>CAKNYM010051347.1:57771-241236 GCA_932195095.1 Andricus curvator | reverse complement strand
GCCAGGTCGGTCCCGGATCGGATCCCGATTAATTTCCTGTTGATAATATTTATAAAATTTGGGTATTTTTTCTAAAATAATTAATGAAAAACAAAGTTAGTCACGATCGATTTCATTTCCCACAGCTTCCGGTTCATCGAAATTAATATTTTCTTCCTCTTCATCTTCATCATCAGCTTCAGAACCTAAAATATAATTAAATACACGTTTGTCAGTCTTCTTAGAATATAACCTTATATTTACAAATCGAGACCGTAATTATTTATAGGTATTAAATTATGAGCTGAATAATTTCCTATTAATAAAAAAAAACTAATAATGTCAATTGAGGATAGCCGTGAATATATAAATCTTGATAAACAAATTTAATATTAATTTTAATATTGAGGTTAGGTTTCACTGATTTACTTACTTGCATTTCCGTCTCATAAATATTGTATCCTGGTTATCGCACGGTGTTTCTGAACCCGCGGAGTGCTTTTACGCTTTGGCATTGTCTATTGAATCCTTTTTCACGTATCACACTTGAAATTTATTTCGAAATTGAATAGCTGTCAAAACTGCACACACGTAATTCGCTACTTCACAGAACACATACTAGGTGTCGTTGTAGGCGGTAACCCGACCACCGGGTTTGACACGATTCTGAAACCACGAAATATACCTTATCCGGGACAGACCGGGCCAACCCGATCAGGGCCTGATCGGTAAAATGGATCCAGTATGGCGATTTCTGCATGGGAATTGGTTTATTTTGAACAATACAAACATTGAAAGTAATTCACTTGTTTTTCAGTTTTCACATTGAGCATGACAGCGAACATAGTTGAAGTTCAAAATGAATTTGTAAAAAAATGAGCTGAAATAAAATTGAAATCCTCGTTTTTTCTAAGTATGTGTCCATGAAATGAGACGTGTCTTTTCTGCAGTGTTTTTTCATACTGAATTCAAATCGAACCGTTATTTTTTGCCCACACGCAAAATTTTAGAGATTCTTTAAATCGACGCCTCCATTCAATATGAGTCTATGTGCTGACAGCGCCGTGTATGAGACTATGCGCTGTGTATAAGCATAGGGTATAGTCTCATACAGAGCGCTGTTAGCACATAGACTCATATTGAATGGAGGCGTCGAAATAATTTTTTTTACCACATGTTGCGTTATAAGTAGGGATGTCAAGTTTTTGCATTTGAGAATGCTGAATTATGCGATAAAATTTAAGTCTTTCATGCGGCGATTATATGGTAAAATCGCTGAAATTAAGCAGGCATCATACGCATTAAAATATAGATATATTCATTTTTGTGCACCGCAAACTGACTTGCGGGCATAATTTTGTAACATGGAAGAGTCAAAAGTGTTTGTTAGATAAAAAGTGTTTTGAATCTCTACCGAACAGCTTTCAGTACAAAAAAAACAGAGCATTTTAAATTTTTAAACAACGGTGTTTAAACAAAAATGTAAGTAGGAGAAAGTGGCTATCAGTCGGTCCGGTAATTTGCAGTCATGATTATACCTAAATTTTACGTTATTCATGACGCTAAATAACGTCAATGTAAAGTTAAATACATTATGCAAGTGCAAGGCCGTAGCCAGGGGGGGTGACCCGGGTTTGACCCCCCCCCCCCATTCTTGAAACATGTGCATAATATACATATACTCCCTTGTGTGCCACTGCATATCCCCCCTCGATTTATGTAAAAATATTATAAAATAACGAATTTAGTACTCAGTTTACGTTCCCTAAACGATGAAAAACCAGAATGTGTGTTGACCAAATGCCAATTATAAGCATATTATTTATATTAATTTATTTATGCGATTATAAACATTCTATGTCGTCAGATGATCTACTTGAGACTCTTAGCAATATTAATCATAAGCATGAATAAATTTTAATGTGGCCTATTTTTGTGCAAATACTTAGAGAAGCCCAGGTCAATTTTTTCAGCATACACTCAGAAAAAACTGTGGTTGAACCAACCAGAATTAACCAGGTTAATTCAACTAGAATAGAGTGTTAAATATGCCCTTACTGTAAATTCTGGTTAAAAGTATCAGAAGTTTCTGGTTGAGAATTTTCTGGTCAATGCTACCAGAAATTCAAGTAAATTTTACCAGAATTTCTGATAAGATTAACCAGAAATCTTCACCAGACAGTTTTCTGGTAGCTTAGGAATACAGCGTTCTAGTCAATATAACCAGATATTCTGGTGCACTTAACCAGATGTTCTGGTAAGCTTAATCAGATATTCTAGTAGCCATCAATTTTCGACTATCGAATTTCGATACTATTCTACCATCATGAACTCTTTATAACCCCCTCTGAAATTACACGGACTTCGTCCCAAATAAAATAATCTAACAAAAGTTTCCGAAAACAGAGTGCAGCAACTATATTCCGCTTCACTAAAATTTCATCTCCCTATATGTAGATATATTAATAAATGGCGATAGATACCTACAACATTCGAAGCAAAAGCAGCATATTTTTGATTAATTCTGTTTCTGAAACATTCGTTAAGACAATTTTGTTCGGGATTTTACATAATATGCACTTAGATCAATTGGTCAATATCAAAATTCTCGAACATTTACTTTGCTAATTTATTGTCTACAATGTTAATATTTTCGAGAATATTTTTCAAAGCCACCCAAAAAATATGTGCTTCGTATGGACGTATCCCTGTACCACTGGTGTTTAGACAGATAACGCACAGTTTTTTCTTATATAACACAACTAAATTCACGCTTCACTATAATTAGTTATACTTATATAACTGAAAATACAATTAACAAATCGCGATTGTTCGAGAATTGGACATTTACGACAAAGCGTCACCTGACACATGCAGCAACACGACATGAGATAAAAGACAAATTTCTGGAAATCGACACAAGATCGCAACATTTCTGTTACCAGAAATATTAACCAGACTATTTTTTAACCAGAAAAAATCAACCAGAGTTAATTAACTAGAATTTTCTAGTCATAATAGCCATAATTTCGGATTAAAATAACTAGAAATTTTTTAACCTGACGCGTCTAGTCTTAGTGTAATTAGAGAAACAGTTATTTTTCATTTTTCGAATTTCTTAATTGATTTAGATGGCTCAAGCTTTTGAACGTTGTGTGTTCGCATATATTTGATTCATTCCTAACGTTTAAAACAAATTTCTCTGTTTTTTTAAATAATTGAAAATACTCACTGTCTACACTGCCGCCCTGATGAAGAAACTGTACGACTGCATTTTTATCAAAAATGAGTTTTTTATATGGTTGGATTCAAAATGAATAGACGAATTTAACTATGCTAATCATTATTAAAAATTGTAATTAAATCTCGAGATAATAAGGTCTGAATTAGCATATCTACAGCGATTTTCGAGAATTCCTGATGAAGAAACAATACATCTGCAGAAATAATTGTAGCATATCTACACGAATTCCAGGATTTGGAATAGTACTGAGCCCTCAGATCCTCATAAAACAAAACACATCTGCGCATATGTGTTTTGCTCATGAGGATCCTCGGTCTTTCTGCAGTCCGATTTTCTAAAATTGAATAGCACAAGTACATGTTAAGTTTCTTCACCAGGATTCGAGCGTAACTTTGAGCCACCGATCCTTCTTTTCAGTAGCACATCTGCATTTTTTATTTATAAAGCAAAAATAATTCTAGTTGATTAATTATATAATTATTATTAATGATCTAAAATAATTATAGAACAATTAATTGTAATTTAATAATTAATTAATAATTACATAATCATTATATTTTTTTATCAATTTTTGGAAAATTTTTAATTGTTAAGTTTCTCCATTAGGAAACTAGGAGGTTCTTGAAGGCTGATTGCTGTATTCGGCAGCACATCTGCGCAGATGTGTTTATTAGTCAGCATTCTCGGCGACTTTGTGCATTAATATCCAGCATATCCACAGTTATGCATATAAATAATTGGAATTCGCCATTTTTTTTCAATGAAAAGAGCATGTCCGATTTACCCAAGAACAGTACTTTTATTTTCAAAAACTGTCATAAAAGTTAAAAGGTACAGATGCAAACGCGTTTTATTGAATATCTCGGTTCATTTCAAATGCAGTTGTACAGTTTCTTCATCATGACGGCAGTACAGCGATCCAGTGATGGCCACTCTCTCTAAAACATATCAATTTTCGAACTCATTATTTTTTTATTTTGAAAAAGGCATACAAAAACACGTTTGCGCGGATTGTTGCTTTCCAGTGCATCAGAAAACCAAAGTTTTCTTCCCAAAACTGATTAACACAAAAATGTGCATGAAACTAGAGAAAACAGAAAATATTCTATCTACGAGTTAAGGTCATATGAAAGCACCAGTTTTTTTTTAATTTTGTGAAAAATCACTACTTTTCAGAAATTATTTTGCACCATTGAATCTATCAACTTCATGAAAACAATTTTTTAGATGAGTGAAAGTAAACTGAATTTGTAGTTACATTAGGACCTGGAGTAAAGGACGGTTTCGGGCATTACTTTGAGCATATCGCCGAGGAATCAAAACGTAAATAGTGAGTGGCGTGTGAACCATTTCCTAATATTACGTCATATAGTCGCATGAGTACCCGCGGACTGCTCCTTTATCCCTCCGCTGCTGGTGTTTCACACATGGGTGATCAGTTAGTGAACAAGCCTGCCTTGCTCCGCACATCACCTCATTCCGAAACCACACGAGGCCAGCAGTTCAAGGAATAGCATAACTTGAGGGCGCTTATGAAGAGGCTCCAGTGTATTCAAAAAAAAACAATGCTCCTGATGAACATAGAAAAGCAGATTTCTAAAAATCACCGTAACTCAGAATTTTGTCTACTTCAATTTTTAAAATAACATTTTATTCTCGGATGCAGTGGAAAACTACAATCCACTCAAACTTGATTTTTCTCACACTTTTCAAAAAAAAAAAAAAAAAAAGAAATCGGGTTTGACATTGTACTGTATATTAAAAAAGGAAAAGAATCATGTTTTTATTTGATTAAGTGATATTTTTTTATTGGTAACGATTTTTTTATTGATGAAGAGGGCTCTGGAAGTTAATACTTACACTTATAATTATCCTTCGAAATCTGCACAGCAATACAAACATTCTTATACAACGTAAATTGTCATTAAATTAAAAACATTATATAAAATCATGATTTTTACTATTTAGGACTGCTTTTTGTACATATTTCGGTTTAAGTTCATTAAAAAAGTTTATGAGTCATTCTAATTTTAATATACATACAATTAGCAGGTGTTAATGTTATAAATGATTTCTGCTATTACTTGCATATCATGTATATGGAGCATTATTTCTCAAGTGTTCTCACTAAGAAAATCAAATTTCTCCAATTGGACTCTAAAACGTTGGCAAATTGTAGTCCTATTGTATGATAGTTTATGGAAAAAATATTTGCCACTTTGACAAATATTTCTCGACGGGGAGGGGGTGACATTGTTGATTTCTGTATAGATCCACTACCTGTTTCGGCTATTTTCAACTCTTTCAATAAAAATAATAATTACAATATTTATTATTGCAAAACAATCGATGGAAAGGGCGTGACAAATCCTATTACCAAAACTCTAGTAGACAATATTTTTTTCTTTTTATTAAAGAGTTTAAAATAGCCAAAACAATTAGTGTATTTACAAAAAAGTAAAATATGTCAACCCCTCCCCCTCGGCAAATATTTTAAAAGTGTAAAATATTTTTCCCATAAACGAACATTCAATACGACTACTCTTTTCTAATGTTTTAGTGCAATCGAAAAACTCTGATTTTTTTAGTAAGAATACTTGAGAAATAATGCTCCACAAACGTAATGTATATTAGTAGAAATACTTTATAACGCTAACATCTACTCATTGCGCATTAAAAGTCCAATGATTCAAAAATATTAGTTAATTATGTTGAACTAAAATACATATGTACAAAAAACAGTCTTCAGTAGTACAAAAATGTATTTATAAAATTGATTTAAAATTAATTAAACATTTTTTGTTGTATTGATTTAAAATCATTTATTTAAATTTAACGCCGTTTCGCGATGTATATGAATTGCTTTTCAAATACGTAGCTATCGTAGAATAGTTAAAGGTCTAACTATTGAGTCTTAAACCCTTCCTATCTATAAAAAATTGTTACTAATAAGAAAAATATTATTTAATCAAGTAAAAACATGATTTTTCTCCGTTTTTTCAAGTTTAGTCTATGATATATACGGATTCTTTTATTGCTGCATAGTTTTCGGAGCATAGTTGCAACTGCTAATTTTCATAATAATCCTTTTCTTCTAATGAATATGAATCTCCTATGAAGGGTACTTTTTTCCGGAAGAATCGCGAGAGTCTTGAACCGATATTATGCGACTTTAAAATTAGGTGGAATGGTCCAAAAAAATGATAAAAGACTAATATTTTATCACTTTCACCACTTTTGAGAAATTATGCTTGTAATATGGCCAACGGCCATACCACGCTGGAAAACCCAGTTCTCGTCAGATCACTGAAGTTAAGCAGCGTTGGACGCGGTTAGTAATTGGATGGGTGACCATTCAAGAATACTGACATGAGTGCTGTTGGCACATCGTGGGTGTGGTGAGCCCACACTTGTAGTTATTTATAACTACAAGCAAAACCTAGAAACACTACCCGAATCGGGTAGTGTCACGCCTACCCTGAAAGGGAAATGGTTTAATGGTATATATGCACTTCGCACGTAAATAAAGTTGACATCCCTTATTATAAGTATGGATGTCGATTTTTTTGTGGCAAAAAGTGATACTAGATTTCGATGCATTTTTCATCGCTGAATCCTATGAGAGTATCTTGTTTTCTCGAGGGTTTGAAGGGTTCTCTAAATATTTTGTTTTCTATTAACAAAAAACAGTTTAAATTATCGAGAAAATAAGGTGCGCCTTGGATTCAGCAATGAAAAAGGCATCGAAATCATGTATCGCCTTTTGTCACAAAAAATCTACATTCACTTACAGTGCTATTCATGGACACATATAGGTCACATTTTGTTGCACAGTGAAATTAAACATAATTTTTCAATATTTGCTTCAAATTTGAATTCCTTTGATTTGAATGCTGCTAAATTCAAATTTGTCAGTTTTTAATTCAATTCTCATAAGGCTAAAATAGAACATTTCATATCCTCATGAAAGACGTATAACACTTTGTATATATTAACCACTTAACTAAATATTGTTTTACGAAAATGAGTTTTACTTGTTATATGCATCAAAATGCGGAAACGTATTTTTATTTGAGAAATATGTTTGAGGTTTGGATTATGCAAGTAAGCAGCAGTTCCAAATCAAAAATAGAATTTTCTCGTTGAAAATAGAGCATGAGTCTTAATACCGGGAAATCCGCACTATTTAGATACAATATGAAAGGCGTCCTTGGATGTGTTTCTACAGGTAAACGCCACCGCAAAACCCAGAGATTTGCTTCCGGGAAAATCTGTTTTCAGGAGAAGCTGTTGACATATTTTGGTCCATACCGCCTCCTCTCTCACATCTCAATAGTTTTGTCATAATTTACACCTTTGCACTTTTCCCGACTTTTATCACCCGAAAGATGCCAAAACAAACTGATAAGTGCCAAAACTGTCGATTCTTTTTTTAGAATATTCAAAAAATGTTGAGAAATCAACTTTATCTTACATTAAAATAGATTAAATTCTTAATTGAAGGTGAAGTCAACTTGAAATTCAAAAGGAATATAACTGAATCGAGGGGTTAACCACTACTGATTTCAGTTGTACACTTTCTTCAGAATTCTTTGAATTCTTTTAAATTCTTCGAATTTTTTGAATTTTCTGAAATACATACTTTGAATTGTCTTGAATTCATTTAAATTCGCTCGAATCTCCTTAAATTCACTGGAATTACCATTTATTCTTAAAATATTCTTGAATTCTTATTATTAAAGGGTCATTGTCGACCAGTGTGAACATAGAAAAAACTGGGGTTTCTGTTAGAACCGATTTTTGGTTCCAAGGGAGCTGCAACAAAAAGGAACTTCTCTTGCTGAAACGGAACCCAAATGATAAACTGTTTCCAAAGGAATCCTAAGTATGGGTTAAAATCGTTCTAATAGAGCCTTTTTGTATAGAGCTCATTTTCTGCCTCGACTCACTTCCAAAATTTTACAAACCAATTATTTACATTTAACTTTATAATGCGGACTAAATAATGTTACACTTTGAAAAATGTAAGGAAGAAACTAAAATGATAGAGATTAGTAATTTTTTAAAGGATGATTAAGCACATGATATGTGACAGTTTTTAAGATTATGTTGAAAATCCAATGTTTTGAACTGCGCTTTTACCGAAAAGCGCGAGACTATTCAAAGTGATATAATATACACTTGCATTATTACGTTAATATAGTGTTTTTTTTCAAAGAAGTATTTCTATAATTCAATTTAATTTGTTTTAAAATAAAATAAAAAACGTTTGTTAATATTTATCTGTATGATTATTCATAATACTTATTGATTTCAAATAGGTCCGCGCCTTCCGTTACATGCGCAGTAGGAAACGTCTCAGTGATCGCAGTGGTGTCAGGACGCGGATTTCTCTGGCATGCGCAATAGTCATTCCTGTGTATTTTTAGGTTATCTAACACCATGTGTCAATCTAAAAATAAACACTACTGCGCATGCCAGAGATATCCGCGTTCTGACACCAATGAAACATCGGCACCCACCGCTAGCCATCTATCGGATATAAACGAACTAAAAAGGAACCCTCAAATAGAGTTCCATTGGTGTCTGAGTGCTAAAGGATGCCAACTTTTACGAGAATCAGAACATCACCGAACCCCCAGTTTTTCTGTGAATAAATGTTGAAGTTCAAGATGTTATAGTTAGTTTTTGATCCTTTAGTAACTTTAGTGGTATTTTTTTGTAATAACAAATATTGCAAATTATCAGTGGCGAAAAAAGATCCCCTTTTTGTTGCTTGATTTGTTTTTGGTTTTGGGTGCTTGATTCAATTAGTTATTATTCTCAGCCGAATTAACTTCAATTCTCTAAAGTCCATATTGAATAATTATAGATTCAATTAAATTGTACTGAATTTGTTGGATTATTTAGAATTCTTATAAGATTCATCAAATTTCATTAAATTCTTCTAAATTCTCTTCAATTCCACTTAAATTCAATTTCATTTTTTTTTAATTCTTTGGATTTTTTAATTCACTTGAATTTATCGTGTACGCTTAAATTCACTGAATTCGC
The DNA here is from genome assembly GCA_932195095.1 of Andricus curvator. Lineage (NCBI taxonomy): Eukaryota > Metazoa > Arthropoda > Insecta > Hymenoptera > Cynipidae > Andricus > Andricus curvator. Next base: position 231,959 of record CAKNYM010051347.1, on the reverse strand, counting down.
TTAATTTTTTTGTAAATTCTTTGGGTTCTTTTAAATTCTACAAAATTGAAAAAAGTAGTTCGCGATTCGAAAAATCAAACAACCTAATACTATAACTATCTAACACACGTATTATTTTTTATTATTATTTCTTAAGTGTGCCAACTCAAAAAATCAAAGTTGCCCAATCTAAGTCAAACTTGTGCAATGTGTTGTCCTATTAGATAGTAGTTTATGGGAAAAAAATGTTATCATTTGGATAAATATTTACCGAGGGGGAGGAGGTGAAAATTTTGAGACTTTCGTGGATATCGTCTATTTAATTGATTCCTAAATCTTTTAATAGCAAAAAAAATGTTTTCGTAAGTTTTTTTTTTAATTTGACCTTCAAGAAGGTAGGCCAAACACCTATTTGACTTTTTTGGAAAAAGGGACATTCTTGTCATTTTTTTAACTCAAAAAATTCACATTCTCATTGCGCGCAGCTCGCTTCGCTCGCAAGTTTGAGCGCGCCTAGGGCGCGCGACTATTGGTTGGTTCTGGTACTTCGCCCACATTTGGACGCAGACTTTTTAAAGCTAAAGGTCAAAGCATCGACAGCTGTAATTTGGTGATTGTTAATTCTCTTTTCTTAAAGCTCCTTCGGCGTTAACGAACACGTTCTCAACACGTATCTCGTGCTTCGCACTCGATTTTGTCCAAAATGCGAACTGTTCTACATAATGTTCTATACTATTATTTCAAATGTATATAACACTTATTTCTGTATCTTGGCCTATGATTGCTCACTCAAATATTGCAAAATAAAGTACGAATTGTATTTATCATGATTACTTTAATGTTTGTTCCTTATTTTGCATTAAATTTTATTCTCAGCTACCCTGAAACTGTATATCATTTCAATAAATTCGGATTATTACAATTCATAATATGCATTGGTATTGAAACATACGTATTTTCATTGTCCTATTTTTATGATTTAAAAAAGTGCGCATTCCATAAAAAAACCATTTTGTTATTAAAAATTTTATTGCAACTTGTGTCGTTTTCCCATAAATTTGATCTGTTCATTTTCAATATTATTTTTTACGATTTAAACTAAAAATACGCATCCTAGCGTAAACTGGTTCTAAGAAAATTTGTAAATACAGCTTAGGCGAATTTGTGTTAAATAAAATGCTATTGTAACTCGTGTCGTTTTTCCAAAAAGTTACTTTTTTTATATCTAATGTATTCTTATAACAAAATTTAATAACAAATTTGTTGATCTTTTTTGGTTGAGTAATTTTTATCTTCTAATTTTTTTTCGTCTCTTGTGTCATTTTCCCCAAAATTTAATTTGTTTATTTTTATTATTATTTCTTACGATTAAAAAAAATCTACTCTTCCTATCTAAAAATGATTAATAACAAATTTGTGGATCCATTTGGGTGAACAACTTTTGTCTATTAATTTTAGTTCGTACCTTGCGTCGTTTTTCAAACAAAAATTTATTCTTTATTTTTAATGTTATTATTTACAATTAAAAGAAAACACTATGTATTCCATCAAAAAATTATCAATAACAAATTTATAGATCTTTTTTGGGTGTACGAATTTTCGATTATCGATATGATGGAAAATTGTATGCATGACTCGGACTGAGCCGAGGCACGATTTCGACCCTCGTCACGCAATATACTATTTTGTACCGTGCGTCGTTTTTCAAAAAATTTAATTTTTAATTTTTAATGTTATTTTTTACGATTAAAACAAAAACTACGCATCCTATAAAAAAATTATGAGTATCAAAGTTGTAGCTCTTTTTTGGTTAAATAACTTTTATCTAATTGTTTTTTTTTCGTAGCTTGTGTTGTTTGTCCAAAAATTTAACTCTTTTTATTTTTAATGTTGTTTTTTATGAATAAAACAAAAACTACGCGTCCAATCAAAAAGTGATTGATAACAAATTTGTAGATCTTTTTTGGGAGCACCATTTTTATCTATTTATCTTTTGTCGTATCTTGCATAGTTTGACCGCAAAATGGAATTTTTTATTATTTTTTGTTCGGTCAAAATGTTAATTTTAGATTTTCCAAATATTCAAAAGCAACGGTTTTCTTCTCTTGACTTTTTTTCATATCGTGCGTTGTTTGTCTTAAAGTGTTCATTTTCTAATATTAGTTTTCCGTTTTGTGGACAATTTATTTTCATTTTCGTTTGTTTTTTGCTTCTTCGTAGAGGAAGCTTCGCATTTTAAATTTTGTAAATGCTATAACTCTAGTAATTCATTTTTTGTCGAAAAAAGTCATAAGGATGAATTGTTGGTCTTTTTGAGTACTATACGAATAGCCGTGCATAGAATTTTTAAATCTTAAAAAAGTGGTATTAAAATTTTTGAAAGTGCTCTAACTTTTTTAATTTTTATCAAAACTAGCTGGCTAACGAACTTAACCTTCAGTTTAGGACAGTAAAAGAGTATGCCAAAGGCCAATGCTGTTAAAACCCAATGACGCTTGCACACGCACGCGGTATTGTATTTTGACGCCTCCCACCCTTCTTTATAGAGCATCAAAAATGTCCCAAAAATCTGAAATTGACAATATTGCGCAAAATTGACGTATATGATATTTTTAAGCATTTTCAAACTAATTTTTAATCGTTTAAACAATTTTAATTGTCTTAAATAATTATGTTTTCCGACTAACTCATTGAAAGGCCCTTTTTTATATTCAATCGAACAATCAGTTATTAATAGGAAGACTGATATTTCATCCAAGCATTTAAGAGGTAGAAAACTCAATTTTTTTTTTAATTTGGTGACCTTTGTCACTTATTATTAAATATATACGTCAGTGATTAATGCGGTAATTTGTCATTTTTAAGAGCAACATTTTTTGTTAAAACCATTTTCCAATTGTTTAAATAATGTATTAAAGATTAATTGTACATTTTGATGAAAATCCGATAATAAAATCAGACTTTTTTCTAATTTTTTTTTAATTATGACGCTTATCGTTGAAAATTTAAATGTTATACAAATTCTTCAAATAATTAATATTTTTGTTCAAACTATTTTTTTATATTGGTGATGAAAAACTTGTCTTTTCAGTAGGATTTCCTTCTATAAAATATTCGTTCTGTAATTATTTCTTTAATTTTTTTTATTAAATTACCCCCGCAGTATTGGTCCTCTGGAAACTGAAAGTAAGTAAAAATTTTAATTATTTGACGATAAAAAATCGATAATTTTTTTCATTACAAAAGTTACAAGTAAATAATACTTCATTGTTTAAACAATTGGTAAATTCTTGAAACCAAGATCAGTTTTCATATAAATGACTAATTGTAAGCTTAAACGTAAAAAAAGTACCTTTCAATGAGTGAGTAGGCAAATATTATTTAAACAAATCAATATTTTTTGAACAATTTGAAAGTTAATCTAAAAATACTTAAAAACATTTCACTTGTCGAATAACAATAAGGGAGCGTTCAAGTATTACGTAACGCTCTAAGGGGGGTAAGAATGGGTGTTAGGCCAAATATTACATAATGGCGAAAAACTACAGGGAAAAGTCGGAAAAAGCGTTATGTAGGCGGGAGGGGGATAAAAAATTCCGAAAAACTGCGTTACATAATACTTGAACGCTCCCTAACTTATAGAGAAAAAGGGCTCATATGTGTCAGTTTTGCGCATTATTTCAATTTCATTTTTTTGGGGCATTTTTGGGATCGATAAGCGGGGAAGGCATCAAAATCCAAAGTAAATTAGCGTAAATTATTCGTTTGGGATTCTCCAAAGAATGTTAATAGTCTCCCGCAAGCTAAGTTTAAACCCAGAATTGAATCTCATTTTTCCGAAAACAAAAATGTTCCCATGTCAATTATTTGGACAACCTTAGTGGATACACTTAAGAAATAATGCCCCGGATACGTCAACTTTATAATGAAATCCAACCCTCTTATTGGTGGAATACTGGTGGTTTATTGCAAATACATACAAATATAAATTCACATGAATTACTTAGAACTCTTTGTATTCTTGAATTCACTTTAATTTTATTCAATTTCCTTGAATTCTTTTGAATTTACTTGGATTTTTTTTAATTCTTTTGAATTCCCTAAAATTCTTCTGAAGCCGCTTCGATTCAATAGCATTATCTTAATTCGTGGGATTCTTTTAAATTCCTTCAAATCCAATGATTTTTGTTTAAAAAAATGGAATTGAATTCTCCTAAATTTGTTGCATTCTTGAATTCAGGTGTACGTCAAAATTCGTAGTGGAAAACACTGTTACAAAAACGGATTATTTTGTATAAATTAGAAGCGCTAAACTCGATTTAAAATGGAAAGAAAAATGTGTAAAGTACGATGTATGAGCTGTCTTCGTTTCTCAACGTTCTTTCCTACTCTAAACACGGCCGTTTTGGCCGTTCTATCCGTGAAATGATCGTGGGAGCGGGAAGGGTAGCACAACAATACCGCGCTCGCTAAAAATAGAAAAGACACTAGTTTGTTGATAATACGCACCGCGGCGCTCACATCGTGACGCACAGAGGGGGGAAATTGGTGGCGCGAAAGACTGCGCGAATCCGCAGTTCTCGTTCATCTCGCGGTTCGACAAGTTACAACGTGTGATTTATCCGATTTATCGCTCGTGTTTTTTTTTATTTACTCGAATTGCCTCCAAGTTGCGTGCGTCGCTTCGCGATCAGTGCACGTGTGATTTCCTAAAATGCAAATAATAAATGAGACACAGTGATTTCGTTCCAATGCTTCGATGACAGTTCGCAGGATCAAGTGACAGAAAAAAAGAAACATAACAAAACCTTGATTCAGCGGAATCAACCTCGTGGAGTTTCACATTTCAAGGTAAATAAATAAACAAATTAGTGAATGAATCAATGATCAGTTACGAAACCAAGAGCCAAGTTTCCGCCACCTGCTACTCTTTTTTTTTTCTAATGATAAATTTACGCTTATCAATCAATTGATATTATATCCCAGTGGCGTAGGATCAATTGCGAAGGTTTTTCCGCTCTAGAAATAATTTCATATCTTTCAAATATGTTTTAAATATTAGTAGAATGTAAGTTTAGCGTGGCGGAAAATTGGTTTGCAATTTAAAAAATTGAGAGCCGCCGAAAGTATTGGAGAACGACGCGTTGAAAGGCAATGGCGGCCATTTGTTTTCGCACGACGCGCCTCTGCCACCATGCGAATTCCTCGACGATCTTTCCCGATAGTCCTTTTTCGCGATTCGTGGAAAGCCTCTAGACTCTCTTCTTTACTCGATTCAAGAGGTCGACGCACGACTTCCGCTTATCGACTTTACTGGTTAAGGCTATGGCAAAAGTTACCGCTGCAATGGAAATGTCGCGAACACCTGTTGTACGGATTATATACCCTGGGGCTGATCTATCGATCCTCCTTTATATAAATGGCACTGCTAGCCCTCTAATCTACAATCTTTGCCACAATTGAAATTTAAATATTACATCTTTTTATCACCAGTCTTTATTACAAATTTGTGGAATTGACTTGTCTTACCAATCCGGAATGTTACTACTTAAACCTACTCAAACTGGTCTTAAAATTCCTAATGTATTCATTTTATTCCACTAGATTGAATTGTTTTGTTTTTGTTTTTAAATTCATGACTGAGATCATTAATGATATTCAAATATTTGATAAATACATTTTATGTAATATATATGTACGTCTCACCAATTCGCAATGTCACTACTTATTTTTGCAAATCAAACGCGTCGTAAACATCATAAATAGTTAAAAATACTTTATTTACTGGATTCAACTAATCAAAATTTCTATTCTTGAATTCATGACAGAAATTGTTAATATCTTTTGGTTTAAATTTTATACAATACATAATATGTCTTACCAATCAAGTATGTCATTACTTAACTTATTTAAACTCGTGATAAGAATCTTCATTATTTTAATCCCAACGGATTCAATTATTTGTTTTATACTTTTTATGTTTTTATTCAAATCATTATTCTCTTTTATCATCAATATTATTGAATCTGCATGTCTCATCGTTCCCGGATGTTACTACTTAAATGTATACATAGTTCAAAGTCATGGAAATATTGTGTGCTAATATTACTTCAGTAATCTCTGACTCTGAATGACTAATATTTGATTAATTTCAAGGAATTTCAAAAGATCTAGTGGGATTTGAAAGGTTTCAGAATATTGAAATGGATTTTGAGGGATTTCAAGCATTTGCAAGATTTTATAAAATTATAAATTATTTCAAAGTTTTCATGGAATTTCAAAAGAGTTCCAAGGAAGTTCAGAGGTTTTCAAGAACTTTCAAAAGATTTCAAATGATTTAATAGGATTTCATAGCATTTGAAAATAATTTAAAAGATTTCATAAGTTTCCAAGGGATTTCAAAATTTTGAAGGAATTTCAAGGCATTCCAAAGGGATTTCAATAATTTTAAGAAATTTTTTAACATTCCAAATGATAAGTTTCCATGCAATTTCAAAGGGTTCAAAAAAAAGATTTCAAAGTGATTTCAAAATATTTGAAAGGAGTTTCATAAGATTTGAAGGGATTTAAAAAGGATTTATCGAATTTTAAAACAATTTAAAAGATTTCATAAATATCTAGAAGATTAAATTTTTTTAAAGAATTTCAGAGAATTTCAAGGGATTTCATGCGGTTTGAAAACAGTTCGTAATATTTCATATGATGCTAAAAGATATTCAAGTTTCCAAAGAACTTCATCGGATTTCGAAGGATTTCAAAGATTGCAAATTATTTCAACGGAATTCAAAGGATTTCAAGAGATTTCATAAGATTTGAAGGGCTTTTAAAGATTTCGAAGAATTTCGTAGGATTTCAAAATATTGTTCGTGATTTTAAAGGTTTCAAAAGATTCCAAATTATTTCAGCAAAATTCCAAGGATTACAAGGTATTTCATAAGATTCTAAGGGCTTTTAAAGGTTTAGAATAATTTCATACGATTTAAAAACTTTCAAAATATTTCGTGACATTCTGAAGGTTTCAAAATATTTCAAGGAATTTTGAGGGATTTTAAGACACTTTCAGGGATTTCAATCATTTTAAGAAATTTTATAAGAGTTCAAATGATTTCAAAAGATTTCAAAGTTTTTCAGGAGGTTTCAAAGGATTTCAAGGGATTTAAAAAGATTTCATATAATTTCAAAACAATTTAAATGATTTCATAAAAATCTTAAGAAATTTCAAAATTCTAAAAGAATTGGCTGTGGCTAGTCGTTCCGAAAAATTGGGGGAGTTGGAAAAGGGAATGGACTACTCGTCCCGAAAATTCGGGACGACTAGCCAAGCTTATGAAAAATACTTCACTACTCATCCCGAATTACGGGACGACGAGATACTCCGAAAAGAATTTCGAAGGATTCCGAGGAATTTCATAGGATTTCAAAACAGTTTCAAAAATTTCATAAGATGATGAAAGATTTTAAAGTTTTCAAATCATTTAATCGGATTTCAAGGGATTTCAGAAGATTGCAATGGATTCCAACGAAATTCAAGGGATTCGATAAGATTTCCAGTGATTCTGACAAATTTGATAAAATTTCATGTTTTTTCTTGGAGGGCGTACACCAGGTTTCATGATTTCACGGGATTCCATTCCCATTAAATCAAGAGTAGTTATCAGGCACTGTCTATAGTATTACTGGGTTTTCTGTAAGACTAACTGGTTATTAAACAGTTTAATTATTTTTAATTTTATAATTTCAAACATTTCTTTCCATGCTTATTGATTATGTAAGTTTAGATAAGTAGAATTTACAAAGTATATACAATTGTAGAAAGTTTGTTGTCATGATTAATACTAGATGAAACTGACCACTGCTGGTATCTGGCACACGTTCCCATGTCGATTTGATTCAATTAAATTGATTTTTATTTTAACTTCTTCAATATACTATCAACCTAGCAAGCAGGTCGTGCACTCGGTATTGATTTGCCCACTTAGATTTACATCGTACGCTCAAGCTAAAGAACCTTTCTTTCTTCCTCTTCGTTTCATCAATTTTTTTAATCCCCCATGCATTGATAATATTCTTTGTTATTGGCGTATATATAAACCGATGTTTACACACTATTTTTCTTTTCCCTCCTATTTTATTTAACTTTTCATTAAATAATACATGAACATGAAGTTTGAATACGTACAAAAGTTGAAAAAATTATATTCTTATATATTCAGACTCTGGTATTTTATTAAATTAAAAGTGCTTTTTCCGTCACTAGTGAAGTGCATGCAAATTAGATGCACATTAGACATGAACGAAACACTCGCTTTATAATTAGAATTGAAAGTGTCGATGAAGGCGTATGTGTTCACGTAAATCGCAGGTGACTTAGCAAGAAAGTACAAAAATAACACGGGAAACGAGACTGCCGCACGGAGACTGGCAAGTGCGAGTAAATGTGCGGGGATGTGCACGTGGCGATTCGGGACAAAAATACAATTTGCAAAAAGATATTCAACTCGTAGGCTGCGAGAATCTCGCTAAAAACAGATTTATATTTTCGGAGTTTCTATAAAAAGGCCTTGCACATTTTTCTAAATTTAAAAAATTAAGGCATTATTGCATCGGATTCCATATTACAAAGTTTGCTGATACGTATAAAAATGAAATTACTTCAACTCCACGAAACCCATCTATCGATCGACCTTTAATATAGCCACGCGTTAAAAATTAAAGTCCGACCGTCTGTTTACAATTTGCATTTACTAATAAGCCTTTTATAAATTCACCGCAGAAGTCGCAGGCGCGTCGCATTGATTTTTGAACAGTTTACTTATAACCGAACGCGTCACTCTAAATGTATTTCCCATTATGCAAAACATTTCGCTGAATCTGACTAAAATGTCCCTTTTGGGAACAAGGTTTTCGACTTGAACAGGTTTATTTGCCAGAAACTTGTGGGAAATTCCATTTTAATGATTAGTATTCCATTTGAATTCATTACAGATAGTAATGTCTTTCTTTACTTTTTTTCATTCCCACTAGCGTTGAAGAATTAATGATTTGTTTGGCTGAATCAACCAAAACATATTACGCACTGAAGGTTTTTACAATAAAAAAAAAAACAGATTTGCTTATTGCAGAAGCAACACAATTTTTTTTCTAACAAAATTTTCATTCTTTGAACAAAACTGATAACAAAATCTCGATTTTGTTTGAATTACTCTTTGTGTTCAACAAAGGGTTTATTGAAAGAGTCACATTTTTGTAGGACACAATTTTTTTTTTGCTTTCAAAGCAACCCAATCGTTTTGTTATCCGTACAACAAATTTTGATGATCGTTTACTTTGATGACTTTTCCGAATTTGGAGTAAATGGTTTAATACCTTTTGGAAAATCTTCTATCTGGTTTAAAAGTAAAATATGTATCATTTGGGAGAGACCCAAACAATTTCATATTTACCCCCAAAAAACTAAAAAAATCCACGTATACTAACGTATTTTAAGGTGGTCATTACGAGTATAACCTCGAAAATATTTGGAAATGACATTTTCAAGGTCCATTCGAAAAAACAATTATCAGAATGCCAAAAAGAGCAATAATTTGTAATAAATTGTATGAGGTGGAAAAAGGGTAGGGTGTGACAGAGCTTACCCCTTTCTTTTTCTGCTCGAATAATTATTATTTTAAATACAATCTATCCACCGATACGGGATTTTCCTAAGACTAACTCCTTTTCCAGCTTGCGCAGAGACAACTTTACGGAAAATTCCGTAATACTAACCCTAGCGCTATACTTGACCGGTTATGTTTTACTGAAAATTCTATAATCTATAATCAACAATTAGTTAAATTAATTACAATAATTCAATTCTAATAATATTCAACATAAATTACGTCTGTGATCGATTCACATTTCTTTCAACATAATACATTTTATGTAAAGCAGGCATTGATTTACGCGTTTTATCAGCGTCTTTTATGTTCTGAAAGTAGCCATTTACGCAACAGAAGGAGCGACAGCGAATGTGCATTGCGCTGTACAATAATGAGTCAATGATACTCCTAGGAGTATCATGGGCCCATAATCCTACTGCGCACATGCGCGTTAGCTGTCACCCGTGTGTGATTATAGCCGCGTAAATCTAACCTCAACTGTCAGACGTGGTAAACTTGTAATACATACCTTTGTTACATAAAGTATCTTTTGCACCTAGGAGGCAAACGACTTTTTATCATTTTTTACATTTTTTCCCCCCTTCTAGGTACACAATATACTATTTCCATAAAAATACTAATGTTTTTGTAAACAACTTATAAAAGTGAATATAAAGTGATTGCAATTCCGTAAATAAACGAAAGCGTTAAAAAAAAATTTCAATATTTTTGTATTTTTGGACAAAAATGGCCTCCTCGACTAGTATTTAGATTTTGAACTAGAAAGAAGGTTTTGCAGAAGGTTTCAAACTTTTTACTGCAATAATTAGGAAAAGTCATCAAAGTAAAGAATTACCAACATTTTTTCAGTGTAATAGCTATACAATTTATATCAACTTTCGTATGTAATTTATGATCCTTTGCTTTGTCTCTAATCAAATATGAATTACTTCCTCATAAGGTAAATGCACCTATTTGCGTCCGTGTAAGGGTTACGGCAGAATTCCGACTCGCTAAAAAACTATTACTGATCTAAGAATATATATTATTTTATAGAAAAAAAATTTTGTTTGGACAAATTGCAACGGAAAATTCGAAAATCACGAAAAGATGTCATTGTACGTCGTTACGTCCGCCTGATTCGTTTTATGGTGTATCTGCGTCCACGAGTTGCCCCTATTTGCGTCCGGACGCAAACTGGTACTTGCACCATTTTGCGTCCACGTGATAATAAATCGTTCAGTCGCAAATAGGGACATATTTGTAGGACCCTATTTGCGTGCGCTCTTCAAACGTTGTGATAGACCTGAATTATTCCGATAAAACTTTCGTCACTTTATAGGTTGTACCGCAGAAAAAAAACAATGCATATCGAAAGAGAAATATTTTTCAAATTACTTACGACAATTTTCTGCATAAGTACACTCACAGTTCAATTATTTCGAATATTTTAAACATATGGACGCACGCATGTACATCAAAATTTTGTTGCACTGCTTAGCGACTATTGTGTGAAATAAATAATTCACTGACCATTCGTGTGATGAAATCAGATTTTTTTGTAGCTTGTTGAGCTGGATTGCACACGACACTTGACTTACCTGGTAATTATTTCTCCGGATTCGCAATAACGTCAAAATTGACAGTCCGTTTTACAGTCCGCTCTACTAAGAATTTACTCTCTGCGCACTAGTAAACACAAATGGATACTTTCGATAAAACACATATTTTAATGGACGCGCATGTAGAGTATTGTTAATAGAATAAAATAAATACTCTTCATGAATCAATAAGTATAAAAATGCATTAAATTTACTATTTTTCAATCAGATTAGGACGAAATTGAATACATTCGGAGTAGCAGCAGTTTGCAGCATCTCTTAACATGGAAAACGGTAGAGGGGGATATACATTGTGCAGTCTATATGAGTATGAGGTGATGCGAGGAGTCATATAAATTCCATATTAGAATCAACCAAGCCGTAGTTGACTAAAGATCGTGTGATCCAACAGAGTGTATCTTTATCACATCTTGCGGTCTCATAAGTTTCAGCTACTGGCACCTAAGGTAGTATATTGCTCATTAAAGAAACGTTGAGTTGATTTCTTGGCCAAGCTCACCTTTCCGAGGATCCAGATAATCAATGTAAGAGTCCAGAAGACGATTTTTTTTTAAATTTCATCTGGAGTTATTAAATTTTGAACGTTTGCAATATATTTAAACCCTTTTAACTATTAAGGCTTGAATTTTCAAATTATACAATTTTGAACGATTTAACTTTAAAAGTAAACAATATTGCATTTGTTATTCCAAGGCGGAAAAGTCGAACATATGGCAGTACACCTTTTCGGTTCAATTAAATGGATTGAAAAATTGAAAAAAATATATTTTCAGTTATTTATATATATATATATATATATATATATATATATATATATATATATATTATTTCGTGAAATAGAAACTTTATAGAAAATATTATGATGTGCGCACAAGTGCGTTAACGTATGATCTCCTTATTGAACCTTCTCCTTTAAAGACGTTCGAAATTTAAAAATTTATTACCATGTGAGAGCTTTAAAGAAGATTTCCAATGTGAAATTAAATTTTTTAATTGAAGTACCAGAGTCGTTAAGAATAGAATTTAAACTTCATTTAATAGTATATTATGTGACATGCGCCTAAACGAGATATTTTTGGGTCGGTAAGGTGGGACATATGATATAGTCGATACTTCATACGACATCTGAGATGCGCATTACGAACTGTGCATCTGACAGCTGCCGTAAGATGTACTGGCTATATAATGTGCTATTTTACTGACCGACGGCAAGCTTCATAAAGCGATTTTTTATGCCTGTGGCAGAAAAATTAAATTTCACATTGCATTTTCAAATTCGAGATCGAAAAAGCTTATTGTGTTTTCTTGGAAAAACAGGATATGTCAACCTAAGGACCCGGACAGAAAAAAGTTTGTGACCCCCGGGAATTGAAGGTGTTCCACTCAATGTATACATCCATCAAATCCATGAGGATAACTATGGTAAATCCTCTAAACATGATCGCTGTCCTCTTCGCAGTTTACTATTTTGCTGCTCTGGCCGTGAGCGCTACACCAGAAAGTGGTCCGAAACCTGATTTGGGTAGTAATCCAAAGACTTTTAAGGTGATTGCTGGAGGGACCTCATTTGTAGCTTCGATCCCTGCCGATTCTTTGGTGACATATGTTTGGAAAGATGGTGAACAGCCTGAGCAATGGTTAACTACGGCTCAGAATGGTGGTTTTGGCTACAAGCTTGGTAGATTTGCAGTCACGAGTGAAGGATCTGTATCGTCGACAATCAATGTGGATGCTGGGAAACGGTATCAGTCAATTGATGGTTTTGGTGCGGCTTTGACGGATTCAGCTGCGAATTTGATTGCGAAGTCAGCGAAGCGTGATGCAATTATGCTGAAGCTTTTTGGTACGGGTGTTGATGAGGCTGGTTTGACATTCGCGCGGGTTCCTATGGGGTCCAGTGATTTGATGTATGACGGGTCTAATCTCTATACGTACGAGGACATCCCTGGTAGTTTCACAGTTGCCAAAGATCAAATAACGATCGATCTGCTCAAGCAAGCAAAATCGATTACCGGTGGTAGTTTGAAAATCATTGGCACCCCGTGGAGCGCTCCTGGGTGGATGAAGCGTGGAAGGTCTTTGCTCGCAAAGGAGTGTGGTTCTGATTTTAATCGCTTAGACTCGAATTATTACGGGCAGTATGCCAGTTACTTCAAGAAGTACGTGGATGCTTATTCTGCTGCTGGAATCAGGCCGTGGATGGTGTCTATGCAGAACGAGCCTGAGAACTGCAAAACACAGATGCCCACTACTCAGCTCACAGCCGAGGATGCAGTGAAGCTGTCAAAAGAACTTAAATCGCAACTTCCTGGGGATGTAAAGGTTTTAGGCTGGGATCATAACTGGAATGACCAAGGGTATGTTAACACACTGACAAGTAACGGAGCTGTAGATGCTATTGGCTACCACTGCTACGACGGAACGAACTACAAGGACCAAACACAGCAAGTAGCCACTTACATGACTGAGTGTTCTGGGTTTACGGACCAGTCTCAAAATGTTGCTGGAAACATGGGTTGGGAAGTGAGTAACACCATCATGGGCCCTCTTCGTTATGGTTCAAAAGGCTCCATTTACTGGAGTATGGCGCAACGGAGTGACGGTAGCCCTAGCCTCCTTGGTAATGATGCATGTAAGACTTGCCGTGGGATGATCACTATAAGTGCTGATGGAAACAGTTTTGAGCCCAGCCAAGACTTTTACTTCTGGGCACATTTCTCCAAGTTCGTTCGGCCTGGAGCAGTCAGAATCGACTCCTCACAAGACGGGAGCCTTTCTACCGTAGCTTTTCGGCAAGGAGAGCAGAATATTTTAATCGTTTTGAACTCTGTCTCTCACCAGGCAGATAGCGGCTCAGGAAAATCGGGAGATTCCGAAGATCGTGATTTGCGCGGACATATCGTGCAGTGGGATGGAGAAAAATCTGCCCAAAAAACTGCTTGGCTCGTGGGCTCTGATGGTTACCGACGATGGATCAGCGACGGATCGACCTTTAACTGTCTCAAGTACGATGCCGGGATGCAAGGACCAGATGTGGTATCAGCTAGTAACCTAGACAGATACTTGAATATCAAGGATGTCTGGGCTGTATGTGGTGCAGGAACTATGGGAACGCGAAGTCAGCTAGAGACAGGTACCTACCTCAAATCCAAAAACGGCGCGCGCCTTACCCTCACACAGAACGGCCTTACCACAGTTGATGCGCACGGAAACGGTCGATGGGCACCATCCGGCAAGGCCAACCGCTTTATCCTACAAGAAGACCAAAACCTCGTCCTCTACGACGAAAATCAAGCTGTTTGGGCAAGCAACACCAGAGAGTCAGGCGCTACTTGGCTTTCCATCCAAGACGATGGCTCCTTCATTCTCTTCAACAAAGACAACAAAAAAGTCTGGTCCTCAGAGCTCAACTTAGATTACTACCGTGGAGGAATGGTCCAATGGGATGGTGACAATTCCCAACAAAAAACTTCCTGGCTTGTTGGAGCTGATGGGAAGAGGCGATGGATAGCCAATCGGGAAACCTACCAGTGCCTAAGAGACACCGGTGTGGAAGATTCTACGTCGGTCAGCAGCGAAATCCTTGACCAACTCCCAAACCTTGAAAATGTGTGGGCCAGCTGCGGCTCTGACAGGATTGGACCTAACGGCGCTTTAGAGAAAGGAGGAAACCTTAAAGCCGGTGACTACAAGCTAACTCTGACTGATCGCGACCTCATCCTGACTAAGAAAGAGAATAAAGTCTGGTCAACTGGCAAAGGAGCAGCTCAACTTATACTCCAAATCGACGGAAACCTCGTCGAATACGACTCTAAACGCACCCCCGTCTGGGAAACAATGACAAACGGGAAAAGACCAGGTTGGCTCGTACTCGGCGATGACGGTTCACTGCGTCTCTACGATGATGACAACAAGCAAATCTGGGAACGATAATAACAAAACAACCCGCTGCGTTCGAGGAGGTTTTCTGTAGTTCTCCACTCCCTTGGCCATATGTCCTCGAGTATGTCCTAGCAAATTCAAACTCTTTCGACAAAAATCCGGCTGCTGACCAAATTTCGTGCCAAAATTTCGTTAGTTCGCGGGAAAGCCTCAAAAATGCAATTTGTTAATAATTTTAGTTACAATATGTGAATCCAATCTAAATTTTCGTTGTGTCAACACTCTTTAGTATTTAATTTAGGATGTATTATTAATAAATCGTTAATGTTAAATGAAACTAATTATAGTCAAAAGTGACTAGGGTAGGGTGGGGCGAGATGAGCATAGGGGGTAAGATGAGCCACTCAATTTTCTCGCAGGCTATCATTTCTTTTGTAACTGTTCTTTGTACTAATATCAGGAAGAACGTTATCAAACTTCTTTTTAAAAAATTTTTGGCCTAATGTTGAATACATTTTGAAAAAATTAAAGTAAAAATGTCAAGACTTGTATTCTGCTATTTTGCATTTGTTTAGAAAGTCCAAGAATCACACAAAATCACATATTAGATGTTTTTCCAGTGGTTATCTAGATAGCTTATTTATTAAACCTTAAGTTTTCAAAAGATTTTTATATAATTGTAAAACAGAAATAGGTGAAGTTTTGATTTTACTTGCAACTGTCATATGGGGCGGAATGAGCCACTGTTCTGGGGCGGAATGAGCCACCTCTTCCTGTGCATTAACCTAACCTCTTGTGTAGCAGTCAGTAGGCTAAGATGCAATGTTTCATTGTATCAGATTGTGCAGTGTGTTAATTATGGTGCAAACGTATAAAAAACTAATCTTGTCGAAAAAAATGCGCAGAAAAAGTTTGACAGCTGCACTGTTATAGGTCTGTATTAGAAAATAATATGAGTTGCTGGCAACCAGAAGAGAGCACTGTTTTTCTGGTATATTTTTTAAGTAACTTTGTTTGAAAACTCGTAAAATGTTATAAAAATGAAAAAATATGGTTGTGGTTGAAAAATACGGCAAAAATATTTTAAAAAACGGATTAAAACCTCAGTATATATGAAATTCAGCGTCACGTAGTAGACCAGTCTAGTATTTGGGAGTTTCCTTACTGTAGAATTTAACTTTTACTGAGACAATGTACACGGGTAAGTCGAAAAATGGTTATATTAATTTCTGTAATACAATTATTAAAAGATATGCAGATATAACTCGTTTTTCTATTCAATGTTTGTAGTGTTAGTTACGGTAGAGGTTAGGATTAAGGATTGCATCATTTTAACGTTAAATACTTTAAATGTTTCGTAAAATGTTTGAAAAATATGTGTAACATATGTTTTTGTTTCATAATACTCCAACTTAACAGTACTCTTACTTATAAATAATATATAATAAGTGATTTAATTAAGTGGCTCATCCCGCCCCAGTGCCTGGCTCATCCCGCCCCAGGCGTGGGGCGATATGAGCCAAGCGCACTACTTTTTCATTTTCGTTTCTAATTCCGCATATACTTTTTTCTTTACTTCTATCTTGGCAAAATTACAAATAAAAATGTTTGTAGAATATATATAACGACTTACTTTCAAGCAATAAATTAACAGATTTTAAATACTGACGTGAAAAAGACAACTATGCTCATCTCGCCCCACCCTACCCTAATTTTCATTCAACTTTCACATTTAGGTAATGGTATTTAACGAATGAGTTTGTGACATTATTTTCACTATTGTTTTGGTAATTTTTTCTACTAGCAATTCGTTAAATTTTAATCCGAATTAGTAGCAGCAGTACCAAATTGAACTATTTCAGACTTAGAGATTGGCTTCAAGAATAAACCATTATGAGTAAGGTGGTGGCTATGTGTACCGAAATTTTGGTACAAAAAGCCGGATTTTTTCGGTACGTGTAGACACTCCCTATAAGTAAAGTATTAAAAATTTATATTTGAAATTAATTTTTGTTCTTGTACTTATATACTATTTCTTGTTTACTTTCTTTTACTTTGGATCACTCCTGTTTATAAGAGTATTCACAAGATCTCGCATTATACAATAGTCGTAGCAAGTTTCCACCTTGGATTCGCGGCCATTTTACTTGATTCACGGTGATTTAGTTTTCTTCTCAGGTGTTCACCCTGGTCGTTGCTCGACTTTCTTCGATCGCTGTAAAGACCACTCTAGGGTAATAAAGCTTCAGTTAGGTCTGAACATAGCCTCTTTTCGTCTTCTCGGATTGGACGTAGCATATTTCCGCTTCCGCAAAGATTTACATTAATTTCATAAACGAGAGAAGAAACGAGCCCCAAGTTTTCTTGAAATGAGGAAGTGTTTGACTTCCGATTTGCCCCTGTTTCTGGAATTTGTTTTTCTCACGTAGCCGATTCAAGGAGATTGAATCCTGAATCGATGTCCTGCAATCCAGATCCACGTCGATGAGCTCCCCCTTTGCATCTCTCTTTTCAAGGCTTCACGTAGCCTAGAGGCTTAACGGTGGGCGAGCAAAAGTTGTCCGACCTAACCTGACCCGAGATTCTATATTTATCATTATTCGCGGCGTAAATGTGCCGAATGTCGGCACGTGTACTGAGCCTCGTCCGAACGATACACATCGACTTTTGCTTTCGAGATTGAATCGAAATGAAATGAAGAGATAAAACGTGAAAATGCTAGTCTAGTTTCAGGTGCTGGATGGTCGGATTCAAAGTTTCAAGAGATAAGCTCTAACGAATTTTGATCGATTATCGAAATTCATTAGCGCCAAATGAGCTTAAAGTCCACCCTCAGAATTATCTAAAAATATGTGTTAATTATCAAAGAAGAGATAAAACTGAAGAAAATAACAGATTCTGTTTTTAGATACTCTTAACTCTTCGTTACACATTTCAAGGAGGTTTTTCTCTTATATTACACAAGTTTGCGTAAAAATAACAAACAAAAACGTATCCTCTACGAGATAGCGTTCAGAGAACGATTGCCACAAGAAAATGCTTCCTTACATCATCGGAGAAGTACACGATTTTATAACCGACTTCCGAGGTCAGATAAAAGACCGCCTGGATTCTTCCTTCCAGTTGGAAGTAAAAAAATTTTCTCGACTTACTTACGCAGAAATGACAGTTGTTGGCCGATATCCCTTGCCGAGTTTTATTCATAATCTACAAAACGGTCTTATTGGATTGGATGTATATCTCCACAAGAGAAAAATTGTCCGTGTTCTATTTTAGTCGCTCCTTATCAGAAATTGTAATCAAATTTGTGTTGCAAAACGTTTCAAGCCTCTCAGTGACGTCATTTATAGTCTGACTCTACTGATTGAAATCTCTTTCCTGAGCGAGGGAGAAATGACTCCTGAAGGGAAGTCCCTGAGCATCACCTGAAATGACAAGAGCTTTTGCAATCATCGCATCTTCCAATAAATCGAGTGATGATAAATCGCTCAAGTTTATTACTCCTAAAATTTGTCAAATTGTCTCACTATTTCTGGGTAAGTAGGGTAAAGACATCAAGTGAAGAACAAAACAAAGGAGTCACTCAAAGTTCCAGTTACAGTTTGTAACTGATAAAGACATTTTTTAGTGTATACTGGAATGGAAAGTACCCGTGCAAAATCGTCAGGAGTAAGCCACACAATTTTGAATATGAACCACAATTTTTTGATGGATTTTTCAACCTTATGTGTTAAGAATCGGTGCAAAGTGATTCGAACCGAACTGATGCCCAATTTCAGGCGCCTCGAAAGTCGATTCGAAAGACTTTCGAACCGCCCAGTTCGAATCGGATTTTTTGCGACTTGAACGCAGCTACGTTGGTTCGAAGAAAAACCGACTCGATCCGAACAATGCACAGGTTTAGTCAAGAAGCTCATGTGTCAAGTGGCCCACTTTTGGTGTCGTAACTCTAAATTTTATTTTAATATTTTTTGTTGTCTGGGAAAAGAGTGCGTTATTTTAAGTCGTATGTATAATGTGTATCGGAGAGTCATGAGCGCATCTTAAGGTCTCGCTTCTCTTCGACATACCATTATAATCGCCGTCGGCGCTCTCAGAGCTCGTATATAGTAAGGCGTTCGACCAAGTTCAACATCCCGCTAATAGTTCAGGTTCGCTTGTCTGCATGGGCGGGCCAGAGTGGAGAGAGGCACTGACGATCCTGCGTGTCGATAACGTCTGAATACTTGATTGATAGATTCTCTATGGTCATGATTTCCAAGTCTAGTTAGCCAGTCTTTTCTCACAACCCTTCCATATTACTTGACCCTTTTCACTTATTGTAAAATTCAAAGTTGGCTCTATAAAGCTAGATAGTGGCGGATTTAGGTATTTGCCGCCCTTAGGCTAACAGAAATCAACTACTCGATTTTGAATCCATAGTAATATCAAATATTGCCTGTCGTTTAGCGCTTTTATTTGTTTGTTTGTAAAATTAAAACCCATCAGATGTATTATGTAATGTTTTTAATTACTCAATGAGTTACATAAGTGGATTGGCTAAAAAATTAATATTTTCAGTCAATCTTTATGACAATTTTTTTACCTCGCTCAGGCTGTATCCATTTAGAAAAAATCCGAAATTTTTGCTAAAGTTAAAGAGAATGTAAATATAAAGGGGCCATGCATAAATTATGTAAACCAATTTTCTGAAATTTGGAACCACGTATCCCCCTTTGTTAGGATTCCTAAGTTTCGATCCCCCCCCACCCCATCTTACGTAATTTTTGCAAACTTAATTTTTTTCGTGAATTTATTTACGAGTCACCAAAAATGACATAAGAAGATGGGGGGTGGTAATATGACTGTTTCTTATGAATTAAAAAAGTAGATCAACTTGATAGATACATTTTCAACCAAAAAGGATGAATTCTCAACAAAAAATGTATAATAGTTGATAAATAACCAAGAAAAGATTTTCATTTTAAATCAAGAACAGTTGAAAAGAACCAGAGATGTCCACGGATAGTTCCCTGAGAGAGGATTAACGAGTGACAAAATTTTACTCATTCTATGGATATATCCCTAATAGGGTCATCCACTAAAGTATAATATTTTCTAAACAAGCTGAAGGTTCATGCTCTTTTAAAAAAAATGGAAATAAATAAATACTAAGACTGATGTTTTGTACCTAAATGTAAGACAGCATAGAAAAACGTTACCCCCCCCCCCCCAACCAAAAAACTGTACGTAATTTATGCACAGCCCCAAAGGAGCATCTAGATTTAGAGCCATCTGTTGTGATTCCTCAGATTCCTCAATATTCATCTAATTTCACAGTGCGCTTTATGTCGTCTTCTTAACGATAAAGAATGTTTTTTTAACAATGGTATAATCCACGGAAACGGGCGCGTGATGTGACGTATTGTAGTTAAATTGAAGAAAGAGCTAAAAAATAAAATGTAGCCCCTGGTGCCGACTGCCGGCTGACGATAAACCAATTAACGTCGATTGGTCACGCCTGTCTCGTTCTTATTCTTCCACCCGCGATCGAGGTGACATGAGTTGCTGTGACGCCTGGATGACGTCGTCGAGATCATTCCCACCATTTAGGCCAAGTCAGGGATCAATTCAAATTGTGAATGGCATGTACATAGCCTTGCCTACTCAGTACACATACCAAACCAGGGCTGTATTTCTCAAAACAAAACCAGAGACATTTTTTTCGCTGTTATGATTTATGGAAATACGGATTTTTTACAGCTTATAATTTGAAATTTTTTTATTTGCAGTATATCCACCCTGATTCCACTCTTTATTCCTTCTACTGCTCTGTGGACACGTAGTGTGTCCCCTAACTCCTTATGATTCGCTACCATTTAATTACTATTCTAGAAAAACTTGGTTTCGAGTCAAACTTTTTAACAAAATCAGGTTTGCTACAGCAACCCCCCGATCAGGGGTTTCAGTCAGGGAATTCTGGAAAGTCAGGGAATTTGAAACTGGTCAGGGTAAGTCAGGGAATACCCGGGAAAACCCGAATGAGTCAGGGAATTTTCAATAAACTTTAGTTTATGTTTATAAAATTATGTATGAATTTTCCCCTGTTTTCATGAAACTTCTTCCTTCTCTCGTTTTTGTGTTTAAGTTCAAACTGAATTAATAGAACCCAATAAGAACATCCAACTACTTTTGGTTAAAAGTTGATTCTTTTGAATTGAAAAGTCTACTATTATATTTTTGGTTCAAAATTAATCTCTTTTTGTCAAAAATTCTACTATTTGATTGAAAATTTAATTCTATTGTTGAAAATTCAACTATTTTGTAAAAAGAGTCATCTTTTTTGGTCGAAAATTCAACTTCTTGGTGGAAATTTGAACTATTTTGTTAAAAAAATTATTTTATTGGCTGATGATTTAACTATTTTGTTAAAAATTCGTGTTTTTTTTTGGTTGAAAATTTTTTTCTTAATTGAAAATTGCTTTCCTAATTGAAAATGTAACCATTCCATTTTGGGCTGAACATTGATCATTTTTAGATAAGAATTCAACTATTGCATTTTTCGTTAAGAATTCATCTTTTTTGGTTGAAAATTCAAAAAGCCAAAAATTAATTTCATTGTTGAAAGATTAAACGATTTTGTTGAACATTAGTTTTTTTGTTAAAATTTTTGTTTCAACTGAAAATTTAACTATTTCTTTGGTTGAAAATTGATAGCTTTTAGTTGAAAAATCAACTATTAAATTTTTCATTGAGAATTCATCATTTTGGGTTAAAAATTGTACTACTTGGTTGACAGTTAAACTACTTTGTTAAAAATTCATTTTATCAGTTGAAGCTTCATCTCTTTGTTTGAAATTTTTTTGTGGTCATCAATTTCTTGAACTTTTTTAAATTATTGAACGCAAATTTAAATATTCAATTTTTGATGGAAAATTGTGTTAAAAGTTCACTGTTTGGTTGAAAATTAACTTTTTGGCTGAAAATTCAACTGTTTTGTAAAAAATTAGTCTTTTTGGTTGAAAATTAATTTTTTTAAATGACAATTCAACTGTTTGATTTTGGTTAGAAAATTTATATTTTTTACTTGAAAATTCATCTTTTTTGGTCTAAAAGTTCTTGGTTGAAAATTCAACTATTTGGTTATGAGTTCAACTGTTTTTGGTTAAAGTTGAACCTTTTTTGTTTGAAAATTCAAACATTTGGTTAAAAATGTACTGTTTTGTTAAAAATTCTGACTATTTTTGAAAATTCAACTATTTCATTGAAAATTCAGTATATTTTGACTTTAAATCTTAAGCGATTCATATTGAATTCAATATGAAACCTACACATTAATTTTATGTAAAAGAATTGATTCTTCTATTTTCTTGAAAAATCACCCTATTTCCCCTGTTCTGAGGACATTTTGGACTGGGAAGTCTGCTATTGTCACTAAAAGTGCTTGAGATAAATTTAGAAACATTTTTTTGTATTTTTTCATACCTGAAAGAACAATTTGTAACGGTCAGGGAAAATTAAAAATTGGTCAGGGAAAAGTCGGGGAAATTCAGGGTATTTTGAAATTTAGATTTTGTAGCAATCTTGATAATGTGTATTATTGATTTTCAAAGAATTTTTAAGCAACTAAATCCATTTTCGGAAAAATGTCCCTTACCCCGTCATGCTTCGCCATGTTTTTAATTCAAGCTAAGAGACGAAAGATATAATCCTTACCTAGCGATCTACGTGAAAGTTAGATATACAGAGATCGATAAATCGCATAGTTTTTCCACTTTCCTGGACTTATTCTCACGTGTGCTTAGCTTTTTCCTCGACATATTGCATGTGGCGATTTAGTGACGCTCGAGAGTGGAGATTAGGCTATTTTGCTATTCAAGTTTGCGATCGTAAATTATGAACGCGTATATGTCAGCGAACGTGTAATGGCAATTGCACAACATTGTGCGGCTGCGCGATACGAATCTGAAGAAACTTTGTATTTATTATATCCAAAGTTTAAACCACCACATCGTTTTTTTCTCGAGTCCGCTTTCTTCAAAAGGGAGTATCGTGGTCCGTTTCTGAGTAACTGAAATTTACATATCAAATATAGAAAGAGTCATAATCAAATATTTTGAAAAGAAAACACCGCGATGTCGTATCTTCTCCACTTAGCGGGCACAAAAAAGACATAAATTTGACAAAAATTGAATGTTTGTGTATAATTTATTATTGGCGTTCAATTAATAGCTAATTACCGTTACGAGACATGATACGTCCCCTCGTAGCTTTATCATGGATGTAAAATGACCATAGTCGAACTTTTGCGAGGAGAAAGGAGCGTTTTTTCTGAGTCTGCATGTAAATGAAATAGAACTATTTAAGTACAAGTCCTTTTTCTTTGATTTCATAATGTTCCACGACTTTTATGCAATCTGCTTTTAAAAGATCGTAAAAAAGGAGCAAGGGGAATTAACCGAGAATTCCTAAGTGCGGTGCATAAGAAAACGCAGCGGGAAAACGACGGACAGTGCGATCATCGACGTTGGCCTAGTCCCCTCGTGACTGGATCCATTATACGGTCATTGGTCTCGCTCTTTGGCGGTGTATACGTTTCAGCGAGACGACAGACAGTTTGCTGATCCAGATTCTTAGAATCTTCCGAATACATCAATCGAAAGTGCATATAAAAAATAAAAGTGCAAAAGTAAACTTAACAGTTTTCAAAATTAAGATCTTTATTGAATGATGGAAGAAAACGTAGAGTTGAAAGAATTGATGATTAGCGGATTGGGTGGTCAAAATTGAAAGTGCATCATTTCAGGGTGGCCACAGGTCAGGGAAAAGTCAGGGAATTTTGTTGGTCAGATAAAATCAAGGCAAAATCGGGGATTTTGAAAAAAAAATACAAACGTCGGGGAATTTCTATAAGACAACAATAATCAGGACTGGCACACAGACACTTTTAGTCAGTTTTTTCTCAAAACACTTCTTGGGCATTGTTGAATGCAAGTAATACCTATTTCTGAATTTCCTTGAATTCTTTTGAAATCTTTTAGTGTATTTTAAAAGATTCCAAGAAATATTTAATAGATTTCAGTAATGTAAAGGGATTTTAAAGGATTTAAACAATTTTAGGGTATTTTAAAAATTTTTGGTAATTTTTAAATATTTAAAATGTTACAAAATTTTTTTAAAGTTTTAAAATGATTCAAAGGATTTTTTATTTACGACATAAACGTTGGAAGCTTCAGTTCCATATTTTTTAAAGATTAAAAAAAAATTCCAAGGAATTTTCAAGAGCTTCAAAAAGTTTCAAAGGAATTTGAAAAATTTCAAAGGATTTAAAATATTTCAAGGTATTTTAAAAGATTCAAAGGAATTTTCAATAGATTTCAATAATAATTTAAAGGTATTCCAAATTTTTTTTTAAGATTTTGATTTAATTTTTAAACTTCCAAGGAATTGTAAAGAGTTTTAAAAAGGTTCAAGGGATTTCAAAGGATTTTCAAGGATTTGAAATATTGTACGAAATTTTCAAAGACATCCAGGAAATTTCAATTAATTCCAATAATTTGAAGAGATTTCCTAGGATTTTAATTTATCTTAAGGGATTGAAATGATTTTAAGGGACTTTAAAATTTCTCAAGGTATTTTGATGAATTTTCCAGGATCCTCAGATTTCATAGATTTTTAAATATTTTTTTCTTTATTTCATTTGAATTAATTTCAAAGTCATCCTAAATTCTCTTAAATTATTTGAAATTTTCTAGCAGTTTTCAATTCAATTAATGATTTTTTAATTGCAGGGTGACAGTACAGAATTAGATACCAACATTTTTAGCGAAAATGGGATTTTTGCATAAAAAATTCTTTAAAAATATTTTGATACAATAACTTTTTGTTGAATTTTTAATAAAATCTTAATTAAAATTTACGCACTGTCTATAGTTACAGAATTTTCCCTAACCCTAACCCCTTTTCCAGCTCGTTCAGGTCTAACGTTACGGAAAATTCCGTAACCATAGACAGTGCCTAAAATTTAATTAAAATTTTAACGTAGTAATAATTTTTGTTAACCTTTTAACATTTATATTTCTGGAAATTATTATCATTCAATAAAAAAATATATCTCGTAACAGCTTAGTTTGTTTGGATCAAACCTTTTTTATTCTTATTGAGCATCCCCATGTCTCGGAAGTAAGTTGTTATTTTTGCAAAAAAAAGTACAATTCGATCTCTAATCGCTATCGAAACCCGACTTTTAAAATCCATAACTTCCCATTTACCCGTATTTAGCTACTTATTATCTCATGAGCATATTTTTATTTTTTATGTTAACTGAAAATTGAATTTTTTATCGCAAAACACAGAGCCGAGCCTACTTCTTCTTTATTCATAATGTGTCCCCTAAGGGTTTACATGACTTCCATTTCTTACAACACTTCCTTCTACATGTTTTATAAAATCTTATCCTTACTATTTACAGTTATTTACACCTATTTACAGAAAATCTTATATCTATATCCTTATTTCTATTTTTTGACGATAGCGCAATTTGGGACGTGTTAGCGAACGAGTGAGCGAGCGATCGAAAGCGAGAGTGCAAGCGAGAGAGAGAGAGAGCGATAACGCAAACGCAACTTAATTTACTTATGCTATTACATAACCATTACTTACAAATCTTTACGCTTCTAGAGCCGAGCCTACTCAAATTTTATGTTAGTGCCCCTTTGAGATTGTCAATTCAGCATTACTTCAGCTTGGGACTGGAATTTTTTTCATCTTTAAATAGTGATTTCGATCTTACAGAATGCTTTTTCGCTGTCCTTGCAAATTCACACTTAGTTGGTTATCTAGTTATGTATACTTGAATTATAATATAATAAAATAAAATAATAACTTGAATTTTGTTAAGCCTTATGAATCGAATTCTTTTAAATTCAAACGAACATTCATCACGTTGTTAACGCACATTAGTCATTTTAGTCACTTTTTAGGTTAGAAATTAGTCTCTTTTGGTCACTTGTTCACTTATTGCAGGTGACTTAGGCTGTGGCAGCCATGAGAATAATAAATTGTAAATTTATAAATTCAAGTTTAAAACTGCTTTAGTCTATTTATAACAAATTCTATATTAAAAATGTTACAATATAAGAATTTTCAAAAAAGTGTTGCGCTCACCCGGAGTTTCGGAATCTTCTACTTTTCAATTTTATGTATTTCACTTTAAAATTATTATTTAATTCTGAATACTACAAATAAAAATTGACTGGGGAACGCCGAAATTTAAAATTGTTCGCGGATCCGTATAAGAAAAACTATAATAAATAAATTGTCATTATGTATTCGCCATTGCCTTTCGTCGTTTATAGAATGCGATTTTTATTGAGCGCTCTCTTCCATGATATCCAGCAGAATGTCATAATCGATCCCTGGTTTGTTCTCTTTCTAGATATCACGAGAGGTGAGAAAAGTGAGAACGAGATATAGTGTTGACGCCCTATAATCGTGCAGTTATCGTGAAAACAGTGATAATTTCTTTTCAGTGCCTCGCCCAGCCGGGCGACGACCGTATGATTTACCGGGTGGAAAAAACAAAGTTTTAAGAGATTTCGTGTTTTTTTGCGACCGCGTTAGATAATATTGTTGTTGGTCAAGTGTCACGAGTAGTTGTTTCCCGTGTCGATATCATATTTGGATGTTGCCGGAGATCCGGCCTTTTATTCGGTGGATACGTTCGCAAAAGTGGACGAAGGGCATATGGCCCTGGACTATGGTACTGTCTACAATATGCACCACACAAATCAATTAGGTATGTATTGATCCTGTGAATCTAAAAAAGTTTCATTTGTTGACTTGGAAAATGTTGATCTCTTGTTTTCAAAAATAAGCGTAATTCTATTTTTATGAAAACTGTGCTTCTGAATTTAAAAATGCAATTTCAAAAGTCACTTGTTTTTTATTTGTTCTTCATGAAGTTATGTTTGAAGCAAGTGAAAAACAAGTGATTTCTGACAATACAAGTAGGTTGTTATTGCACCCACCTGCTCAATTATTTCCTAGCATAACAATTAAGCATTTTATCTTTCTCGCCAGCTAACTTCACTTGGTCGAGTGCTGAAGGGAAAATAATGGCATTACATGCATGGTACTAAACATCATTTTTGTAGTATCTTCGTAATAAATAATGATAATTATTGATTTCTTCAGTGTATCAAATAGTTCTTGATAAGTAAAAACTAATTTCCGAATATTTTAGTCCCATGCATTTGGTCCTATTGTTTTCCCCTCGGCACTCAATAAAGTGAGCTTAGCTGACGATGAAGTGAAAATACCTAATAATGTATCAAATAAAATGAATAATTCGACCATTTCAACGCGTTCCGATATTTCTTTACGAATAGCCCAGTCGGGCACAACTCTTTAAATTTTTAATTGTTTATTTAGGAACGTTAAAAAATTTTAAATGCACAATTTTCAATATTCTTTTGATGGCCTGCCAGCGAGTCACTTTTTAACTTTTGGTCGATTTTTTCTCCTTTTCAATATATACACTCAGAAAAAAGATTTTTTTATTCAAAGAAAAATATAAGCTGGCATTCAGTTATAGAAAGTTTCTTCGATTCAAAGAAATATTTTTTTTGTTTAAATTAAATGTTCTTCACTTTAAAATAATTGTCATCATTTTGAAGTTATTTTTGGTTAAAAGAAAAAAATTATTATATAGAAACGGCCCCTTTAATTTAGGATAAATATTTTTCTGAGTATAGTTTGAATTGGAATAATTTAAAATTAAATACATACTTTTAGATTAAGCGGACTGAACTATAAAAATAGGTTTTCTTTCAAATGTAAGTTTCTCTAAATTCTGTAATTTAGTAATCAACGCCTTAGCTAAAGGATTCTTGATTCATAACGTTCAAATTTGAATAATTTTAGGGCGTAACTTGATAAATTAGATAATTTCTTACTAATAGTATTTGAAATTCATCAATTGCGAGTTGAATCCTTCTAGATTAAAAAATGTTTTTCAACCTAAAAGCTAACTAAAAAATGTTTAATGTTTAAAAAACATAAGAATTTGAGTACATTCCTAGCTTTTCTAGTTAAAGTAATTGTATCGAAAACAAGAAATAAGAAAAAAAGAAAATTTATAATGAAATAAAAAAATCCCGTTTTTCAAGAAATCAAAGTAAGATTAAAAATTATTAAGGGGGTCCTTGTTTAGCAATTTTTCAATGGAAAAATTTTGCTCACTTTTCTTTCATATCTCGCTACTTTTTCCAGAAAAATCTGTTATTTCGATGTTTTTAAATTAGCGATGCATTTTTTCAAAAACGGCTCCGGCGAAGATTTGCTTTTTTATCGAAAAATTGTTGTAAGACATCCCAGATACAAACTCAAGAGAAACATTCTTGGTGTTCCCATCTTTCGGTTAGTCATTTCAGCGGAACCGCTTTCCGCATTATATTCGATAATTTCTTAGTTTTAAACCAGAGTTTGAAAAATTAAATGACCGGCACAAATTTTTGAAAAGCGGGAAATTTTGTCTGAGTCTTGATTGAACACTGCTATATTTGACCAGTAGGTTCGTTGACAAAAAAATCATTTGTTTTTCAAGTTTAACCTAAAATATAAAAATAGATAACTGTTTCGACTTTTCTTATTTGATTGGTAGAAGCGATTCAAAAATTTAAGATTCTTCTAAAATGTTAAATATTGCTAATTTATTTTTCAATTTTCTCCGAAATAAATGAATTAAACCACATTTTCTTTGAAGGTATTTTATTATTGAAAAATGCAATTGTTGTCAATCCTGCAACGAACCTATTTTTCATTGCTAAAAGTTGAAATCTTTCACCTCGAGTGTTATAACTGCGCAGTCCTCGACGATGCCATACGTACACACACGTACACACACGTGATATATTTTTTTCGTGCTATTAATATACAGCAGTATCATCATTTGCAGAAAAATGCCAGAGCTAAGAGGAAAAAGTGTTGATGTTCCTTTACGCGAAAATGCGATGACGATAGAAAAAAGTGTATAGAAAAAAGGACCAGAGACACCGATTACGGACTCTATTTCTATACTCCTTGCGCAGGCGCATCAAAGACGCTCGTTGTACAATCGGATAAAACCGAGTGCAGTCGAGACTTCAATCGAGTGATAAAGCTTTATAGTTTATTGTCGACGGTACAGCGGGAGAGCTTCTAACATAAGACTAGAGCGTTGCACAAATGTAGTGATGTACTCGTATGCTATGCGTGGATGCGTCGCAAACGAGCAACGAGTACTTTCCTCACTTTTTATAGTGTTGATGGTTACGCTTTAGATTTCTCCATAAATTTTAATAGATTTAATAGCGCACGGACAACCATGAATAACGCGAAACACGCAATGGAATTAATTCCCTTTTATAATTATATCTTGCATTCCCAGAGGGTCACTGGACCAGGAAACCCGAGAAATGACCGTGAACTTAACGAAAAATGTTTTTAGTAACAAAAATTTCAATAATAGGGTTAATTTGTTAAGAATAATAAAGAGAAATTCAAGACATTAGAAAACGAGACGCGTTGAAAGAGATTTTTTTTATTATTCATACCAATTTCCAATATTCCCGAAACGATTTATTTATTTATTTTGTAGATTTAAAGGACATCGTCGACAGCGAAGAAATCGCTAAGCGATTCCATCGAGAGACTAATCGGGAAAGATAAATCAATTCTGTAGTTTAAAATCAAAACATCTTTATGGAGGTAACAGGCTTCAAAAGCTAAAATGCTCTAAACACAAACAAGGGAAATAGGGAGATTTTTTACGAACATATGGAAATAAATTATTTCAAATAAATATAATTTAGATACTAATATTAAATTTAAAAGCTTCAAAATCGTAATATTTCAAGTTACAATATTGCATTTTCTACCAAGTAGATAAATTATTAAACAAGAAGATAAATTGTTTACCAAATTGTTAAATTTGTAAACCAAACGAATTTTCTACAAAGCAGTTTAATTTTCAAATCGAAAATGCGAATTTTCAACTATAAAGTTCATTTTCAACCAAATATTTGAATTTTCAACCAAATAGTTTACTTTTCTACTAAATTTTTGAATTTTAAAGTCAAAAAGATGAATTTTTCAACAAAATAATTAACTTTTTAACCAAGTACTAAAATTTTTAATGAAAAAATGATTTATCTACGATATATGTAATAATTGGTACTTTAACCAAAAAGTATTTCAATTTTTAATAAACAGTTGAATTGTTAAATAAAAATGATGAATCTTTTAAAAAAAAGGTATTTTCAGTAAATTAGTTCAATCCTCGACCAAAACAAATTTTTTCCAACCAAACCAAGAAGGATAAAATGTATGCCAAAAAAATATTATATTTCAAGCAAAACAAAAAAGATTTTTCAGTTAAGAATTTGAAAAAAAATTCATCTAGATTGTTGAATTGCCAACACGAAAAGACAAATTTTCTACAAAGCTGTTGAATTTTCAACCCCATTTTTCAATTCTGTTGTTTACTATCTATTTTTCAATAATTGATCTTCTTGAATTTTTTTTCTTGTCTATTTTCATCAGTTCAAATTGCGGAAGTGCTCAACACATTTTTTAATGCTCGCTAAAAAAAATTTTTTAACCCAAAAATTTCTAGAAAAACTTGCGAAAGGAAAGGCGCTACCTACTCTCAGAGGGGACTTTCTCTCAATATTCGCACAATGAACTCTTTGATTGCCAAGCTCTTATAAATAATGAGGAATCTGCATGAGTTTGAGATATATTTTCTAGAAATATGGAATTCTAAAATGTTGGTAAGGCTCTTTCCATTTCAAAAATAAAGAAAAATGTTTTTCAAAATGCGTCTTCTTTCTTTCGCTTAAATTTTAATGCTCGGGATAATGTTTTAAATTCCGGGAATTAACTGCTGAAAGAGCAGAAATAATCGCTCTTATTTTTCTGTTCATACTACTTTATGGTATCCATTTTTCCAAGATTGTACACGAATTCCACTAATTTCTTGATAAGATCATTCAAGTTATTTGGATTCGTTATTTGGAAAGAGTGAATCAACGAATTTCCGTTTCCACAAATAGATTTTATCTAAAAATTTCTGTTGAATCATCATGAAAAGCAACGAACCCCCTAGCGGAAACATCCGCAAAAGAAGGATTGAATTCATTCATTCATACTATGCGGCATCGGACTCACGCCACTATTGACAATTTTTGGCACTTTTTTAACGGTACAACTATTTTGCTACTATTTTGAAACAAATTACACTAATGCTACTATGTTTTCACTTTGCCTTTAAACATAACTTTAAAATTCTGCGCTGATTGGCTAAAACAACATATTCGCCAATTCAACAATCAAAATTCAAAAAATTTCAAGGTAATTCATGGTATTTCAAAGTATTTCAAGGAATTTATCCAGACAGATTTAAGGGTGTTTTGCAAGATGCCAAGAAATTTCAGAAGGATTTTAAAACTTCTAGGGATTTTAAGGGATTTTCACGGATTTCATGGGTTCTCAGGGGATTTCAAAGATTTAAACATTTTTAAAGGGACTTTAAAATATAATAAAGATTTCGAGATGTTGTACGGAATTTGAAAAGATATCTAGGAAGTTAGCAAGATTTCATTTATTTTAACAATGTCAAAGGATTTTAAAGATTATAGTTTATTTTAGAAGATTCCGATGAATTTCATGAAGTTTCAAATAATTTCGTAGTATTATAGAAAATTTCAACAGATTCAAAAATTTCTAAGGAATTTCCAATGATTTCGTAAGATTTCAGTAGACTTCGATGAACTCAAGGAATTTTACAATATTTGAGGGATTCATAGGATTTTTAAAGAAATTAAAAGATTCCATTAGATTATAAGGAATTTTTATAGATTTCAATACATTATAAAAAAATTTGAGAGTTTTCCAGGGACTTCAGAGAATTTCAACAGAATCTAAGGGTTTTTAATGTATTTCAAGGAATTTCAGAGGGCCTTATTAGATTGTGTAGGATTTTAGGGATTCCGCAAGATGTAAGGCATTTTGTAAATTTCAAGAGATTTAAATGGATTATAAAGAGTTTTTGGTAATTTAAAAAATTTCAAATAATTTAACGATATAAAAAATTTCTACTGGATTTCAAATAATTTCGTAGGATTTCAGAATATTTAAAAGGGTTTTAAAAATGTATCCACGATAGCTTCGCAGGATTTTAAAAGAAACTATAGCCCGTGCAGAAATTTCCCCATCTTTCCCTATTTGAAGTTGGGTTCTGAAGGGGCCCCTATCAGAATATCTAGTCTAGAAACAACTAATGGGGGCCCTATCAGGTTCTAGTGAAGAATTCCATGCTTCGCATAGGTATGGCAAATCTATCTGTATCTAGTGAGGCCCCGACAAGAAAATTCCTAAAATCTTATTCTTATTACCTAAAGTATTAATTTGGAGGGTTTTGACGGTTTTAGTATGCAGAAATAGTGTTTTTTTTTTGTGTGCATGTAAACGCTTTTTCCCCGAAAACTTGATTTAGGGCACTGTTGAACATTTTATTCAGAACCAGGCACGTATGTGTCAGTTAAAGTTAAAGAGGTTATGTAAAGTACAGCTGTCCACTGCTTCGCCAGAGCCTTCAAGTTTTGTGTTTTTATTTCTTATAATAATAATAAATAATATTACATTATATTACATTATTATTAATATTAAATCAATTGTAAAATACTCTTAATTTGAATGTTACTGCAGAATATTATTTATCCCAATAACTTAAATCGAACACAGGGGCCCTTCTCTTTAATAGGGTTACAGACGGGCGACCCCCACCATAACCCTACTAGAAAATCTAGTAGGGCCCCCATGGCCAGAGCGTTACGTTCTAGATGGGGGCCCGACTAGTTTTCCTCACAAGAGCCCGATTGGAAATAGGGAAAACTAGTCAGGGCCCCACTAGAGCCCTTTCAAAATTTCTGCACGGGAGGTATTCTAAAGATTTAAAAATATTGACGCATTTTTCCAAGAATCTCGGAGGATCTCAACAGATTTCCGAGGTTTTTAGAGGACTTGAATTTTAAATGATTCGAAAGGATTTCATGCGATGTTGTGAGAGGTGTATGTTGTATATTAGATTACAAAAATAGTTAACCCCTCGATGTAGTATCGATAAAATTGCATGACACTATTTTCCTATTATTTTTCAAAATTTATATGCTGTTGTTCACACTATTTTGAATTTCTCAAACGAATCCGGGCCCTGTACTATAAAACATTATCATGATGAATTGTAGTTACTAATGATGCTTATTTTTTACATTTCTCTAACGAGCCCTTGAAAAAGAAAATAGTAAACATGACCCTTCCTCGAGTTTCCCAGTTTAGGAGTTTCCAAATGACAGATTTTTTAAGAAATGTTTGTAGTGTCTTTTATTGAGGTTCTTTTCGGGGGCCAACCACTGAGTCTTCTGAAAAAGAACTACAAGAGTCTTGCGAAGCAGCCGTTATTCACAAATGTCAGCCTATTTTTATACCCTTGTTCTAATCTTGGAGATCGAACATACTAGCCACTCAGCCAGAAGCGGTTGCCGTGCGGATTGGCTTAGCTTTGTGACTTATTTGCTAGGATTTGTGGTTTTGATCACATCAACTTTTTCTTGAAAAACATAAAAACTAATAGAAATAACGCAACCATTGAAGAGGTTAACCATGTCACGAGTTGAAAGTTTCCCAAATTTCAAAACATACCAAACTTAGATGTGCTCCTCAATTGGAAGGTTACCAAAATTAAAAATCCTCCTACAAATTTCCAACAAAATTCCAAGAGCCCAATTAACCACTTTTTTCCAGACGAGTGTTTTCCATATGTGTTGTACGTAGAAACAGGGCTCCTAAACACGTGGAAGTACGTCGGCAAAAATAAGTGCTATGGCTTCTAGTCGCTGGTTGTTATATTTTTAGACTTGAACCGTCTAAATTTGTCACAAAGAGAGACAAAGCCAACAGATACACGAGTACGTTAGACTAGGGGGAAGAGGATGTTGAAGGAGGGGGTGGTAGTTGAGAAAAGTAGGGGTAACGCGTTAACTGGTGGTAGTGTTACGAAATGCAACACCCGAAACGTGTTCGCTAAGATAGACGCACTTAGAAACACGTACGTATCTAACATGGAACCAAGGTTTCAAAGTTCAAACTTTATATTTGAATTGGAACACAGTTAAATTGATTCAGCCTCTTAAACAGAGTTCTCTTTTTAACATACTTGTTTTTGAAATAGCATGAAAGAGAAGTAATGTAAAAGAACAAAAGAGCTGTAATCAAGATTATGGGGTTGTTAAATCGGTATTTAGAAACAAATATTTTTTAATCCTACCTTTTACCTATTTTGCAGCAGTAGTTGTCGCGACGGTTTCAATTTTCTCTTCTGGCATTTTCTGTCGGAACTTCATTTTCTCTTCTGGCATATTTTTCTCTTCCGGAGAGAGGAGTTCCTATAACCTTATTTTGTCAACAGGAATCGAAAGAGTATATGCAGGAGAGCAAGAAGGGATTGTTATTTTCCCCCTGGGTCAAATCGCAAA
Organism: Andricus curvator; assembly: GCA_932195095.1. Taxonomy (NCBI): domain Eukaryota; kingdom Metazoa; phylum Arthropoda; class Insecta; order Hymenoptera; family Cynipidae; genus Andricus; species Andricus curvator. The sequence continues at coordinate 197,285 of CAKNYM010051347.1, read as the reverse complement.
CTCTATGCCAGGATTAAAAGTACCGAAGCTCGGAAGAAACCGATATAATGTACCTTCGTGGACAAAATAAGGTTAGGTACTCAATAGGCGCGTCCTTATTCAAGTTTGTATTCCGGCATATTCTGCCGGAGATGAATTTTTAAATTGGTTAGAATTAACCTTCAATTCTTTGGCACTTATCACAATTTCTTTGAATTTCCAAAGAATTCAAGGCCGAATTCTATCACACTCGTCGCTTTTCCTAAATATGCCACAAGAGAAATTTAAAATCCGGCATATTTTTCCGGAAGACAATACTCGACCTTTTTTGTAGCAAATACTAAATTATAGAAAAAATGTGGGAAACTTCAATATTAAAGTTGATTATGGTTGTATGTATTAAAATAAATATATAAATTATATAATACTAATATATAATATATAATAAATAAATAAAATATAATAATAAATAATATATAGTATATACATATAATATAAAGTAAAATATATTTTGCCTAAACTTTACTAGATTTGACGGTACAAAAAATTCTGTTAATGCGACGATAACCCTTAAACTGAAACGTACTATATGGCAAATTGAAACGTAGTTATGAAACATTGAAAACTTTGTTGTCTTAGGGTACTTACTGTTTAAAGCACTTCTAAGTTAAAATTTTTTTATTTCTTTTTATTGAATCGTAGTTTGAAGATTTAAAGTTTGGAATGTTTATTTCAAGTCTGCCAGCAAGTAACTTCTTCACTTTTGAAAGTTCGATTCCAAATTGAAATTTCTCAGAATTGTATAATTTAGAAATCGGGACCTCACAAAAGATTTTTTAATTCATAATAATTTCATATTATTATTATTATTATTATTATACCATTAAGCCATTTCCCTTTCGGGGTAGGCGTGACACGCTCGGTGAGGCAAGCAGTAATGTGAGGTCCCACATTCTTTGAGGATTATCTCGTTTCTCACTTTGTCCATCAGTGTTGTCCCGCATATTGTGCGCATGTTTTTACTTCTAAGAATGAATCCTGCTCTACCGATAACCTTCTTACCCTCATTTATGCGCCTATCTAACTCCCCATCTATCTTTCCATCGCTAGTGAATAGGCTATCCAGATACACCTACTTTGTGGTGACTACCTGTTATAATTATATTTTAATTTTAATTTGAAAATAACTAACACATATTACCAAATATTACTGTTGTGTTGTGTAAAATATGTGTTGGCAATTCAACAATCTAGATGAATTTTTTTTCAAATTCTTAACTGAAAAATCTTTTTTGTTTTGCTTGAAATATAATATTTTTTTGGCATACATTTTATCCTTCTTGGTTTGGTTGGAAAAAATTTGTTTTGGTCGAGGATTGAACTAATTTACTGAAAATACCTTTTTTTTAAAAGATTCATCATTTTTATTTAACAATTCAACTGTTTATTAAAAATTGAAATACTTTTTGGTTAAAGTACCAATTATTACATATATCGTAGATAAATCATTTTTTCATTAAAAATTTTAGTACTTGGTTAAAAAGTTAATTATTTTGTTGAAAAATTCATCTTTTTGACTTTAAAATTCAAAAATTTAGTAGAAAAGTAAACTATTTGGTTGAAAATTCAAATATTTGGTTGAAAATGAACTTTATAGTTGAAAATTCGCATTTTCGATTTGAAAATTAAACTGCTTTGTAGAAAATTCGTTTGGTTTACAAATTTAACAATTTGGTAAACAATTTATCTTCTTGTTTAATAATTTATCTACTTGGTAGAAAATGCAATATTGTAACTTGAAATATTACGATTTTGAAGCTTTTAAATTTAATATTAGTATCTAAATTATATTTATTTGAAATAATTTATTTCCATATGTTCGTAAAAAATCTCCCTATTTCCCTTGTTTGTGTTTAGAGCATTTTAGCTTTTGAAGCCTGTTACCTCCATAAAGATGTTTTGATTTTAAACTACAGAATTGATTTATCTTTCCCGATTAGTCTCTCGATGGAATCGCTTAGCGATTTCTTCGCTGTCGACGATGTCCTTTAAATCTACAAAATAAATAAATAAATCGTTTCGGGAATATTGGAAATTGGTATGAATAATAAAAAAAATCTCTTTCAACGCGTCTCGTTTTCTAATGTCTTGAATTTCTCAACACAATATTAAGTGAAACGTTTACTCGAACATGAGGAAATCGGAGACAGAAAACCATCACAATTTTTGCGCCACCTGAGATCCTATGCTGGTTCGATCGTTCCCGATGAAGTGCTCCGCCCACTATGGTTAAGTCGCCTTCCCTCAACAATTCAAGCAATTCTGGCAAGCCGCTCGCAGAGTCCCTTAGACGACATGGCTGAACTGGCAGATGCAATTGCCGAAACTATTACACCTAGAGGCCGTGTGGCAGAAGCACAGGTAAACAACCCGGAATCTCTAGAGGCACTAATGCAACGCATGATTCTTGTCATGACCTCTCAGATAGAAGAGGTTAAGAATACTCTGAGACAAGAAATCTCAGCTGCCACGGGTAACAACCACAATAATTTCCGCGGAAGGTCGCGTAACCGCTCATTTTCTCGTAATTCTCGTGATCGTAGTCAGAGCAGGAAAGACGGACGTTGTTGGTATCACAGAAAGTGCGGTGATTCTGCTGAGAAGTGTACCAAACCCTGTTCTTACTCGGAAAACTCGCAGACCGGACGCTAATGGCGGCAAGTGTCCTTCCGAGTAAGTCTCGCCGCCTTTTTGTTACGGACAAAGACTCGAAAGTCCAATTTTTGGTGGATACAGGTGCTGACCTTTGTGTGTTTCCGCGATCGCGTCTACGAGGGCATAGAAAAAATACCGGCTACAATCTCTACGCTGCAAACGGTTCGATTATTTCGACATACGGTTTCGAAACTCTAACTCTCAATCTCGGACTCCGTCGCGAATTTACGTGGCGTTTCGTGGTAGCAGATGTGACAAAACCAATAATCGGTGTGGATTTTTTATATCACTATGCCTTACTAGTGGATGTTCGAAATCAGTGTTTGGTCGACACAGTCACTTCTCTCTCTTATAGAGGGAAAGTTTCTCAATGTCCTGAGGAGCTTCTCGGTATTCGTGCAATTTCAGGAACATCTTCTTGGCATCAGCTTTTGAAAGAGTTTCCAGAAATCACCCGACCTTCAGGAAATACAATGAAGCCGAAGCACTCCACAGTACATCGAATTTACACCACACCAGGCCCACCGGAAGCAGAAAGTCCACGTCGATTAGCTCCAGACAGGTACAAACAGGCGAAGACAGAGTTCCAGAATATGATAGGAATGTCCATTGTTCGTCCGTCAAAAAGCAGTTGGGCTTCACCGCTCCACATGGTCCCTAAGAAAGCTGGCGAATGGCGTATGTGTGGAGATTATCGAAGATTAAATGCGAGAACAATCCCCGATAAGTATCCACTACCTCACATCCACGACTTTTCTCACACCCTGCATGGTAAGAAAATTTTTTCTACGATCGATCTTGTACGAGCTTTCCACCAAATACCTGTCGCTGAGGAAGATATTCCAAAGACGGCTGTAACGACGCCGTTTGGACTCTTCGAGTTTCCATGCATGCCTTTTGGGTTACGGAACGCCGCTCAAACTTGCCAAAGGTTCATGGATGAGGTACTCAGGGGACTCGACTTTGCATACGTATATATCGATGACATCCTCGTAGCATCATCTTCTGTAGAGGAGCATGAGCAACATCTCCGGCAACTTTTTGATCGTCTCAAGGCTTATGGTGTGGTGATTAACGCAGCAAAATGTTCCTGGGGAGAATCTTCTGTGAAATTCCTCGGTTTTGAAGTTTCCGAGAATGGCATTAAACCTCTCCCAGAAAAGATTCAAGCTATCCTTGATTTTCCACAACCTAAGACTGCAAAACAACTCAGGCAATTTCTTGGAATTTTAAATTTTTACAGACTCGGAATCCCGATGGCAGCTTCACTACAGGCACCTCTCAACGATCTTCTGAAAGGAAATGTTCGAGGAAAAGCACCTATTTCTTGGAATCCAGAAGCTCTACAGGCCTTTGAGACCTGCAAGAAAAACTTTGCAGATGCAGTACTCCTGGTTCATCCTGCACCAGAGGCACCATTGGCAATTTTTACGGACGCATCAGACTTTGCAATCGGAGCAGCTCTGCAGCAACGTGTAGAGGACAAATGGGAACCACTCGGATTTTTCTCCAAGAAACTAAGTCCCGCGCAAAGAAAATACGGCGCTTACAGCAGAGAGTTACTGGCTGTGTATCAAGCCGTAAAATACTTTCGGCACATGGTCGAGGGGCGAGACTTCATGATTTTTACTGATCACAAGCCTCTCACATTCGCCTTTCAACAAAAGTCTACAAAATGTGATCCTCGACACTTTCGACAACTTGATTTCATCGGTCAGTTCACTACTGATATTCGACATGTTTCAGGTAGTAAAAACGTTGTCGCAGATGCTCTCTCTCGGATCGAGGAAGTTGCAACCGCAATCGACTTCTCGGCTCTCGCAGAATCCCAGGCTCATGATGAGGAATTGCAGAGGTATCTTCAACCTGGATCCGGATTGCAACTCAAGAGAGTCCATGTTCCAGAGACAGACGTAGCTCTGTACTGTGATGTCTCAACGAGCACAGCAAGGCCTTTTGTCACCCAGCCTTTTCGTCGAGCCGTTTTCAACTCACTGCATGGACTGTCTCACCCTGGAATCAAAGCTACGGTCAGATTGATCACACAGCGTTATGTCTGGCCATCTATCAAGGCTGTCTGCAAAAAATGGGCCAGAGCCTGCATTCCTTGCCAGCGAGCAAAAATTTCGAGGCACGTATCAGCACCGATTGGAACTTTCGTCCCGCCAACATCCAGATTTGAACACATCCACGTTGATCTTGTGGGACCCTTGCCTTACTCTCAAGGGTACCAGCATTGCCTCACCATCGTTGACAGGTTTTCCCGCTGGCCAGAAGCCATCCCGGTCCAGGATATTTCAGCACCTACAGTCGCTAAAGCAATTTTCTCGAGCTGGATAGCGAGGTTTGGAACACCGCTACGGATTACAAGCGACCAAGGACGACAATTCGAGTCTCAATTGTTCAAGGAGTTGAACAATCTTCTCGGAACGAGACATCTTCGGACATGTGCTTATCACCCAGCTTCCAATGGTTTGGTTGAACGCCTTCACCGTCCGCTGAAAGCAGCTATCAGATGCCATGCAAATGAGAGATGGACAGAGACTCTACCCATCATATTACTAGGTCTCAGAGCAGCTTGGAGAGAAGATCTACAGGCAACCGTAGCAGAATTATTGTATGGAGAGAGTCTACGACTTCCTGGAGAATTCCTAGCACCGAAGCCAAAGTCACAACAACCAAATGAAACTTCTGAATTCGTGCAGCAGATGAGGAATTTCTTTCAAGACCTCAGTCCTGTAGGAGGAACAAGGCATAACAAACATAAGCCATTTGTGTTTAAAAATCTTGCCACCACAGATCAAGTGTTCTTACGACGCGACAAACCTGGAGGTTTGTTCGACTTGCCCTACGATGGACCATACTCTGTCAATAGCCGGAATGACAAGACATTCGATGTCAATATCAAAGGCAAAATTGTCACCGTTACCATTGACAGACTGAAGCCAGCTTATACCATCGCGGAAGAGGATTTGCAGAAAGAAGCAGAAATTCGTCAACAAGACCTGGAGAACAAGAATGTCCCTGCCGAAATTCCTACAGAGGTTCTTCCATCTACAAAACAAAGTCGATCAGGCAGACACGTTCGATTTCCCGAACGGTTCCAAGCAGGACTTCCGTAATTTTTGTTCTTTATTCATCTTCCTTTATCACATTTTTTTTGCAATTGAACAAAGATCTATTTCTATTATAATTCTTTTCAGCCAATCTTCACACAAAATTTAATTTTTTCTTTCCAATTTCATCAACAAATTTTATTTCTTTTGCAATTTTTATACAAAATTTTACCTTCTTTTTGTGTACAATTTTCATTCAAAAGAAAATGTTTCCTTTTTTATTGCAATATTATATATTCTATACCACAATTGTAATCACTACTGTATTTTTTTTCACGGCCGGAAGAGATTTTTTATTTATCTAATGTTTTTCTTCATTTTACTCAGGTTTTATTATCGCAGATAGCTCAGGTTTTATTATCGTAGATAGGACTTATTATATATTGCAGGTACATCGTGATCGCCTCTTTTATGTTATCCTTTGCAGATTTATAATGTTTTCTTTTTATAGAGTCAATCACTAGCAGGGGGGTATATGTGGTGACTACCTGTTATAATTATATTTTAATTTTAATTTGAAAATAACTACCACATATTACCAAATATTACTTTTCTTCCTTTCAAATATTTTATATTACGTTCTAGCTTCAAGTAGGTTCATCGAAGGTGAAACTAGCAAATCAGGTACGTGACTAGCCCAGAACTTTCTAGAAGGGTCTCGACAAGTCAGTGCCTGCCAAAAGTACATTGCGATCCCTTCGATGACCTGTCGCCTAGCCTAGGTACAGATCAGTCAGGCAGTCTCTATCCGGTCGTCACTTTGTACACTTCGTGTCAACTGAATAAATTAATTCCTTGTTGTCTTTATATAAACTGTGATCATTTACTCGACCTGCACGCATGCTCCCACATACTTATCAACTTGTTCTATTCTCTCATCATTTAGGACAATGTTGCACATTGTTTTCTCACCTTTTCCTTCAAACACCATGATTTTTGTTTTGTTTACGTTAATTTTGAGGCCCATATTCTTCACGCTTGTATTCCGTTTATTCAACATTCTTTGCAAATTCTCGATTGAATCTGCTATAACAATCTTGTCATCTGCAAAAGCTAACCCGCGTACCCTCACTGTCTCGAGATCTACACCTTCTTCGTCGAAGAGGGCCATTCTTAGACACTATCCATAAATATGATAAATAGCCATGAGGACATAACGCATCCTTGTTTCACGCCTTGCATAATATCGAACCAGTCATTCAGTTTCCCATTAACCCATGCACTCGCTTTACTACCTGCATATATTTTTTGTATTGCTTGTAGGAGCCATCCATTCACACCGTATTCTTTAAGGACTTCCCAAAGTTTACTTCTATTCACCTTGTCAAATGCTTTTTTTAGGTCAACAAATGCACAAAAAACTTTCTTTCCTACTCTCAAACTTTTTTCTGTGATGTCTTAAGCTAGATATTTGATCTGTACATGATCTTCCTGGCATAAATCCACTTTGGACTTCCCGTACATTTTCTTCTGTTATTTTCCTTACCCTACGAATAAGTATTTTTGAGTATATTTTACTTACGGTACTTAATAAGCTGATACCTCTGTAATTGTTGCAGTTGCTTTTATCTCCCTTTCTTTTGTATATTGGTACGATAATTGCTTTTCTCTAATCGTCTGCGACTTCTCCCATCTCGATACATACATTTATCAGTTTGCACAACCTATGAGGTATGTACTCGCCACCGTATTGAAGCATTTCAGCGCTAATACTTTCTACACCAGCAGCTTTACCGTTTTTTAAGTTCTTAATTATATCTCTAACCTCAGTGACACAGACTTTTTCAATTGGGTTTTCTAATGGATTATGTTATATATCGCAGTTCTGTTGCCCTGTATCTTCACCTCCTAATTCCTTCAAAGTCGTTTTGTATTTTATTCTCTTCCTCTGTTCTGATTTTATCTTTACTTTCCTTGACTAGTCGTTTAACTTTTTTCTTTTTGTCTCTGTAATCGCTTTTAAGTCTATTTCTCTCCTCATCGCTAAGACCTGTGATGTTTAATGTTCTCTCGTACGCTTTTTTCTTTTCTTGCAGGGCTGCCTGAATTTCATCATTCCACCACACATCACCAGACTTTCTTCCTGCCACTGCCGTACCACACACTTCAATCGCAGTTTTAACAATGATATCTCGTAGCAAAGTCCACGCGCCCTCTATATCTTCATTTCTTCTAAGCGCCACCCAAGTTGTCCTATCTATGCGTTCGTTGATCTTATTCTGAAAGTCTATTTGTACTTCCGGTTTCTGTAAATTTTCAATCTTGATTCGCGTTTGTCTCGTTTTGGTTTTCTTTCTTCTCCATCCTTGCCCTCAGTTTATTTTAGAGACTAGAAGGTAATGATTAGTATTGCATTTAGAACCTCTCATTACTCTTGCATCTTTGACTAGTTCTCCTAGTCTTTCATCCGCAATAACGAAGTCAATTATACTGTGGTTATTTCCTTTGTATCAGGTGTACATGTGGATCATTTTGTGCCGAAACCAAGTATTCGTAATAAATAGGCCCTTTTCTAAGCATAAGCTAGCTAATTTATCCCCGTGATAATTTTTTCTTGGATCCCCAAAATTACCTAGCACCCCTCCTGTATCTGTATCCTGACGTCGGACGCCGACCCATCCATTCATATCTCCTAGCAGAATTATTCTTTCACCATGATCGCAAGTACTTATTGTATCATTTACAGTGTCCCAGAAAGCGTCTTTTACTTCTCTCGGATCACTGTCAACTGGGGCGTAGCACGCTATGATGAATAATGACTACCATGTGATTCACTATCTACCCCTGACCATATTTCAAAACCGCCTTTCAACACTCCATTTTCTATGTTTATAATTTCGCATCCCTTTTTCTTTGTCTCAGGTACGCATACAATATCTAGCTTCTTTACGTGCATAGTTTCTTGTAATTCTCTTACCTTAAGATCATTCACCACTCGAGCATTCCAGACACCCAGTCTCCATTCATCGCCTGAAACTCGACCTTTACATTTACCGAGTGTATGCATTTCGTCAAAGTTTCAGTCCATTCCGAGGCTATTTTATTGCTTGTGTTATTCATTGTTTAGATTGTTCACCCAACTACCACTTTTATGCGCGAAATTTATTTTGCGAGTCGAAATCATGTCCAAGTTAAGTAGTGATTCGTCGTATGGTGGAGAGTCTAGTTGTAACGTCAGTCCTACCAAAACTTCGGTTACTGAGGGGGGGGGGGGCAGAGAATGGAAACCGAGGAGTCGCAGTTGGTTGGTGTTTTATGCTGAGAAGGTGACCAGTGTTCAGCAGCGTTATGTTAGATAGGAGGTCATATGTTCCCATCTGGCAATTCCGGCCTACCTATAGGCGCGGAACAATGCCGGGAGCAGGTGCTAATCGGAAAAATTGTACGCGCTCCCAGCGAAATCGCGGTAAAATTTCAGCTGTAGCCACGTCTTACGACCGTGAGATAGGTGGTTACAGTCAGCGACGAATACAATACGATGATCCGGCAAAAGTATCGTGCACCCTGAGGACACGGAGCGACCCAAGGACGATCGCCTTCTGCATTTTCCCCGCAAGTGTCTCAGCATTATGTTGACACGCAGCACTGAAAAAAATGGTTCAGCTGGATTTCGTCTTCTAAGAAAATATTGCTGTGTTATCTAAATTTCTAGCTGAGTTACCTAAATGTCTAGCTATTTTAGCTAAATTTTGCCATCTAGAAATTATATAGATAAATTAGCTAGAAAATTTCTTTTATTAATACTTTAAATTATAAATTGCTTAATTGTAAAGGTTTCATTCCAAATTTAAATAACCAGGAAAACCCGAGAATTTGTTCCAAGTTTTGGGTGGCCACCCGGATCAGAAATTATATTGAAAAAGTAACTTTAAATCTAAAATTAAATTTACTGACGTTGCAAATTTCAGAAGAGGATTGAAGAGCACTTCTTGAAGGAAAAGTTGTACGAGAGTGTCAGCAGAATTTATTTCTTCCCTACTCGACAATAATACTTCACGTCAATGGGTCGATGATTCTGAGCGGAAGTACGTGTATCACAGTAAAACGAGCAAGTTAAGATACTAGTCACTTGGCAGTTCGCCTTACCACCCTCGGTTTAACATTTCCCCGCATATAAAACGTTCTTTGAATAACGATTAATTAAATTTAAAAATTACTCATAAATCCATAGTCATTTTTTATTTAGTTGACGACCGTAGTTTTTTCTTCATCCTCGCCCCCCCCCCCCTACCCTCTAAACTAACTTAACCGTTGACTAAACATTGAAAATAGGTATAATAGGGTGAATTTTCAACCAAAAAAGATTTTCTAATAAAAGAGATGCATTTTCAATCCAAGAAGACCTATTTTTAACAAAAAATTAATTTTAAACAACACAGTTGCATTCACAAAGAAATAGTTGAACTTTCAAGCAGTTGAATTTTCTACCAAGAAAGATGTCTTTTTCACCATAAAAGATCAATTTTCAATCCAAAAGTTCGAACTTTTAACAAAACAGTTTAATTTTTCACCAAAAAAGAGGACTTATAAAATAGTTGAATTGTCCACAAAATAATTAAATTTTTAACCAAATAGTTGAACTTTCAACTAAAAAGGATATCAAAAATGGAATTCTTAAATTTTCAGTCTAAGAAATTAATTTTCAACAACGGAAAAAAACTAATTTTAAACCAGTTAAATTCACCCAAAAAAACACAAATTCTGAACAAAATAGTTGCATTTTTAACCAGAAAGGACGAATTTTCAACCAAGAAGATTAATTGCTTACCATAAAAAACGAATTTTCAATAAAATAGATGAAGTTCCAACCAAACAGTTGAACTGTTAACTAAGAAAGGTCAATTTTCAAATAAAAATAGAATAGTTAAATTTTCAATCAAAAATAGAAGTTAAATTTTCAGATAAAAAAATTAACCAGACAGTTGCGTTTTTGACTAAAAAATATGAGTTTTTAACAAAATAGTTGCATTTTCAACAACAAAATTTAATTGTCAGTCAAATAGTAGAATTTGTAGCCAAACGAGATGAATTCCGAACCAAAAATATAATAGTAGAATTTTTAATAGAAATAAAACTAACTCTAAACCAAAAATAGTTGGATTTTCGTATTGGGTTCTATTAATTGAGTTTGCATTTCAGCGAAAAAAACGAGAAAAAGGGGAAGTATTCGGAAAACAAAAACTTTGTTTAAATTTACCATCAGCAAACGTACTTTGGCTCTAACCCCCGCCCCCTCAAACTGGTAACGTAATTTATGGACGTCCCCTAAGTTATTTCGGAACTTGGAAGGACTGCGGTAATGAATAGTCTCGAACTGCAACCTACAGACCTACCTTCCTGACCTAACTTAACTTTATAGTTCGCGTGACTGCCTGTTTGAAAACGTTCAATAATTCACTTGGAGTCATACGCCCGATCGTCGAGTATCATTCATATGTAGAATCGAATCTCGATTTTCATGACATTAGAAAGTTTATTGTGATTTTAACCTCTGACCTATATTTCTTACAATTTTTGATTCTTCTACAAGTACTTAGGACAGATGAACGAAGACATATGGGAGATGCGGCGTAGATCAATATCTTACAATTAGCTTTGCTTTATTTGTAGCAAGAATTGAATCTAAGAAAATTAAATCGCTTCATTATTTAATCTTCCTAAAAAGTGCCCAAGCGTCAAAAGTTACCCTACCATGTGGATAATGTGGCGCGATGTTCTTTTATTTATTATTGCAAATTGAAAGTGATTTTGTAACGATTTAAGACATAATTTCAGTAAAAAGAGATATCTGTATTCATGTCCAGCTGTTTTTACAAATTTGGAGGTTATGTTTGGTGTCTAATTAGAAACCAAAGCTATGACGATACAATTTTGCAGCACTTTCGGCACTTTAGCATTAAAATGGCTGCCTGCGCCGTCTTATCCGCTTCTGTATATTATAGAAATAACGACCTTTTTAAATAGATGTTATCTAACTTGATCTATTTGTGCCACATGTGAATTCTTTGGAAAAGTAAAAAAATCAATTTTACAACAGTTGTATTACATTTGGAGGAAAAATACTATAAGTCTCGCTGGTTTTGTCGCAGCTGTCATGATGAAGAGAAACACCCGAAACAAACTTTGCGTTATAAAAATTAAACAGTTGGTTTAATTAACCAAATTTCTTTACTGCTGGACATTGCATTCAACATATACTGAACCTAACTTTACTTGCTCATAAGATTTTAGTCAAAGCGACCGCTCCGCATTCGCCGCTACTTTCCTACTTTTTGGTTTAAAGTTTCTTTACTTTAAACCGAATATAGCAAAGTAAGGTTATAAAAAAATTCCACAGTTTCTAAAAATATTCCGGTGTGTGTAACAATCTCGTAAAATTTTCCTACTAAATTAGACATTCAGTCCAGTTGTACAGCTTGATATTGAGGTTAAACCCATCGCCCCGAGCACGCCTTAGGCTTCCTTCCAAGAAAAGTGATTAGCTATTTTTAAAACACATTTGTCAAATCTATAATCATCATATTTCACGTATCTTTATTGGATTTCGTCTTTATTTGTCACCTATAGAGTTCGTAAACCTTATTCTAATTTATGTCCTGTTCTTCTAAACCAAAGTTGCGATCTTTAAAGCGCTTTCTTGATTTTTTAAACTAATCCTCTTAAAAGCAAGAGTATATCGAGTATGTGATTTTCTAAGGCAAAATATGAGACACGTATTTTTTGTTTTTCACCAAAAAAATGTTTTCATGAACTTAGGGTTAATTGAATATTTAGGTGAATTATGAAAATATTCGAAAAAAAATAAAAAGTGTCCATAGTAATGTGAGGGCGATATCGTGTGATTTTTGTCCTCGCTAAACTCCCCTTACTTTTTTATAATATTAAATAGGTTCATTTTTCAAAACATCAATTCTTTTTAAAACATATTCATAATTTTCTGTCTCAAAGAAGCTAAAATCATATGGGATGACATAATTTTGCCGAAAAATAAAAATCCTGAATGTTGAAAAATACCGAAAATGATTACCGATCTAAAAAATTTCCGATATTGAAAATTACCGAAAAAAAATAAAAATACCGAAAATATGTATTAACTAAATTGAAATGTTCCGAAAGTAAGAGTTAATGAAACTAGAAAAATTCAGAAATTTCTAATTTCCGAAACTTTGAAACCAGAATTTTCAAAATTCCGAAATTTCAACTTCACGAAATTAGTATGTTCCCGAAATTTCTAATTACCAAAATTTCATTTTCCCAAAAAAAAATTAATTTAGGCTGTGTCTAGTCATCCCGAAAAATTGGGCGAATTGGAAATAGCCAAGCTTATAAAAGATATTTGACTACTCATCCCGAATTTCGGGACAAGACACTTCGTTAAAATTAGTATTTTTTATATCTTATAGAATAATATTTTATTTCATATCTTGCATAATGAATGCTGTACATAGATTCAAAATTTGAAACTATGCACTATACCTGCATAATAAAACATTATTTTAACAGATAAAAATATTAAATATAATTTTTTCGGGAATTTTAAACTTCGGTAATTTACTACTTTCGGAAATTTGAAATTTTGATAGTTATCAAATTGTGGGAATTTAATAATTTCGGAATTTTTTTATTTCGTTTATAAACATTTTCGTTATTTTTTTTTTTTTTAATTTAAAGTTTCTGAAATTTTCATTTTTCGCAAATTGTCTGTTTCGATAATTATATATTCTGTATTTTTTAACATTCGGGATTTTTCTTTTTTCGGCAAAATTATGCCATCTTGATGATGAATTTAAGAAAATAATGATAAATTTGGAAAAATTACGTTGCGCACTTCGTAATTTTCAACTACAATTATGGAATTTTCTGATACATTGTATCTGAAAATTCCGAAACTTGTAACAAAGAAATTTCACGTTTCGAGTAATGGAAGTTCCATGCCGTTACATGTAACATAAAATTACGAAACTTTTTTTGTAATTCAAGGAAATTTATGAAAACTTCGTTATGATTTTGTAATTTTATGAAAAATTTCGGAAAATTCATCCAGAAATTTCGTGAATTCAAGATGCCGTTACGTAAAAGTATCAGAAATTTTATCAAATTTTCCGTATTTGAGTAATTTTACTATTCTACTAGTTTTGCCTTTTCTGTTTTTTCTGCTTCTTCTTCGAGTAAACTGTTGTTACTTTTACTGAATAAAGTAAGAAGTAAAATTAATCAAAACAGAATAGCAAAAATTATAATTGCATCACATTTTTTATTTAAAATCTAAAGGACCTGATTTTTCTAAATTTTGTCACTGTATATTTTGTAAATATATATATGATTCAAGCTTCCTTAAGTCATAAAACTAAGAATTTAAAAAAAAATGAGTTGATATACATATTTTGAAAAACTTATTTTATATAATAAAAAATAAGTTTTTCTATGTGAAGAAATAGTTTAGCGAGGACGATACTCAAAAGATATCTCCCTCATGTTACTAGAAATCTGAAAAAAAATTATAAAAAATTAAAGGATGCCTTTTGAAAAAATTCACTTTTTAGTATTGTCTACAAATTTACGCCAATTTGGTAATTTTTTAAAATTTGCAAGTTTGTTCAAGGAATTTAAAAGAAAATAGATTGTGCTTAAGTCTCTGAAAGTGAAGCAGTGATATTAACTGTTTGAAATAGTCAGAAAGAAGTGGGTCACTGTTATCACTTCAGTGAGATTTTCACTGATAACCAGTGAAAATGTCACTGATTAACAGTGGAATTCTCACCGATTGCCAGTGATTCAGTAAGAGAGAGATTTATATTTACGATTGAGAAATTTCACTGGCAATCAGTGAAAATTTCACTGGTAGTCAGTGATATTTTACAGATTGTCATTCAAATTTTCACTCCAGTGATACCAATTGGTTCTGAAGATACAGCTTCTTAAAGAAAATTTTCGTGCATTTTTTCATAAGTCACCTAAATATTCAAATAGCCCTAAGTCTCATATTTTCCCTTCACTCAGAAAACAATTTGTTTAAATCAACAAAATTTTTGTTGGTTTAACCACAAAATATGGTTATTATATGGACTACAAAATATTTGGTTGGCCCAACTAAATTGTCTGGTTATCAATCAAATATTTTGTTGAATGAACCAAAATTTGTTTGATTAAACAAAATTTTCATCATCACCAGGGTCGCCCTGCCCGATTTTATAAGAAGCCGGGTCGGAAATCGTTCCTTAATCTTGCAATCAATGTATTTGCCAGAAATTCCATGTGCAAACAAAACGTTGGGCTCTCTTCTACGCGTAATTTAATTCTCGGTCAGTGACATAGTTAAGTCTCCGAGTGGAAAGTGGGAGAAGGAAATTACTTTTCAACTGGTTTTATCAGCATCCTAGTCTTATCGACAGCGGTGAAAACCGAGGCGAAAACAAACTATAAATGTATGTGCATTATATACCACCCACTTGCCACAACATAAATCAGCGAAAAGACAAGATCAATGCCTTTCCTTAAATCTGTCTTAGGTCAGGAACACATTAGCTTCAATCCAAAAATTAGACGTCAGTTTTATGACACATGATATGAGTGTTAGTGTTTAAATTGAATTATTATATTTATCAATAAGGTAATATTAATATTGACAATTGTATATTATTTATTACCATGATTAATCAAATACACGAAAGTTGATGAAATACTCGATGAAATATTGAAAACCAGTTGAACCACAAAAGAAATTAAAAGCAATTAAGTCTAAGTTGGTTGCAATTAACCAGAAATTATACTTATTATCAGAATAAAGACCCTCATATCGCTTTATTATCGTCACTGCGGCGTTTTTCATCAAGACCCTCATTCGAGCTTTACCGAGAACGATGATCAGCCTCCTTCGCGACAGCAATGAGTTACATATCCAAACGCCCACCAGCTATTTCTCTTTTTCTTTCTTCAGCCAAGAAGGTACACAGAAAACACACACTTTTGTATATTCATATTTTACACAAGTACGACGAACTACTCAGTTGACCTACACACCGACATTAGACCGCTAATAATAACTGAACCACGCCATCTATGTGTAAACTTCGTGACACTGGGTGGCGCCGCACTGTGCAATTGTCTTAACCTTTCCAACGAGGCACCCAAAGATTTTTTTACTTTTTTTTTTATTTTCACTACGAATCATCCTAACTACTTCTGTGCTGCTTCTTTTTTTCGTCTCCCTCGCTAATTTACATTCGCGTATATATGTGCACTCGGAAACAAGATCAACCCAATAAATCGCTTCACCCCGCGCAAACAAATATTTCTTTTTGCCAAGGGCTCGTATTTTCGTCTGGAATTAATTTGCAAAAATGTAGGCCGTGCCCCATGAATGAAAGCGACAGGAAGTTTTAAAAAAACGAAAATATCTTAGAAGGAAGGAATGTGTGGTACGATGAAGCTACAGTGCTGAAATTGATCTATTCATTTGAGCTAGGCAAGAAAAAGTTGTGGTTTGGCATCTGAAAGAAGTAAACAAAAATTTTGAAATCGGTTAATGTATATTCTGTTCCGTTTCTGAATTTGAAAATGAATAAAATTTTATCTATGGACTAACAAAATGACAAATGTCGGGACAGTTTTTAGTAGTGCACAAAAAAAATTGAAGCAAAAGAAACTGTTCTAGTTTAATTTTTTTTTGAAAATGTACAGAAACATGTTTTTTAAATTTAATTAAATACATATTTAAAAAAAATGTAGAGCATGTCGAACTTCAGAATGGCCACTTCATTGGGAAACCGAGAAACCGGAAAATGACCGGGAATTTGTTAAGACTGACAAACGACCGGAAATTTTTACGTAGCCCGAGAATTGTGTTTAATTTTCAATAAAAAAGCTTAAAGGTTATAAAATAATGGGTAGTATTAATTTCAAAAGCAGCATATAATAAAACGCCCTTAAAGACTAAAGTATTTATCGAGTAAGAAAAGCCAATATATTAAATTTTAGTTACAGACTCTCTTTTCCCTATTTCCTTTTTTTCCTCTTTTTTAAATAATTGGGTTTCCCGGCGTTTTCAAGAAACATCCCGTTCTTTCGTTTTTTCGCTTCAATACGAACTGAATTTATTAATTCCGTCCCAATAAAAAAAACTAATTATTTGAAATTTAAGAATTTTAAATTAGATTAAAATCAAATTCAAGATCCTATTTAACGTCCAATACTCAAGTTAATGTATAGAATTCCTGAAAATAAAACAAGAATCCAACGATCAAATTTGGACAACCACCACAAAATGCTCCCATTGTAATTTAAAAAAAAAATGTTGTTTCTTGGGACAAAAATAAAAAATTTCTTTCGTCTTTTTTATTTTTATAATTATCAAATCACAATATGAAAGCATTAATAATATTTACCAACGTTGCGGTGCTCATGCATACAGCACCCTTATCAAGGTAAGAAAAATTAGAGCAGGTGGGAACAGCGACGAAACAACGACGCTCTCTCCTCGATACCTGAGATCTAAGTGTGGGTCAAAAGGCAAATCCGTTATAAGCAAATCAGAAATAAGAGAAAGTCAAGATTCATGAAACCTCATTGTTAAATGTAATTATTCATACTAGAATAACTTTTGTTTAATTTATACAAATCAGTTTTCAAATTAATAGATAACTTCTTTTTTTTTAATATAAAGCATTTCCATAAATTCTCTCTTTCTCTCAATACTTTCACTATGTAAAATTTCAACATTATATCAGTCAAACTCATGGTCAACATCAACAAACCCTTTTGTATGTTTGGCGAGAACACTCTTATAACAACGTCCCAAACGAACATCACTTTTGTGTTCCTCCATCCTACACGGAGAAAAATGGATGGTCAAAGTTAGAGGGTCAAAATTTAGAGAGCCAGTCCATTCTTCTAGATGGTCTAAAGAGCCTTTCAGAATTTTTTCGACATAGTCAGAGAGACTCTTATTTTATGGCCAGTCTGAGTGTTGTAATAAGGTCAGACTCACTATCAGGGATAATCGAAGTATCCTTTCGGCATGGTCAATACGATCATCTTGTTTTCACTCATTTCGACCATCCACGGAAGAGCAAATGACCCATCCCGGATGGCCAACCTGATTAGTTACCGTTGGCGTGTTTTTTTTTTTTTTTAAAATGAATAAATGTGTAAGTAAAATGTTCACAACAAATAATAAATGTAAAGTGCATAAGAATATTAGGAATTATTGTAAATTCATATTTAAGGTGCAAAATATATTCCTTTCTTTAAAATTTGAAATCTATCATTTATTTTTAAGGAAAAAATCTAATAAATAATTTAAATTTTACGTTACAAGTCCTTCTTGTAAGCAAAGTATTATTTTTAATAGCTTTACTCTTATCACTTGCTGTTTAAAATTGCTTTTCACATTTAATCATTTCAAATAAGCATAATATATATAATAATTATAATTTTAAATGGTATACGGAAAATAGTATGAATATTAAATTTTTTAAACATAAATTCAATAGTTTTCGAAATTTGACCAAAAAACGGGAGAACAAAAGTATTAAAAGAACTATATTCTTTCAATTCCTTCTGATTATCCGTAGATAAAATGTTATTTTGTTTGTTTTTGATTTGTTGAATTCTAATTGTAATGTGTTTCTCAATTAACTTTTGTGGGTAATGATTCAGAAAAAGGATATTCCTAACAATATTCAAATTCTTTTTGTGAAATGAAACATGGGACAAACCTAGAGCTCTGTCAACTAAGTTTTTGATTACTGCAATTTTGTTTTGAAAAGGATGAGCCGAAAAGAAATGTAAGATTCTACTTGAATATCTACTTTTTCTATAACAATTGGTAATAATATTATCATCCTGACCTTTAATTACGTTTATGTCTAAAAAACTGATTTTATTACTTTTCTCTATTCCATGGGTAAATTGAAGTTTTGGATGAAAAGTGTTAAAAGCATCGATAACTGCCTGCAACTGTGCTAGAGGAATACATAATAAGGTGTCATGAACGTACCGAAAGTAAAAGGAAAAAAAAAATCTAGCTTCTTGACAGCAAAGACCTCCAAATCTTCCATAACTATTTCTGCTAAAATCGGAGAAGTGACTGAACCCATTGAATTTGAAATAAGTTGAGTTCATAATAAAAACTATCCCTTTAGTAAAATCTTATTGACTTAATCGAGACGTGTTCCTATATTGTCCCATCTATTTAAAATTGCCTGTTTAGCTAATTCAAGGGGTATATTCGGAAACATTGCAACAACATCCAAAGAAATCATTACATGGTCATCAGGAACAGTTTTTTGAATAATAATTTTTTTGAATTCCCAGCTATTGTTAATATTGTATTTTGAAGTTGTAGTGAAGTCTTTAAGTATCAAATTAAAGTTTTGTTCTAAAAATTATTTTTGGTTGAATGTGTTAAAATGTGTTACTTTTTGTGTTAAAAATTCAACTATTTTGTTGAAAATTCAATTATTTTTGTAGAAAATTCGTTTGTGTGGGTAAACATTTATCTTTTATGGTAGAGAAGTCTTTTTAGTTGAAATTTCACCTTTCGTAGTTGAAAAGAAAATTTTTTGTTAAAAATTCAATTATCTTCTAAAAAATTCATCTTTTTGGCTTGAAAATTCAACCATTCGGTTAAATATTCAACTATTTGGTTAGAAATGCAATTATTTTGTTAAAAGTCAAGTATTTTCAAAATTCAAGTATTTTGTTGAAAGTGCAATATATTTTGACTTGAAATATTAGGAATTTAAAGTGTTTCGTATTGAATTCAACATGGTGCATACCTATGTATTCATTTTATTTAAAAGAATTTATTCCCTTATTATTTCCCTATGTTCGTGAAAAGTCACACTATTTCCACTGTTTTGGGAGCATTTTTGGCTGTGAAGGAATATTTTCTGACGATGAAAGTGGCAACATTTAGTTTGTATGATTAAAGTTTGTGAAATTGATACTTTATCATTTTGAATGTTTCATTGTGAGATAATGTTTTTTCCCCTTATAATAAAGCCGATTGAGATTAGGAGGTTGCCATTATATAACTTGTTCATTATTAAACGCTTAAATTAAAAGTTTTTGAATCCAAAGTTTTTTAAGCTTTTATTCGGAAAGTTGAAAATCCAAAAGAGTTCAATTTTGGCTGCTTTAATTTGCAGTTTAGTTTTAATTACTTCAAATGAAAAAACCTTCAGGAATTTTTTCCGGCGATAAAAGTGGCTTAGCCCTGAACTTGAACTTAACGAAGTGTCATCAATTTGAATCGGAGAAACGTGTCATTATTTTGTTATGGTAAAAAAACTTGGGTACATTTCAAATCATGAATTTGACCTTCCTTAAACGATTTTGAAGCTTCAAAAGCAATAAATGAATTTTTTATAACAAGACAATAATGGCATGTTTCTTTGACTTAAATAAATGTCAAGTTTGGTTTAGAGAAGAATGTTTAATTCAATAAAGGTGTTAAAGGACATGTTCCCCTGAAACAAATATTTTTTTAAATACTAAAGTTCAAATTGTAATTTTTCCTATAATTGGAAGGAAATATTAAGTCTAAAAATGGAAGATGTGCAATGCGTTGGCGGACGAAACCGACATGCACGCAATATCGACTGACACGTCGTTAGTTTAAACCCGATCTATCTTCTGAACAAGATTCGTCTCGCCTCGTTTATATTCTCGCGCCAGTCTGGATTTACGCTCAAAGCTACGCTACCGCGAGATTATATAATAACTAGCATAAGAACTATCAATTACGATGTCTAAAGTCGCAATTAAGCCCTGCCCACGCGAATAACTCTAGCCTTATCCTATCGTCGTATTAAGTCGTGTAACAAATAAACGCGTTAGCTACTGCACGATTTTAATGAACAGACGCTTTACTGATTAAACACTGCCATCACAATCCCCTTCAGGCCTTTTCTGATTCTATCTCAATTATTTTCCTCTTAATCACTGTAAATAGTATGCTTCTTTCTAGCACAAATTTAATTAGTTACCCTTTTGTTCAAGAAAGAGTGAAACTACCCTGAATTTTTTTTTAATTAGACCAAGAAAAAAACCAGTGAATTTTCTGTTTGCTCATTTACATTGAGGACCCTATGAAGAACAGACACAAGGAGGCCAAAGTCCTGTACATTGACTTCACGAAAAGTGAGCATGTTTTTTCGCGAAGTACACGCGCCTGAACTTGCCGTGCGTGGCGCTAGTATGATGATATGTACAAATATTGCCTTGTACGGCGGCCATATTTTTTGTACATATTATGTTCATACTAGCGCCACGCTCGGGGAGTTCAGGCGTGTGTACTTCGCAAAGAAATATGCTAATTTTTCGTTACATTACTTTGGTCTCCTTATGTCGATTCTCCATGGAGGATCCAAAGACTATCATTGAGTTCCCGATATTTGGTAGTGAACGCCAGTAGAATGGGACTGAGTCTTAGACTGGCTGATACCAATTCTAAAGAGTATAGCAATCTTATACGAACAACTCCCAGTTTTTTATCCTCATTCTCCATGATAATAAAATGTTCTATTAATAGTATAGTTTTATCAAGAAGATTGTGTAATCTCGAAGTGGTTATCCTTCTTTATGTTTCCGGAGCCATAGGCCCACGAACGTAATTTTCAAGCACACGAACCTCAGCACACATGAAATCATATAGAGGGAAGTAGAGGATGCATTATCAGAAGCATTGACAAGCTTCGGAATTCCCGGTGTTAATGGCCACGTTCGCTATATTTATTTATTCATCTATTGACACCCTGCGCCCCTTCACGGAAAAAATTTATCCGTGAAGAAGTCACGAACTTGTAGCTAGGTCTCGGATACGAGATAAAAAAATGAAACATTAAATCCTTATTTCTATGAGAAATATATGCATAAATTTCGAAGTTTCTTACGAACAGTTCCTGAAAATTTCAGACTGAAATAAAAAGAGGAAAAATTTTATTTGTGCGATTTAATTTTATATTAATTTATAAATTCGCAACTCAGAAGATTCGAACCTCAAACACTGCTGACTCACCAGTTTCTAAACATAAACCAGGAGTGCGTAAACACGCGCAGCCATCGAGGCCAAACAAAATAGGTATTATAAAACTTCTAGCCACTCATTCGACGAGCTCGAGGCACACATACGAGCGCACACACGCACCGCGCGTGTGTGCGTGGCCCACGTACAGGGCGACTTAGTTTGGAGTTCCCAGATTTGTCGGGCAAGCTCGTGAGTGCTCTGAGAATCTTTTCCCAATCACTCGTAATATTTTTGTAATTATTCACGTAAAAAACAGTGATGAACCGTTTTAGAATTTTCACATCGAGTTCCTCAATCTTTCTCAAAGTTCGCAGGTTATTTACGAAAATACATAAATATCTGCTGAATTTTTCTCATATCCGAGACCTAGCTACTAGTTCGTGACTTTTTTACGGATAAATTTTTTCCGTGTTGAACTTCCACCGCACAAACAAAAATAATTTTGCAATCATAATTTTTTTGCATTTTGTGGACGTTGATTTACTTATTTGTTTCTGTACCTACACTCTTCGAAATTTTGATTGGATTCATTAACAAACTTGATTTGATCATTAACAAAGTTGATTTTCATGGGATTACTAGCGATTTCTCAAGATTAAAGGGAATTTATCATTTTAAGGGATTTCAGAGGGATTTAATGAGTAGACTTTTTTTCAACATTTTTAAGAGTTTTCAAAGAACTTTGTAGGATTTCAGAAAATTGCAACGGTTTTTAAAAAGATATCCAGGATATCAGTGACATTTACAAGATTTCAAGGGTTTCCAACGGATTTCTAAAGAACTTTAGGGAGAAATGAAATGAAATTTCAAGGGATATCTAGGATTTTCTAAATATTTCAAGGGATTTCATCATATTTAAGGAATTTTAGTTGGGTCTCAAAAGAAATTATAAGATTTCAAGTGATATTAATGATTCCAAGGGATTTAAAAAGATTTACGTTTTCCAGGAATTTTTGCAGTATCTCAACAGATTTGAGAGATTCTTAAAAGATTTCAGCGGATTTCAAAGCTTTTAAGGTATTTTAAAAGATTTGAAAGTATTTTATGTGATTTCATAAGAGGTGTATATTGTATACTATATTTAAAAAATAGTTAGCCCCTTCAATTAATATATAAAAAACTGCATGACATATTTCGCTACTACTTTTCAAAATGTATGCTACTATTCACACTATTTTGAATGTCTGAAGTAAGTCCGAGGCCTGTACCGCCTGATCTAACCGGGAATTGAAATACTCTCGCATCGCGGTCCATGTAACGTGGGTGGATTTTTTTAAAGCTGCTTTTCTCGAGAATGGGTGAAAAGCGCATCTTATAACTTTAGAATAGTATACGTTTGGTAATGATCTATTACCGGGAGGAGTATGAATGCAAACAAAATTGCAAACGGTGTTGTATAGACAAATTGGACATTTTTCTGGGCAGTTTCTGATTTATGTGCGAATCACAAATGAGGATGTTTTTAGTTGCAGAATGTGAAAAGATTTTTTCTCTAGCTTGCGTTTGTACTACGTAGTAACTTCTTAAAAATTAATTTGAAGGATTGTCTGGGTAATATAAATGACTTTTTGTGACACTTGACGCGTGGACATTCTCGTTGTAATTAGCTTTTATAGACGGGGTTTAAGTGTGAACATCCGGAGAGGACTTTGTTGTGGGAGGGCACTGGTCTCAGCAATTATCTTAATTAATGTCATATCTCATTGTCTTGGCTCGTAGACGCTCTTTGTACACAAATAGGACAGTTTTTGTGCTTCTCATAAAAACGCCGCCGGCCGGACGTATTAAGCAGATGAGGCACAAAGTTTTTCTCTTCGACTAAAAACGTTTCGACTAATCTCGACTGCTTCCACATTTCAACAAGTTCCTTCGGTATTAAATGTTGCAGTTTTAACATAATTTCCATCTTGGGTATAAAGGTTTACATTCATTTAACAAGGCAATTGTTTCAGTAGTGTTAAACGTTTCCCCTTCCATGGGAAAACCCAAGGTGAATTTTTTATCTTTGTTACAAGTTGTTTTCTATCACTGGAAAAAAAAGTAAATTTAATTTGAGACGATTTTCTTTCTATAATTAAGTTCTCAAAATTTTGGGTCGATCGGTTCCTACCTAAAGAATTTAAAGCATATGAGATTACATTTTATAAATCTGATAACATTGTTATCATTGTCTTTAGTTATTAATTTTAGATATTTTTGTCACGTTTGTCTTCATATAGACACCTTTTCATAACAAAATGTTCAAAATTGTATAAATTACATTTGAAAGTGCTCGAAATTGAACGATTGATCTTGACAACGTTCTTAATCGAATAATTTGCAATTTAATTATAAAAATTACAAGATAATTTCACATTTAAATCTTTCAAAATTGAATAATTTCAACGAACTGTCTACCGTTACGGAATTTACCGTCAGAATAACCAACCCCCTTTCCAGTTTGTTCAGGGCTAACTTCACGAAAAATTCCGTAATACTAGTCAGTGCCTAATTTCAAAAAGTTTAACAATTTTATATTTAGACTAATAAAAATTTGACATATTGAAAATGAATCTTTGAAAATTGTGCACTGTGAAAATGAAAAGCTTAAGATCGGAAATTTTTAGATTAGATAGGTATCTACGAGTGTTTGTTTACATTTAAACATAAGTTGGAAATAAAACATTGAAAAGTAATAATTTTATTACAAGTTATCTTAATTTTGTTTTTGTCTTTACTGTTCTAATAAATTAATAATGAACAATACAAAAACTGAGGTCGCTTATTATTAGCACTCTCGTTTATACCCTCTTCGAAAAACTAAAATAAAATAAAATATTAACTTTTTTATTCGAACTTTAACTATTTTACTATAGTCAATAAGTTCATGTAGAGTGATATTTCACCATGAAAAATTAGGAAATTAGCATTTCTAATTTAAAGGGCTTAGAATTTTGCTCTTTTAAATGTTTTTACTCTAAATATTTCCCGGATCTATTATTATGGAATAGAGCTTTTGTCATAGAAATTCAGGTGAAACAATTTAAAGACTTTCAATGATTCTTGGAATATTTGCAGAAATATGACTAGAGAATAGACGTTTTTTCTTGCTATTGTAAGTGCATTCGCAAAAACAAAAGCAAATATGCATCGGTGGATCGCGTCATGCGAGTGACTCATGCGTTCCTGTCTTCAGTGTAATGCTGGGCTTCTTGTTACCATAAATGTTAGAAATTAACTTGCTTTTAATTTTCCAGACATTTAAAAGTTGTTATTAAAGTTGAGAATATTATTTTAAAATTGCAGGGAAAAAACTTGCTCGTAAAAAACTCCTGAACTAAGTTCCGAATTCTTGGAAGTAACAAAAATTTCTTAAAATCTTAATATTTATAATAAACCTTAGTAGAAAAATTCGGGACTTTTTTCTGTACAGTTACTGAATGAAATCTTTACAGTTCAGTAAAATTAAAAAATGCAATAAAGAACAAATTGTTTGTGCGATTTTATTCATAATTTCGCAACTCTGAGAATCTAAACATCGAATTTTTTCTAAACTTCAGATACATTAACTAAAAATCCAAAAACATCTAATGAAATTTTCTCAAATTTGACTTTAGAACAAATTGAGGATTTTTCATGAACTTTTTCATAGTTTCTACTCACCTGGAAAGCCTGAAGTTGTCAGGGAATTTGTAAATATGTACCTGAAAAAAACTGGAAATAATTGGGAATTTTTTTTTAAGTCAGGTAATTTTTTCGAGAGCGTGCTTTCATTTTTTTTTAAATTTTAATATCAAATTAATGAACATTATTTTTCATTTATATTACTGGATTGAACTATTTTGTTGAAAATTGACATTTTTGTGGTTTGGAAATTTTTTGTTTAGTTAAAAATTCATGTATTTCGTTGAAAATTCGTCCTCTTTTTGGAAGAAAATTAATCTTCTTGGGCGAAAATTAATCTTTTTGCTTGGAATTTAACATTTTGGTTGCAATTATTTTGTCTGCATTGACTCAGAAATCTTTTTAGTTGAAAATTCAACTCTTATTGATAATTCTTCTTTTTTGGTTGAATTTAGTTGCTTTTTATTTAAAATTAAAATCTTTTTTGGTTGAAACGTCAACTATTACATTTTTCGTTGAGAATTAATTTTTTTCTTGGATTAAAATTCATCTACTTTTCCAGTTAAAGATTCATTATTTTAGTTGAAAACTCATATTTTTGGTAAAAAATTAAACTATTTGGTTGAAAGTTGAACTCTTTTTTTAAAAATTCATTTTTTCGCTGTTAAACATTGATTTTAGTTGGAAATTCATCTCTATGGTAAAACTAATATTTTTGGTTGAAAATTCAACTATTCGTTTAAAAATTCCTCTATCTTGATACAAATACAATGCTTTTACTTAAAATTTTAGGAATCTGAAGCGTTTTTAATTTATATATATTTAATATATTAATATATTAAATATGCACTGAATTTTAAGTACATGAAAATAAAGTACAAATAATTTTGAATTATTGAAATTCATGGATTTTAGGAACAAATTCAAGAAATGATTAATTGTGTTTTTAGTATTACTTATTTACTTAATTATTCGATGGTGATAGTATACTTGAAAATATCTTGTAATATAATTTTTCCAAGCTTTCTAAATTAAACATATACATTAAATCCCTAGAAACTTGTACCATTAAGAAATTGCTTATCTTTGAAAAAAGCAACTTTCACAAATTAAGAACAGGTACTTAATTTTACATGTGAATAGTACCTACTATTTTTACAGTTTTAGATATTTACAAGGTACTTCACAAAAACGTTATTTATAATAAAGTCGGGAAATTGTGCAGAGATTGCGAGTCGATTAAAAAAAAAAATGCGAAATACTTGAATGGCTCCGTACTATGAAAAATTATTCCTGGAGAAAACATGGAAATGTCTGGTCATTTTTCTAGAATTTGGGTGGACACCCTGTTTTTACATTCTCATTTTTGATGTGGAAGCATTGGTAAAGTTGTCCCTGAATATGGAAGCTTACGGAAGTTCAAAAGATAATTGAATTGATTGAATTACAATTGTAAATCGAGCAATACAGTGTCGGGTTCATATTAGCTTAATATTTCATTACCTGTGAATTTCACGCGTGGGGCAGTTTGTTATTCGATCACACCCACGCGAAACCGGCGTACTAATATCGTCTTACCGGCACTTTATTGTAATATTATCTATCCAGTGAGTAATGGT
This sequence comes from Andricus curvator, assembly GCA_932195095.1. Classification (NCBI taxonomy): domain Eukaryota; kingdom Metazoa; phylum Arthropoda; class Insecta; order Hymenoptera; family Cynipidae; genus Andricus; species Andricus curvator. The sequence goes on along the minus strand of CAKNYM010051347.1, from coordinate 170,223 downwards.
ACTCTGTGCGGTGGAAGTTGTAGGCCGTGATTTGTAGGATCGCAATTGACTCTATAAAACATTGAAAATCGTTTTTGCTTCTGAACTTTTAACCGTTTCTCACCTTCCCAAGAACAGAGGCAGCTCTCGCTGAACAAAGAGCAGGATAGGAAACTATAAATAAATAGACAATACATTGTTCTCTTTCTGAACACTGCCCGGACATTCTAAAAAAAAATCAACATACATAAGCTTATGAAGGTAAATTCTATTGTCAATATAAATTTAAACCCAAATAGAAATACATAAATTCTTGAACGAAATTTGCATCGTTGACATATTTTTCAGACTTGGCACTGAAAACAAACTTCGTATGACACAATTACTTGCACATATTTTACCTGTCGTAGTTATGTTCCACTTATTTTCTAGGTAAACTGTCTCGACAGAAAATTGGATGTTTAAATTCCTAATATAAAAAATGAGCTACGTGTATAGTAGCATCGGTGCACCTAAATTTTGCTCAAATTGTTAAGAAAGCATGAAAATTTGTATGTGTTCCTTGTGACTTAAAAAAAGATTTCGGATGGACAGCCAAAAATTTGTTCCAAATTTTTTTTACATTCTCATTTTTTAATAAAATTGAAGATTAAGATTAAGATTTTTTCTTAAAAAATAAGATATCAGGGTGGCCACTGCTGCGGCGGGAAACCGGGAATTTTTACTTGGACCGGGAATTTCATTTAATTTTCAATTAAAAAAAAGCCTTAAAGTTTATAAAATAATGGTTAGTTTTAATTTCAACAATTGAATATAATAAAACGTTCTTAATTCTTAAAAAAAATATCTATAAAGACATTTATCGAGTAAGAAAATCCAATCTAATACAGTTTATAGTTACAGACTGCACACTCTTTCCGATATTCAAAGTATCTTTCCCCCTTTTTTCCCAACTTTTTCCTGTTTTTTCTCTCAAATGCGAAATGGATTAATAGAGCCCAAAAAAAAAAAATCCAAATTTTTTGGTTGAAAATTCAACCACGTATATTTTGGTAGAAAATTCTTCTTTTCGGATAGAAAATTCATCTTTTTTGGTTGGAAATTCATCTTTTTTGGTTGGAAATTCATCTTTCTTGGTTAAAATTAAACTATTTGGTTAAAAATGGAACTATTGTGTTGAAAATTCGTCTGTTTTGATTAAAAGTTCAACTATTTGGTTGTAAATGCAACTGTTTTTGGTTGAAGTTGAATATTTTTTGTTTTGAAATTCGACCATTGGTTTGAATATTCAACTATTTGGTTAGAAATTCAATTCTTTTATTAAAAAGTCAACTATTTTCTAAACCATTGAACTTTTCAACTTGAAAATTCAACTGTTCTGTTAAATATTCGTCTTTGGGTGGAAAATTCATCTCCTTTGGTTGAAAATTTCACGAATTCGTTGAAAATACAATATATTTCGACTTGAAATCTTAGGAATTTAAAGCATTTCATATTGAATTCAATATGGTTCCTATATATTAATTCTATTCAAAAGAATTTATTCTCCTATTTTAGTGATAAATCGCCCTATTACATTTATTATAAAATTATGCATTATTATTAATGGATTGAATTAAAAGTTTTGGAATAAAAATTTTTTAAGTTTTAATTTGGAAAGTTGAGAATACAGAAGAGTTCAACTTTGGCTGCTGTAATTTGCAGTTTAGTTTTGATTAGTTCAAATGAAAAAATCTTGAGATTTAACAGTTTAAACTTTTTAATTTAAAACCGGGAATTTTTCCAGCAATAAAAGTAGCTACCTTGGATATTTTTCGAAATAATTAAAATATTAAAATTTTCTTTTTGATTTTAAAGTCTGTTTTAAATATAGTTCTACAAAATTGCGATTTTTTAACGATATTTTGCACTTTTTCAACTTTTTGATATTTTTAACATTTTGACGGAAAGTTCATAACTTAAATTGGTATGGAATTAAAAATATTACTAACGTTCAGCTAACAAGTAATTAAAAGTCTTCTTAAAATATTGACTTAATCAACTATTAATTAAGTTTTATTACTCTAGCGATTATTAATCATAATTGCGAAAAATCATTTTTATAAATTCATTCCCCGGCGATTGTTTCTGAATATAACGGCTAATGGTATATATAAAAACATAGTTTATCGCAACATCGCAATTTCGAAACATCGGGAACGTACTAAAATAGACGTCGAATAGTAAACATTGCAATTAGCCGCGTTAAAGATAGAAATGATTAGAGAGCTCACGTGTAGAGGAGGAGGATATAATAGTGGAATCCTGATATGATAATGTCTAATTAAAAAAGAAGAAGATATAATGAGCGATTTGTGAGTACATGCCAATTAACTATCGACGCTGAGTGAATAACTTGCATGTAACCTTATCGTCTCACATTACAATTCATGTTACTTTTCATACATCTGAAAATGCAAAACGCAAATTTGCAGTTCCGCTATAAAATACTATCCCATTATATTATACTCAGTGAATGTAGTTACGATGCCTTGCATGACCTCGCGTGCAACAATGCCACCATATCACTTTTCCCGCAAAACCATTGTTCAGTAAGAAAAAATGGCAAAAAATGTGTCCATTTGCGTTGGAATTGCCAGTTAAATGAAACTTTTTATTTTATTTCGCCAGTGTTTCACTGGCAAAAGTAGGTTTATGAGATGAAAATTGTGCAGGATCGATATTGCTCTTTTAATTTTAGATTATTTTTTAGCATATCATGAATTTATATGACTGTTTTTTTCGTTCATAGGGTATAAATCATGTGAAATATTATAAAGTCAATCTTGAGGGAATCGATCAACTGACACGGTTTTGCCACCGATGCCTGGAATCCATTTAAACTTTAATCTGGATCGCTGTGGTGAATTCTCATATAAAATCCCACGTATCGAGTGGGAACAAGCATTTATTATTTATACAACTTGATCCCTCTTCTATATGGCAGAACGAAACGAGCATGAGGATGAGGCCTCCTACATTATTCAACTCGAAGCTGTCAACCATTGGATTTGATGTGTTGATGTTCAGCATGTTTCTCGCACATCGCCTATTTCATTCGCAAGTTACCATTTTCCCCTGTCCTATGTTTTCAGCTTGTGCCATTCGCAATACTTTATATGCATTTGTATTATTGTTTATTCGTGTACGGTAGACCGGGACAACGTCCGTATAAATTCCCGGCATTTCAAGTCCAAAACGAACCCATTAGGTTCAAAAACGAGTGGTCAAGGCATTTTTGAAGTAGGAATTTCGAAAAACGAGTACCATAAACGGAGTTGTTGTACTTTTTCTTCGAATATGAAATGTACCCACTTCCTATTGCACTGTTAGAAATTTCTATAGCGATTTTACTATAAATGTAATGGAAGCAATATGCATATACGTGTAGTAAATTTAATATACCATCATCTTGTAAAATTAATATACATGTATAGTTAAACAGAGCGCGTGAAAGTTGAAAGTTCTTTGATGCACACAAATCTTGTCAAATATTTAAAACTAAAGTAATAACCTACAATTCATCGTCTAAATTCATATTTTTAATCAAACTGCAACGTACAGGTGAGATTTTCTTCAAAATTCACTGTAAATGTCAGAATTTTAACAAAAAAACCGCTGCTTTTAGGTTAAGTATCTTAATTATTCGCTTAATTGAACTTTTCCACTTAAAACCCAGCATAATTTATGTTTAACTAGAAAAAAATATCATGCTTTATTATTTGGAATTGAAGATTACTGCCAAAATTAATTTTAATTTGTGTAAAGTGAATTTATCTGACTTTTCTAAGAGTTGACCAATATACATGTATATGAAATTTATTATGCAGCCTCTTAATTGCTATTTCATAGATCGAGTTTTTAGATTTACTATACAAATGTATCGTAAATCTATATTAAAATTGCAAACATTTTTAACAGTGTGCTTTCGGGTCATGAGTATAGTGCCAATATATTCAGTAGTTCGGTAGCGTTGCGGTTCAAGTAAAAGTTGGCATCCTTTTGCACTGAGACTCCAGCAGAACTCTTTTTGAGGGTTCCTTTTAAGTTCATTGGTATCCGATAGATGACGACATAAAAAAAATCTGCAGCCGGTAAAAGTTTTAAACAGACTTTAAAAATTGTCACATCTCATGCCCATTATCTTCCTCTCAAGAATGTCTAATTTCTATAATTTTAGTTTCTTTATTATATTTTTCCCAGTGCAATGTCATTAAATCTGTATCATAAAGTATCATTAACTTGTAAAATCTTCGAAGTGAGTCGAGGCAGAAAATGAGTTATGTGCAAAAAGTTTCTATTAGAACTCAAACTTTGGGTTCCTTTGAAACAATTTATCATTTTGGGTTCCTTGGAACCAAAAATCGGTTCTAATAGAAACCCAAGTTTTTTCTGAAAAGCCCGAATATCTCCTAAACTAGAACCCTCCATAATGGCCCTTTCCATGCGAACGCCGCAAATGTTTAAATTAAACTTTTAAGACATGAGTTGGGCAAAAAAATTGCGGTAAAGTAGGAATCGGATAAATGTTACATGGCCTTCAAAAGTAAAATGAGCTATTATTAACTAATATTGAATAAAATTTACAAAGTTCGTATAAAATGCTAGAGAAAACACAAACGACTATATTTAAATAAACAATTATATAATCTAGACCTTTTTTCTTATTAAATATCGTTTATTGTTTTATTTTCTAAAAATTTGTTAAATTATCAATGGACCCTTTTTGCCGTTCTAGAAATCAAGTTAAAGATTCAGTATTTTTAGCTTTACTTGACGTCGAGAACATCTTTAAAATTCTGCAATTTCAAATTACTAATACCTAAGCGATTGAAAATGTTTAAACTGAATAAACAGAAATTGACTCTTCAGGCAGAGAAAACTCATATTCAGAAAACCGTATTTTATTTATTTGAAAAATTAAAAATTGTTTAAGCTGAAAATTTTTGATTCTAATCAAGCAAAGTTTGTCTTAAGTATTTATAAATTAGGAAATCTCAAATCAGTAGCATGACTGAAATTTAAAATTTAAAAATTTCTCAATTTTAAACAAACATTTTTCTGTGTAATTTGGATAATTTTTCAATTAAATTCTAGTAGTTTTACTAATTTTCCTGCAGAAAGTCTCACAGAAAAAACTGAGGGATCAGTGATGTTGCGACTCAAGTAAAACTTGGGATCATTCAGAACTTAGGCTCTAAAGGAACTCTTATTAAGGGTTCCTTTTTAGTTCATTCATATCCGATAGATGGCCATCGGCGGGTGCCGACATTTTCAACTACGCATGTTTCGAAAAGCGCGGGCCTTTTTGAAATCAATAAATAATATGAATAGTCATACAGATAAATATTAACAAAAGTTTTTTATTCTTTTTTAAAACAAATTAAATTAAATTATAGAAAACCTAGCTTCTTGAAAAAATTTAATATTAACCTAATATTTCAAGTGTATATTATATCATTTCAAATAGTCCCGCGCTTCTTGTGCATGCGCAGTGGAAAACATCGGATTTTTAACATAACCTTAAAAACTGTCACATTTCATCTGCGATATCTTTCCTTTCAAGAATTTTTTATGTCTATGATCTTAGTTTCTTCATCAAATTTTTCCCAGTGCAATATTATTTAATTCGAACTATAAAGCAAAATGTGCATCATTAACTTGTAAAATCTTTTAAGTGAGTCTAGGCAGAAGTGACAAAAAGGCTCTATTAGAACCATTTGAATCCATACTTTGGGTTCATTTGGAAACCATTTATCATTTTGGGTTCCTTTTCAGCAAGAGAGGCTCCTTTTTGTTGCAGCTCCTTTGGAACCAAAAATTGGTTCTAATAGAAACCCCAGTTTTTTCTGTGCTCAGGTTACTGAAGTATCGGGGACTTTCCAGAAAAATCAATGAAACATTCATAAAACGATTTGGTCGAAACAAAAAAATTTCTGATGGCTTAACCATAGAATATTATTATTATTATATGAACACAAAAATAATTTGTTTTTTTTTTTCGAACCAAAATCACTAACTTTAAGAAAAATCAGTGACATATGATTGGGATCTTATTAAATTACCACTGATTGGTGAAGGCAGAAGAACGCTACAGACTTCCAGTGAAATTTGAATTTCAAAAAGTCAGAAAGTTTCTAATTTGATTCACACTGAGCGTCTATTAAATCTGATGTATTATTTTTGGCATCGTTGACCATTATACTCTATCAAGATTCCTCTCCCCAGTCGTGTGCCAATTAATGTAACACTGTTGCAGCACGCCGCGCCGTTTAGCCAATAGCCCCTTCGACATTCCCAGGCTTCGCCAGTTACATCTTGTTTGTACCTGAGAGAATATGCCGTTCATTACCACGTTAGAACCCTTACAAGTAACCATTATCGTCTATATCACTTTAATAATCTAGTCGCACATACATAGCAACGAGATACACGCGTTGGCTTTCAATTCGATGCTGAAATTATGTTTTAATTGCCCCCGCAGGTGCAGTTTCTAGGGGATCAAGATCTAGAAGAATTCCTCGGTATCGTTTAAACAACGTGTACAACTGTATGTACAATGGGAGGAATTTTCAAAGTTGAACGAGGTGCTTAAATTATTTACGCTTTACAGGATTCGCTCTTAGGGACCATCTATAAATTACGTGACACATTTTTTGCCCATTTTTTACCCCTCACCTCCCGAAAAACCCGAATTACTAAATAATTAGAAGCTATTAAAATGAAAAGAAAGAAAACTAAAACAATATGGAACATGCAACAAAGGAACTATACACTTCTCGAAAATTAAAACTCATAAAAAGCTGTGTCATCTAGTAGAAAAATATTAATCAAAAACATAATTTTTTTAAATTACTAGCACATATCTCCAATTATTTGATATTGTTTATAAAATATAAATATGTATATATATAAAACGAGTTTATACAATTTATTCAAATCTCTTATCCAATCACTTGAGTTCATACTTTTAACAATTTCTTAACAACAATTACTTGAAACCTTTAATAAAGATTTGAGGTATTTTCACTTCTTGGTTATTCTGCCGTCAAAACTGGATTTTGTGGATGGTATATTTTATGATGGTATATATACATTTTCAAAAATTGTAAAAAACTTTTTTTTATGGATATTTTTTTATAGAATGATGGGGGGGGGGGGAATAGTACGCTAATTATACCGACATGAAGTCTGTATAACATTATGACAATCCTGTATTGTAAAATTACAGACAGTGTAGGTAATTATAGTAGAGTATTATAGTAGAGCGCATGCACAAAAGTTGCATTTCCGCACCGTTGCGTATGCGCTCTTCAATAAAAAATTCCACTTTTCCGCGGGGGTAAACGTTAAAGTTACCAAAACTCCCGGAAAATTTATTTTTATTATCTCTCAATTAAAAAATTCCCTGCAATTGTTAAAAAAAATATCGTTTGTTTCAGACATTTTATGCTTACAAACCTGTTCTTTAATTAGGAATGAAGTAGGTGAAACTGTTTATTTTGAGCACACCTCTGTGCGATCTTCTGGAATGAAAGTCTGGTCATCGGTAATGTTCATTGACGCTTATTCACCCGGTAATTATTAAATGTCACTGCGCAATATCAGCGGCGATCGTGTACTTTACGTCCACGTTTGGCGGCCGCCATAATCGCAGGAGAACCGGGTACTCGCTTGGAATGTCGTAATATCAATCATACAATACTTCCAAGAAAATATTCACCCTTCGCCTGTAATAACACTTAATATGCAATTTTTACTTCTTTCATTAATTTGCCTCCCTAATATTGCAAATGAACTGCATCAAAAATGTACTTTTAAAATAGGCTACAGGTCAGGGAAAGTCATGGAGTGCCAGGGAAAACCCGACAGAGTCAGGGAATATTTGATAAACTGAAGTTGAATTTAATTTTATTATTTTGTTGAAAATTCAACAACTTTGTTAAAAACTCATTCTTTTTTATTGAAAATTTGTGTTTTTGGGTTAAAAATTCATCTGTTTTGGTAGAAATTGCATCTTTTTTGGTTAAAAATCACAACCGTTTGGTTGCAAATTAATCTGTTTGGGTTGAGCATTCACCTATTATCTTGAAAATCCGTCTTTTTTGTTCGAATTCAAATATTTTTGGTTTAAAATTAAAATCGTTTCTAGTTGAAATATCAACTATTACATTTTTCGTTGAGAATTCATCTTTTTTGATTGAAAATTCCACTACTTAGTTGCAAGTGGAATTACTTTGCTAAAAATTCATTTTTTTCGGTTGATGATTCATCATTTTAATTCATCATTTATCATTTTAGGTGAAAACCCTTCTATTTTTTTTTTTAAATTCAGCTATTTTGTTTAAAATCCTTTTTTCTTCTTGAAAATCCTTTTTTGTTCTTGAAAATTTATGTATTTGGTTGAAAATTAATTTTATTGGTGAAAAATTTAACTATTTTGTTGAATATTCCTTAAAAAATTCAAATATTTGGTTGAACGTTAGTTTTTTATATTGAAAATTAATTTTTTAACGAAAAATTTAACTATTCCATTTTTTGTGTAAATTTCATCTTTTTTGTTAGAAATTTATTCTTCTAGGTTGAAAATTCATCTTTTTGATTGAAAATTTAACTATCTTGTTGAAAATTTATTTTATTTGGCTGAAAATTAATTTTTTTACTGAAAATATACTATTATTTTTTAAGTTGAAAACGTATCTGTATTAGATGAAAATTCGTCTTTTTGGTAGAAAATTAATTCCTTTTTTTTTGGTTGAAAATTAATTTTTTAACTGAAAATGTATCTTTTCCATTTTTGCTTGAAAACTCGTCTTTTTGGTTTGAAAATTCACTTATTTTGGTAGGAAATTAATATTTTTAGGTTGAAGATTCGTCTTTTATGTTAAAAATTAATATTATCTTGTTGAAAATTTAACTATTTTGCAGGAAATTCGTCTTCAATTTTTTTTTCTTCATGAACCGAAAAATCTTTCTTGGATGAAAATTCAACTCTTTTGTTGAAAATTGCTCTTTTTGATCACTTTGGTTGAAAATTCAACTCTTTTTTTTTAATTGATTGTTTTAACTGAAAATTTAATTCTTCCATTTTCTGTTCAAAATGTATCTTTTTGAGTTGAAAACTCAACTGCTTGGTTGAAAATTCATGTATTTTACGTATGTCTTACTATTTTATGGATGGCCCCTTATAATATTGTGTATGACTCTTCTTACTAAAAGTCTTTAAAATAAATTTAGCAGAAACCTTTTTTTGGCAAAAACATTATTGATCTCCAAGGTGCAAGGTTGTTTTTATACCTAAAAGGAAAATTTAGAACGCTCAGGAAAAATGAAAAATTAGTCAGGCAAAAGTCTGGGAAAGTCAGGAATTTCGAAATTGGGATTTTGTAGAAACCATGTATTTGCACTGAAATTTCGGTACGAATAGCTGGATTTTTTCGGCATATGTAGACACTTCGTTTAAAATATCAAAAGAATCGTTTTCTTCCAAAATCAATTGTCGGAGAAAACAATAAATTTGTTTGCTTCTATAACAACACAATTTTTATTAAATTAACAAAATCTTTATTTGGTTTGAGGCAATATCATTTTTGTTGATTAAACAAAAGTTTGTTATTTTTGTTAATACAACAAACAAATTTTGTTTATTCTATAGCAACCTAATCGTTTTATTTCCCGAACCAAACCTTTTTCTCAGTGTTGACATTAGAAAATGGAGGATAATTTGAAAGTAAATTTTTTAAACTAAAAATTCAATTTTATAGCCACTTAGCGCCGAATTTTCGACATCTATTTATTGAAAAATCTCCCTGCTGGGGAAGACTGAGCGAATGAAGCATGATTATCGGGAGAGCCCTCTCAACGTAGCCTTGGACTTGACTCGGAGGAATGTTGCGTACAGTGACCTCGCATACTTGCTTCTTTTCGTACCACCTGAGGCGCCGACCATTACACTTTTTGATACCTACATAGCCCTCAACTTAAAATTCTATGATCATAAATTTCAGCTAATTAAAACTAAAACAACAAATTTGGGAAAAGATCATTGAAAAATGATCAGTTGAGAAATCGACTGAGTTGAAAATGAAATTTTGCACTGAGAAAAATGTTTTCAGAATTCACACTCTTTCCCCCTTTCCTCTATTTTTTTTTAAATTTCTCTTTTTTCCTCGGTTTTCAGGAAACTTCCCCTTTATCTCATGTTCTCGCTTGAATGCGAACTGAATTAATAGAACCCAATAAGAAAATCCAGTTATTTTTGGTTAAAAGTTCATTCTTTTTGGTTGAAAAGTCTACAATTACATTTATGGTACAGAATTTATTCCTTGGTTAAAAAATCTACTATTTGGTTGAGCATTTAATTATTTTGTTGATAACTTAACTACTTTGTTTAAAAAAAGTCATAATTTTTGTTCGAAAATTTAACTGTTTTGTCAAACATTTATCTTTTTGGATAGAAAAGTCTACAATTACATTTATGGCACAGAATTTATTTCTTGGTTAAAAAATCTACTATTTGGTTGAGCAATTAATTATTTTGTTGAAAAATCAACTATTTTGTTAAAAAGTCATCATTTTTGTTCAAAAATCGTCGTTTTTAATTGAACATTCATCCTTTTTGGTAGAAATGTCATCTGTTTGGTAGAAAATTAATCTTATTTGATTGAAAATAAACTGTTTTGTGAAAAATTCAACGTTCTTCTAAAAAAGTCGGCTTTTTTGCTTAAAATGTTAACTTTTTCGTTAAAAATTCAACTGTTTTCAGTTGGAGTTTAATGTAGTGTAATCTTTTTTTATGAAAATTTAACCATTTTGTTGAAAATTCAACTATTTGGCTAAAAATAAAACTATTTTGTCGAAAATTTAATTCTTTTCTTAAAAGTTCAACTATTTTGTTAAAAAGTCATTTTCTTGGTCGAGAATTCAACTGTTTTGTTATAAATTAATCTTTTTGGATAGAAAATTCAACTATCTATGTAGTTAAAAATTGAACTATTTTTTGGAAAATTTAATTATTTTGTTAAAATCTCATCTTCCTTGGAAGAAAATTCAACTGTTTTATTGAACAGTCGTCTTTTTGTTTGCGGTTTCGACTTTTGATTGATTCAACAAAATTGTTTTTGAGATAACCAAAATATTTTGTTGTTTCAATAACAGCCAAATATTTGTTTGCCCCCCACGAAACCTTTTTCCAGTGTACATAATCAGAATACTATAAATTTTTTATCAAATTGTTTAAAATTTAATTTTCCATTGTAAATTAAACAGAGTCGCAATTTATTGATATTGACGCGCCACTGTACCTTTGTTGCCTATTTATAGCACGATGACTTTATCAAGCCAATGAGCCAATAAATATCGACAATCATCGCTCTCATCGTCTCGCTCTCTCTTTTTATATTTGATTTCTGTTTTATTCTGTCCTATTTCATCTCTCTTATTCTCTCACACACTAACATGTTCGCTTCTCAGAAATATATTCTGAACTTAAAACAGCTATCCACTTTTTTCAACCTTTTATTGACGTTCAAAAATAAACTCTTGAACGTCACATCTCTTGAGTCAAGGACAAAACTTCTTCCCAGTTTTTTCCCGGATTATACAAAAAATCTCGAAAAATTAAACTAAATACGATCAGCCAATAAATATGATTGATTATTGATAGTGGATTTAATGCGTCGTAGAATTAAAATCGAAAAAATGTTAGATATGGTTATCGCTATAATATATAGTCAAGATTGGTCTCTAACTATGATGACCTTCGCTTTAAAATAGACGAACGTTTTAGCTTTTACGACTCTATGTTTGAAGCCTAGAATCTCACCTGAGGAAAATTGTCAGGAATGATAATCATGCTGCACCTTATTTTGTGCCCGAAGGCAACATACATCAGGAGTCTTTCAGGTAAAGGGTACACCTTTGTCTCTCGATTCAGGAGAAAAACTTCGATCTGATAGTTTCGCAATTTTAGCTTCTCATGAGAAACTATTATTTCTAAGCTTGTATCATCTTTGAAGAAAAATATTTGTAATGTCTGGAAAGTGAAAGATAAGACTTTTACAAGGGGTCATCCATAAATTACGTAATAGATTTTTTGCCATTTTTACCCCTCCTCTTCCCCATGTAATAGTCTTCATAAAGTGGTTTAAATCTTCCCCTCTGCCTACCTCCCCGCCTATATTACATAATTTTTCCAAATATTTTCAGACATGTCTTATTAAATACAATTTAGTTACTTACTATCTGAGGCGCTCGAATTACCAAATAATTAGAAGTTATTAGAATGAAAAGAAATAACCTTAAAACAATATGGAAAATGCAACAAAGAAACAGTATCCACTCCTAAAAAATTCAAACTTACAAAAACCTGTGTCATCTAGTAGAAAAATATTCATCAAAAACTTAATTTTTTACAATTTTTTTAAATTACTATCACGTATTTACAATTGTTTGATATTGGTTATGCATTTTTCTAGATTTTTCGATAAACTAAACATGACCTAAAATCACGTAAAAACTTTAAAGAACAATTGCGATAATCATAAACGCTAATAAAATGTAATATAAAACGAAATTGTAGAATTTTCTCAAATCTTTTATCAAATCACTTAAGTTTATATTTTTAACAACAATTTAGAAGATCGAAACCTTTACTAAAGTTTTTAGATATCTTTACTTCCTGTTTAATCTGTTGTTAAATCTATAAAAGTACATCATTACAACTAAGTGTATTTAGAAAATAGTGCAAAGCCTGGTAAAATTAAAAAATGTTAAATGATTGTGGGGGTATTAGTAATTGTTTAAGTTGTAAAATCCCTGGAAATCTTTTCAAATGTACTTTAAAAACTTTGAATGATTTTGCGGGTAATAGTAATTTCAAAAATTGTAAAAAAATTGAATAACGTTATCACAATCTTGTATTGTAGTTACTAAACTTTAACGTTATACCTATAATTTTGGATGCATGGATTTTCTATAGGGTTGATTTGTTAAAAATATTATATACGTAACAGTATCAATTCCCCCTCCCTATGTAACAGATTGGGACCCCCTCCCCCTCGCCTCAAAGCTGTTACGTAATTTATGGATGGCCTCTAAGGGAACGACCATTAATTACGTAAGAATTCGTAAGATTTTGTGACCCCCGCCCCCTTCTTACGTAAGATTCTATATATTTTGTACTCAGTATATCAACAATATATCCATGATTTTTACTGTAAACGAGATTTCAAAGGATTTTAAGGTAATTCAGAGACTACAGGGTATTTCAAAGAATTACACCATTTTTACGGAATTTAACGAGATTTCCAAAGCCACCATTTTTCAATGGATTCTACAGGATTTTAAGAGATTTCAAGGAGCTTAATTAGATTTTACAGGATTTCAGGAGATACCGAAGCATTTTGATGGATTTTTAGCTACTTTGAGGGATTTCAGAGAATTAAGAACGAATTTCACGGATTACAAAAGGTTTTGAGGGATTTTAAGGGATTTTAAGGGATTTTAAGGGATTTTAACTAATTTAAGAGAATTAAAGGGCTTTCGATAATTTCACAGGTTTTTAAAAGATTCCAAAGATATATCCACGAATTTTAGAGCACTTATTAAGATTTCAACAGATTTAACGGAATTTCATAGGATTTTCGAATAATATAAAGGATTTTGAGAGATTTCTAGAAAAAAAAGGATTTTAAGGAATATATTAAATGATAAAAACGAAATAAAAAATGTAATGATTTAATGTGTATAATAATATAAAAAGTAATTTCAATAGCCTAAACAGGTTTCATGTAGTATATTTTTTTCAAAAATTAGGTAGAGGAAACTTATATAAGATATTCTTTGGACTCACGGGGGGGGGGGGATTAATTAAAGGATTAAAGATATTTTAATATAATATTAATATAATAATATATTTTAATACTTACGTCATTAATGGACGTTCCTTAAAAAGTAGAATGATTCTTTTGCAATATCATGGAATGTGTGTAATCGCGAAATGAACTCAATTCTGTGTTTTTCGAGCACGTCCTTATCGACGTTTGGTTTTAAATAGACTTCTTACAAGTACCATTCTTGGATGAAGGAAAGCGCTCGATTTTATCGCCTGAATATTTCAGATTTATAGATAAATGACTAAATATCTTTCTCCAATTGTGTTCTAAAATCGGATTATTTTCGTGTTATTGTGTGATGAATCGATTTTATTACTAAGTATATTCGTCTATGACTGCGGATTTTTCTTTTACGCCTCGTTTTACGCTACACACGTCACCTGAGTCGATAAGTCGTAAAATCAGTTTGTAGTCGAGATTTTTTTTTCGATAAGGAATTTTTCAGTGGTATGCTCACATACCGAATCGAATCTGTTAATAATTCAATCAAGCTGAGAATAATTGCAGATGGCCGCAGATTAGGGAAAACCTGGAAATCGGGGAAATGTTAGGGAATTTTGTTGGTCAGAGAAAAGTCGGGGAATTTCTATAAGAAACACTTTAAGGACTTTAAGTAACTGTCAAGAATAATGAGGGCTGTCGCGCAGGCACTTTTTTAGAACGAAGTCACTGTAATCACTTTTTTAAATAAAAAGATCAATTTAGGCACTTTTCCTTTCAATAAGTTAACCCATGAGTTAACCACTATTGAATTCACGTCTATAACTATTTCTGAATTTTCTTGAATTATTTTGAAATATTTTAGGGTATTTAAAAATATTCCAAAATTTTTAAAGATGTTTCAATAATTTGAAGGTAATCTTAAGGATTCTAAAAACGTTAAGGTATTATTAAAAATTGCAAAGCAGTTTTAAGTGATTTCAAAAGTTTTTAAAGGATTTGAAATATTTTCGGGTATTTTAAGATTCCAAAGAATTTTCAATAGATTTCAATAATTTAAAGATATTTCAAAGAATTTTATCGTATTTTCAAAATATCCAAGGAATTTTCAAGAGCTTTAAAAAGTTTCAAGGAATTTCTAAAGATATTAATTAATTTTAAAGATTTTAGGATTTTTTTAAAGATTCTAATGAATTTTTAATTGATTTCAATCATTATTTCCGTAGATTTCAAGGATTTTAAGGGATTTCAAAAGCTCTGAAGGTATTTTAAGAAATTTTCCAGGATTTCAGGAAATATCATTAGATTTCATTGAATTTTACGGGATTGTATAATATATTAATGGATTTCAAAGAATTTGTTTCACGCAAGAAGTGAAGGATTTCCTAGGGTTTTAAAGATTTGAAGAGATTTTCAAATATTTTGCTTACAATTAATTTGAATTCATTTGGAATTCACATGAATTTGGAATTCATCCTGAAGTCTTTTAAACTCAACTTGAATTTTAAGGCATTTTTGTCCATTCTTTTGAATTCCCTTAAAATTTTCTAGACTTATTACAAACGTACTGAATTCAATCAATTTTTTCAGATGTTTGAATTTTTTTCAATTTACGTCATTTTTTTAATTCGCTATGAATTTTTATGAATTGCTTCGAACTCTTCTCATTTTCCTTAAATTCCTCTTAATGCACTTCAATTTTACTGAATTTTAATGCACATTGCACTTTTTGGGTTAGAAGTTAGTCACCTCCATTATAACAGATTCTATATTATAAATGTTACAAGATTAGAATTTTGGTCTTTAAATATTTAATGGTCAGAGAAAATGAAAAATTAGTCAGGGGAAAAACCGGGAATTTTGAAAATGAAGTTTTGCGTCTACCCTGGAATTGAGATCCTACTATAGATAAAACAAATTTTGCTTCACAGACTAGACATATATATTAGTATATAAGATAAAATTTGCATATTGAATTAATTAATTATAGGCGAGGCGCCATGGTGAATAATTAAGTAAACAGTCATATATTTGGACCCCCTTAAAAAACATTCTAATATTTCCCCCTTCCCAGAGGTACGGAATTAGTTTCTATGATGATGAAAAGGCCCCTAAAAGTAAAAATACATTCTTTGTATTTTAAACAAGTTCTAAAATCGTGGACATTTGTTTCAGAAGACGTGGGCTACAGAAGTGTTGAAATAACGTCCGCCTTCACGCACCTGCCCCAAAAAGGTGAGTCAATCACTCAAATTTAAAAATAGATTTCCAGCCGCTTATAATTCCTAATCTAATATTTACCCAAAGTCGGGTTTTTTAAAATTTTTTGGTGTGACTAAACACTCAAAAACGATCACACTAAGTCTGTCTCTTTGCAAAGTTTTCTTTATTTGAATCTCAATATTTTTATTCCAGTCAGCCGTCGGCGACTTTGAAAATTTGCATTCTCGTTATAAGTCTTAAAAATATCCTCTATTTATAGTATGTCTTTCATCCGTGAGACATTCTTGAATTCTCATTTTTTCCGCTAATGGAGCGTGACTTTCTAACATTTCACAACTCAGAAATCTTCCTTGAGTCACTCCTTGCCGATTTTCCGACGTCTTTCACGGATTTCTGTGCAGCATTACTGCAACAATAAAACTCAAATTGTCGATAACCGATCGAAGGAACTCGTTTATAGCTCGCGTACAAGATCAAAGGTTGCTCCGGTAACTATTGCAAATAAGGGCAAAACAAGTGAATGACGTCAAAGACAGCAGATTACTCCACCCTGTAGTGTAGTTTTACGAAGCATCCTTGCTCGGATTTTTACTCGCAGAGTTACGCTTAATTAGGTCCAATTAAATAGTCTATCTGATCGGAACTCAAAGAGCTAATTAATGTTGGAACCCTTCAAAGACTCTTTTTTGTTTCAACACTTTATTATACGCGATATGTATCTAAAAAGATCCCAGGTGGAAATTGTAGTACTGGCCCAGTACTGTCAAACCCCCTAATGATCAATGTGCTCTGTACTACTGGCCAACAACTGGACAGTATACTAAGCCAGAAGTTGAACTGTACTGGGTCAGTAGCTTTTACAGAGTGGCCGTAGGTGGCCGTATTTTATTGGTCAGGAAAAGTCAAGAATTTTCAAAAAAATCTTGCAAAAGTCAGGGAATTTTTATAAAAGACACTTGAAATAACTGTCAAAGATGAGTTAATTTTTTAAAAATTGAAATTAATTTATTTCGTTTATTCTATGGTAAAAATGTTACAAGATTAAAGCCCTGGTTTTAGACATTTTTCTTTTTTTTTCTGCCCTGATGTTAGTGATTTATTTGCCTTGTATTTCTGTTTCTTTTTTTTCAGTTGCTTCCTCCTGAAGATTATATTTTCAGTTAACAAATTTTATTATTTATTTGCAATTTCAATAATTTTGTTAAAAAGTCATCCTTGTTAGTTGCAAATTCAACTGTTTTTTTGAAAATTCATACTTTGGTGTTGAAAATTCGACTGCAATCTTTTGGTTAAAAAAGTCAAATACTTTTATGAAAATAGTCTTTTCGGTTTGAAAATTCATATCTTTTGGTAGAAATTTAATCTTTTTTTTTTATTAAAAATGCAACTATTTGATTGAACATAAATACTCCTTAGTAGAGGATTTAACTTTTTTGTTTGGCAATTCATCTGTTTAGTTGAAAATTCATTTCTTCGGTTGAAAATTCGTTTTTTTTTATTTAAAATTATTTTTTTTACTGAAAATCTATCTATTTCAGTTGAACATTCATTATTTTTGTTGAAAATTCCTCTCTATGGTGGAAATTTTAACTACTTTGTTGAAAACTCTTTTTTTATTGAAAATTAATTTTTTTAACTGAAAGTAAATTTTATTTTAGGTTTAAAATTGATTTTTTTTATTGACTGTTCATTTAATTGGGTAAAAATCGTACTAAATTGTTAAAAAATTATTTTTCTTGGTTGAAGGTTCATCTCTTTGGTTGAAAATTTAACTATTTTGTTCAGAATTCGTTGTTTTTTGTTGTTTAAACACTTTTTTCAAAACTGAAAATGTAGCTTTTTAATATTTGTTTGAATATTTATTTATTTTCTTTTAAAATTCGTCTTTTTCGGTAGAAAACTAATCTTCTTGGTTCAAATTTCCTCTTTTTTGGTTAAAAATGCCACCGCGTGATTTGAAATTAACTTTTATGTTGCAAATTCATACTTTCGGGTTAAAAATTCAACAGCTTTACAGAAAATTCGTCTTTTAGCTTGAAAGTTCTTCTTCTTTCTTGACTGAAAAATCTTTATTGGTTGAAAACTCGTCTTTTTGGTTGGGAAATTCAACTTCTGGGTTGAAAATTGAACTAGTTTGTTAAAAATTCTTTGTTTTTTTTGGTTGAAGATTCATCATTTTATTTGAAAATTCGTCTTTTTTGTTGAAAGTTAAACTATTTCGTTGAAAATTCGAATAGTGGAAAAATTAATATTTCTGGAATAAAAATTCAACTGTTTTTTTTTTCAAATTTAATTTTCTAGTCGTCCCGAAAAATTGAGGGAGTTGGATTTCGGGACGACGAGACACTTCGTTTTCTTTACTGAAAATTTAACTTTTCTATTTTTGGTTGATAATTCATCCTTCTTGGCTGAAAATTCAATTATTTGTTTAACAATTCAACTATTTTGTTGAAAATGCAACTGGTTTAGGTTGAAGTTTAATATTTTTTGTTTGAAAATTCGACTATTTTGTTGAAAATTCATTTGCGAATGTTGAAAAGTATGAAAAGTATATGAATTTATTTTGGCCTGTATATATTAATTAAAAGAATGTTGTAGAAATGGGATGCGTGGCAAAATAGAAAAGTTTAATCAAAGAACGCGATTTTGTAACATTTTTAATTGTATTGGTACAATAAGAAGGTATTATTGTGAAACTTGTAAATAGGCTACGTCACCTCCACCAACATTACTTATTTACAAGTTACTACTTCAAAATGGTAAAATTAGAATTATTTACACATTCAATCCATTTTACCTTACATTATTCACGTTTAAAAATAATACCTTTAGTGTACACACCTGACACACCTTGAGTCGTTCACATTAGCAGGTACACGATAAATATGAACAATTAAAAAATTATTCTATTAATTCAGAGCCTCACAACTAAACAATAAAAAAGAACATCAAATTATTGAAAAACCGTTTACTAATGAAGTAAAATAATATTCTGTAGACACTATTTCAAGGGATGTGTTTCATTGATCCTCTTAAAATTTGCAGTTCAAAGGAATGATTTCATTAGTCCAGAGTTTAATACTAAAAAGAAATAGAAAAGGGTGACAAATTTTGAAAACAAAAAACATTCGCCAATGAACTGAAATTATATCTATGGATACTTTTATATCTCCAAAAATGCATTCATTGAACTGAACTCTGCGTTTTTTAATTTGCTTTTGTTTATTTATTGTATTTTAACTCAAACTAAAAAATAAGCATATGATTTTTTAAATTAAAAATACCAATTTTTAACGAAAAAAGCTAGCATAATCCAAAATTGTTAAAAGATTCTAAATCTTGTTCAAACTATAATGATTTTTGTTTTAAAATACCAATTTTTGGTGTAAAACGCTCACGTAAACTATAATTGTTAAAAAATTATAAACCTTTAAAATCTAATGATGTTTGTTTAATAAACGCTAAACGGTAAACGCGCTAGAAAAAACCGAAAAATATAATTTGTTGAAAAATTGTTAATCTTTGAAATCTATTAATTTGTGATTGAAACTGCTCATTTCCAGTTAATGATGATTTTATCTTAAAATTATGTTTTCAAAATACTAATTTCTACTAATAATTTATTAGATAATTTAAAGTTTTTTTTATCCGCGCAAGCGTATTAAAAAGCACAATGTTTGCCAATTCGTATAAGTTTTTCTATGATTTTTCTTAATAAAAGGGATTACTTGTAGATTTAATTTTCAAAATTTCAAAATTGAGATATAAAAAAACTTCAAGTAATGACAAGCCAATCAAGTGAAATTTTTCACAAAATAATTTTCTGGTTTCCCCGAAAATAAATAATTCAATATTAAAATTCAACTATGTTTCAAAAATTGGTAAGAAGCGATAGTAAGAAAAAATTTGATTGTGATAAACATGGCGAAACTAAATTTTGTTTGTAAGTTTTAGTATTTTTGTATTAAAAATAATGCTTTTGATTTAAAATTGCATCCTCAGTAACATTATTTTGATTCTTAAAATCATAGAAAAACTTCTTTCGGACATCTGATTTTTGTGACAACTGCCTTAAATTTTCACAGTATATGTATACCATTAAGCCATTTCCCTTTCGGGGTAGGCGTGACACTACCCGATTCGGGTAGTGTTTCTAGGTTGATAACTTGTAGTAAATAACTACAAGTGTGGGCTCACCACACCCACGATGTGCCAACAGCACTCAGTTTTCTCGAATGGTCACCCATCCAAGTGCTAACCGCGCCCAACGCTGCTTAACTTCAGTGATCTGACGAGAACTGGTTTTTTCAGCGTGGTATGGCTGTTGGCACAGTAATAATTTTAAATAAAAGTACATTTAAATACTTTAGATAATACGCTAAAATAGCATACGAAACCCTTTCTTGTAGTTGCTTGTCGCTTACTTTATTTTTCATACAGCATGTTTGTTTCTCTGATTGTAGTTTATGTAGAAAAACATATTAAATAAACAAAAAATATTACAGAATCGCAGAGCCCAGTTCTCTTTCACATTTTATGCACTTTAATTAAAAAAGAAAAGAAATAATTGCAAATACCCTGTGTGCCATCTTGGAAAATACTTCTCTATTGTTAAAATTCGGTACTATTCCGGACGAACGTTGACCCACTGTCTCGAAGAAGCTTAAAACTAGACTCATAAAGCGTGCGATGCTCAGGACCGAGGTCCTCACTAGAGAGTATTGTGAAATAAAAAATTCATTTAACGCTTTTAACCGTTTTGCATTATTATTCCCGTCTTTTAGGATAATAAATAGAAAATAGTGAGCTAATTTTAGTTTTAAAAATTCCATGAAATTCAAATTTCCTCACTAAGCGCCCGCTGAGTCAAGCCACGCCCCTAAGGCTTGACGGGAAATATCTCTGAGTCACATTGGTGCATTATTTGAATATCGTCTCGCGCACGCGCATCTAGTGCCACGCTCAAGGTGCCTACCGATTTTAGAGGTAATGGAAGGGATAGGCACGTGGCGAAAAAAGGCGCTTTGTGATAGCTTACTGTATTGAACATGTGCATCATTAACACAACTAAAGAAACTAAGAATGTACTCCGTGTACGTATATTATTATTATATAACCAAAAATTCCAAAACGCTCGACTCGTTGGCGTTGATAAACTGCATGTTCACTAGTGTCACTGATACAGTTTGTATAGCTGTATTTCTTACGTACATAGTCAATACCGGAAATGAAAGTCTTTCGGTAAAAATGTTTATAAACATTCAATTTGTGTTTGCATTATATGACTTAATTTATATTGAAAAATCAATACGATAAGAGGCCTATTCTGGTGCTCCCTTGAGAATCCTTTAATCTGGACAGCGATCGTGAAATGGAAGAATTCGATAAGAAAGCGATATCTCTTTCTAAAAATAGGATGAGAAGGAAATGTGCAAATGAGCAAATCTACGCAAATTCAACAGGCATACAAACGAGCACTTGCACAAATACGTAGGACGTTCGTGACACTGACTTATTGCATGCTTCTCACACGTGCTTGACCGTGATTTATGCTATATCTCTATACAAAGCTATGAATCCTCTCTTTTGTCTGCAATATGTTTAGTTCGAACTCTCCAAATGCAAAAAAAAAATGCCGCAAAAAATGCCGCGGTTTCAACATTATCAGCTTTGTAGCCCGCGGAACAAATTTTTCTCCCTCGACAAGTGATTATTTTACTCTGTATTTGGAAATCGTATGTGCCAAGTTCACGTGCGCAGTTGCTGATCGTTTATAGATTCTCCTCAACTACGAACTTCCTCTACTATTGAGTAAATATCACACATAGCGCGTCGCAATTTAATTTACGAATTCAACGTTCAACGAATTATCAAGATCAAGAAAATATGTGACTGATATAACCGGTTGTTGTATTCTTTTTGTTGTAAACAGAGAAAAATAAAACGACTGATAATACATTTTCCTAGTTGTTTTCAAATGTCGTTTGTTTTCGCACTTCAAAGTTGGGAAATAAATTTATCTTCTTTATTGGATTTCTCCATTGTTTTCCTATTTCTAGTGGTTAAAATTATCTATCGATGTTATTCTCTCAGTAATACTTCAAGAAAACATACATATTTACCTCCTACGTAGATAATTTTCCAGCAGGTAAACATTTTTTCGATTAAATAATTTTATACAAAAACTAACGATTTGGATAGTTTTCCACGCATAAACATACACAGTGAATCTCAGGGGTATTATTTATCTAAATTTGTATAAAAACGTTGCACACAATTGACAACTACAATTATCCGACGACGGATAATTTTTATCCGCCTCGTGGTGAAAATTATCTGCCGTCGGATAATTGTAATATTCATTTGTTTGAAGCGTTTTTATTCAACTTCAGATAAATAATATCTGTGATATTTACTGTGTAGTTTTTTTTAACGAAATCTGAAAGCATAAAGTCTATATGTTAAAAAATGGCTGAATTGTATATTTGTTAATTAAATTTGTTTAAAAAATGAACATTTTTTACCGCAAAATAAAGTATTGTTAAAAATTGTTGCTGAAAATTAATTTTCAGTCCATTCCATGAAAAACCGATAGCCTATCTATTTAATAACAGCTAACATTTAATTGTTTTGTCAAATTTGATAATAATGTTTTAAAAAAATAGTATGTAATAATTCGTAATTAAATATTGCTTTTCCTTATATTGCGACGAAAATTTTATGGAATAAAATGTCTGAGTCTTGTTAATACTTAAGAAAGCATTTTTGCTCATTAATTTCCTTATATCAAATAAACAATATTTTATATTTGCATTTTTTAGCAATTGCAACCAGTTTGAATAAAATAGGAGACTTGAATGCTCAAGAATACCTATTTTTTCACTTTCTTAATTCAATAAAAAAAACATGAAATCTTTTTTCAAAAATCGGCCTTTACAAAGTTATTCTAAATTTAGTGCAGAATTGATCTAAAAAAAAGTTTAAAATCGGTTAGGCATATTGTACCTTCTAGCTTAATCTGTTGGCGAAAATCTAATTTAGTTCTGGCGTGCCGCTGAACTGCAACCGAAAAACTTTGAGAATTTTTTTTTATAACTCAAAAAACACATTTTTGCTACTTCATGAAGAACTTTAAGAAACTTTAAATATTATATTTATTTATGTAGTTTACATAATTTCACTATACCCCTTGATTCGAAAAACATGAATAAAAAATGTTTAATTACATAGACAATATCAAAGTTGATATTTCGATAATTTTTTTTTATTTTCCTAAATTTCACAATTTTCTGCGTGTCAGTATTAAGTACTCCAACCACTACACAATAACAAAAAATAAAAGAAACTTTATAAAAGAATAACTTTCTTAAACAAAAAAGTGTTGTGATTAATATTCTGCCAAAAATCTCATAAAAATTGCATAAAATATAATTTTTTGTAGAAAATTAGCACATACGACCTCTGAAGATTATTTTTTAAGTCTATAAATTTTATTTTGAAAATGAACGGCATTTATGTAAAAAAAAATTTGTTTTGTTTGTAAAATGTCCCTGAATGTGTGATGTTAGCACACTTTTCTAAAAAACTCTGAAAAAATCAGGAATTATTTTTTCATGGAAATTAAGAGGTTATATGGGATGTAATTTTATATTTGGAGAAATACATTTTTAGACCGCTCTAATGTGTATGAGTGGTCGAAATTTTAACAAATTTTGTTGTTTTTTTGTCATTGATGCTTTAGAAACGAAAATGATCGTCAATTGCAAATTTTTCCCTATAGGACGGCAAATGACGAACCGTCGTCTATTATGTGTATTTATAAAACTATTACACTCAAAAAATTGAATAAATTCTATAAATTTTGATAAAGAAGATACACTCTCGAAAACAGTATTTATCGTAAAAATGTAATTTCTCTCCTTTAATCAGATGTACTGTTTCCAGAGATATTCAATCCATTTAAGATTATAAACTAGGTCACGCAAAAATATATTAAACCAGTTATATTTAGAGGATCAATTGATTCTTCAGATACCTGAATTGTTTCTCTGAAAATAAATGTTGTAACATCCAATTATAGTCGAAATGACACAATTTCAAGTCATAACACGATGAAAACATCCGCCAACTATATATTTAATATTTCATAATTTCAAAATAAAGAGCTTCAAATTGTAAACAGATAGTCATATGTATATACTAACTGGTACTCTTTAAATATGAATCAGCGATAAGTATGCCGCTAATTACAATCAGCGTATCACAGAAAAAACAAAGTGTAAAAAATGATTCAGGTAAAAATGCTGAAAGTAATTTTTTATTTTATACTTAGTGGCCATCCATAAATTACGTAACAGTTTTTTTTTTGGGGGGGGGGGGGTGTTACGAATTTAGTAATTACAATAAAAGATCGTAATAACGTTATAAAAATTTTCATATTGGTATAATTAAATTAGTATTTTGATTTTTCCATCATGCTGTAGGAAAGTATCCATAGAAACAAAGTCTTTTTTACAAGTATTGAAATTACTACTACCCCCAAAATTATTCAACATTTTTCGGGTGACTTCGGCTTTGCACTATTTACTAAATACACCCTTAGATTTGGTTATCTACTTTTCTACATTTGACGACAGATTAAAAAGGGAATAAAAATATCTAAAACCTTTAAGAAAGAATTTCAATCTTCTAAATTGTTGTTAAAAATAGAATGTTAAGTGATTTGATAAAATATTTGAGAAAATTGTATAATCTCAGTTTATTGCGTTTTAATTAGCGTTCATTATGGTCGCAAACGTTCCTCAAAAGGTTTAGGTTATTTTAGTCCATGTTTAAGTTTAACTTGTCGAAAAATCTAGAAACATGCATAACCAAAGCTACGTGTTATTATAGTAAATTGCACTATTTACTCAAGTAACCCGTAGAAAAATAAAAAATATTAAATAATTTAATATGTGTATTAGTAATTTAAAAAAAACTAGCACAAATAGGACGCTACGCGCGCTTTAGCATGTTTCTTATTTTCATTGCCTAATTATAAAATTAAAATATATGCTTAAATTTAAAGCATTGTAAAATATAATTATTAATCATAAGTTCAAATAAATATTAAAGTAGCTACATCGGCTTTCATAAAATTTTAGTTTATTTTTAATTTGAATCGGCTGTCAGTAATCTGTATACAGATTACTTTTATGTATTTAATAAGTGGAAGACTCTTCAATTCTTAATGTGTATAATTTATAAAGACGTAATTTCAGATGTTTTTTTTAATAGTTAAATTTTGAAGATGTACAGCTGAAAATTCTTCAATTTTAACGATTTGCTATTTAAGATTCTTCAACTACTAAGATTTAAAATTGAAGATTCATTTATTTGGAATGTTTATATTTAAAAATTATGTAATTTTAAACATTTGTTTGGTATATATAGTTCAATTTTGAAGATTTACAATGAAAAATTTTTCAATTTTCAATCAGATTTGCAGTTAATCTTCAAAATTTAATGTGTGTAATAGAAAAGGGTATACTTTTGAATGCTTTTTTGACAATTTTGAAGATTTAAAATTCGAGAGAAACAATTTACAACCGATTAGGTCAATTTTTTTGTAGGTAAATGGATGTGGTTAATAATCATTGTTTAAAAAACTAAATGGCGCTACATGCTACATGTTAAAAAACTGAATATTTTAGTATAATTCATTTATCTATTTTGAATTCTTTGAAAGTGTAAAATATTTGAATACATTTAAATGTTAAATTTTAGGGTAAAAAATTTCAAAACCTTAATTTGTTCACTAAAATAGATATAAAAAAGCGAGAAAGTATGATTTTTCATGAAAATTCAATTT
This sequence comes from Andricus curvator, assembly GCA_932195095.1. NCBI lineage: Eukaryota > Metazoa > Arthropoda > Insecta > Hymenoptera > Cynipidae > Andricus > Andricus curvator. The sequence goes on along the minus strand of CAKNYM010051347.1, from coordinate 144,297 downwards.
TGATAAAATGTGTCTCGGGCAGTAAGTAACTAAATTCTGTTTAATAAGACATAGCTTAAAACATTGGAAAAAATACGTAACATTGATGGGGGGTGGTCAATCCATTTGGTTACGGCTTGTTATATGAGGGCGGCGAGGGGAGAGGTAAAAAATTGAATTTTTACCTAAATCACTTTTTACCCTTTATCTTTTTCTGTGATATATGCTGCCGAATGAGCGAAATTTATCTATTGGGAGTGATTAAACTGCGATACGCCATCTGGTGCCAGCAATCAGAACCAGAAAGAATAGGTAGCATTTTAAAGAAAAGATATTTATCGAAAACAAAGTGTTTCAGATGGAATTTCCATCTTATACAGTGAAAAAAAAACACATTTCATGTCAAAAATGTTTTTCTAACAAATAAACAAAAATATTGTACTATTTATTGTAAATTTGAGCACATTATAATTTTAAATGGACTTATTTGGAAGCAAATATGAATTTGAATAATCTGAATCAAATTTTGCGTTGTATACATTAAGAAGCACTTTGTTTTCGATAAAGACTTATTTTCGTTATTCAAAAATTGTTTTAAACTCGAAAAAACATTCAGCAAAATACTTTTATGCGACAATTAAATGTATCTTCAAAATTCTGTTAAATTCTGCCTATTCGTTAGAGTTCTGATTTTTGGCACCAGATGGCCAAAAGATCCCAATGGCATTGGGATCTGACATCTTGGGTGTGCTGGTGTCGCGAACTCGCGAAATCAAGCGCAGAATTTTATTTTTTTATTTTCCCGAATTACCATGTGACATAATTTGTATTCTTCTGAACAGGGGGATGTCTCTTCGAATTAAAGTCTCGTTCACACATTCTAACCATACTTTCCGCGGTCTGCCTCTGGGCACACTGCCATTTACTTTACCTTGATACACTTGTTTCGTTAGTCGTTCATCTTTCATTCCCTCGATATGCCCAAACCATCTTAAAGAATTGCTTTCACATATGTCAACTAGTGTCTCCTCTACACCACATTCTTTGAGGATTATCTCATTACTCAATTTGTCCATCAGTGTTTTACCGCATATCATGCGCAGGAATTTCATGTTAATCTCGTTAATTTGACTGTTATCCTTTTCTTGATAGGGCCAGGTCTCGCTACCGTACAGCACATTATCGGTATACATAATTATAGAATTATGTATTGCCCTTTAGCTTTCTTTGATATGTTTTTACTTCTAAGAATGGATCCTGCTCTACCGATAACCTTCTTACCCTCATTTATACGTCTATCTAACTCTCCATCTATCTTTCCGTCACTAGTGAATAGGCTACCAAGATATATGTACTTATTAACTTGTTCTATTCTCTAATCATTTAGGACAATGTTGCACATTGTTTTCTTACCCTTTCCTTCAAACGCCATAATTTTTAATAGATTTAATGCTTTCACGATTATTCATTATGATGAAAGGAGTTGTTTCGGGTTTCATTCGTATGCAAAACTACGAATCTTGCCGACGTACATAACCTAAAATTCATTTTAATGAAACGCACGAAATGCCATCTGTCATAATCCCCATATCATAGAAACCAAGTTGTCGAAACTGCATTGCCAATCAGAATTCCGGACGCCACTTTAGGAAGAATGAAATTTATGTTACACTCTGTTTTCAGTATTATAAAGATTGTGTCAAATGGTAATTCAGAAATATAAAAATTATGATAAATGGCAATTCGGAAAAATAAAAATAAGAACAAAAAGTGATTCGGAAGAATAAAAATGAGGTAAATTGGCAATTGGGATAAATGAAAATTGTAGGAAATTACTATTCGGTCAAATTATTTTAGGTGAAATAAATATTAGGGAAAATAGAATTTGGGGAAAAGTTATGCGTCTGAAAGTTTGCGACCATTTTTTTTTTCAAATTGCTCAATTCACACGACTTCGATGAAAAATCAATATGTAATTTCTAAACCATAAAATTTAACATTTGATGGTTTTTTTGTGTTATTTTTTACCCTAATTTATTCAAAAACATGACATCATGGAACATTTGATAACTGAATCGCAATCCACGATTAAAATCCTGCCAATATTACCTGTGTTCGTTTCGGTCGCGCAGTTATAAAACACTTTTGGTAGTAATTATAGCATGCAATTTCATAACGTCTTCACTGAAATAGAATCAGCTGAAGAGGATTACATGAAATTGGATCTATACAGGTCCCTTTGTTCCCGAAACTTGTTATAATAACCTGTTGGATCCTGTCATGATTATGGCATATTTCTAAAAATGTGTTATGTCAGTTATACATTCAGTTAATAATAGAAAACAATGTTGTAATAAAAGAACGTGGCGATGTTGGATAAATTGGAGGGGAGTTATCCTCCCCTCTTGACTGATTATAATCCCACTCTACCACCCCGAGGTTTCCATCACTCCTCTTCCAGGAATTATTTACAAAGAATAATCAGTGTACACTTGTACAGTGGGTTTCTCCGATTCAGTGGTTCACTTCAGTTGCGACTCGACGCTCGTGCAGTTAACATCCGCTCTGTCTTTCCACACTTTTTCTATACCTACTGATGCCCAACCGCATCGGCCGTATCTCCCTCGTTCAACAAGTTCTCTACTTTTTCCATTTTTAAATTGAAACCAGTGATCTATATTTAGCCGTGACTACCAGTGTTTTATTTTTCATCGTCTCTATTTTTCCGAAGAGCCGTGGGACAAGATTATCATTTCCACTGAGCTTGTTTACTCACAGTGGCTCTGAACAGATGTCAGAGTCGAGTTGAGGGGAAAAAACTTTTCGAGATTTTGATATCACTTTTTCAGTGAGGATGTCGAGACGACGTCGAAAAGAGTGATCATTTATATTGAACTGTCGAGATTTATAGACTCTATACCTGATGCAATATTGAAAAATATTCTACAAATATATTCAATAAGTGTAAGGGAAGAAGCGATAAGAGACTCAAGTGATTTGTTGATTAGAGTGACAATAACATTTTTATTTCTCTCCCGAACTGAGCTTAGTATTGATTAGTTTAGTTGAAATTTGAATACATGATGAAGGTGTCGTTGGATCACGGAAGTGTTATCAGCCCCTATGACCCCACGAAAGCACGACAAATTTCCGGGGGTTTTATTGGACACTCGTGTTTACCAAAAACGTTTTACATGTGTGTAGACATGGCCAGAGACACTCCAGGATCGCCGATTTCGCGGCCACGTGATTTGGGTACAGGTGGTGCAACTGCCACCCTGACTTCCAGCACATACCACACCTCAAGCACCGACCCCACAACGCTACATGAAAGGGCACTTCAGCAAAAAATCCTCGAGGTAATGTAAAATGTTTTATTTACTCGTTTTTATTTTAAGAAATTTTTTTGGCTACCAATATTGGGATCTGGAAAAGGGACTATTTATACCGAATTTTCGATACAAATAGCCGGATTTAAGAAATTGGTTAGATTGCAGAATAGGGGCGTCACCTCTGTTTTGTCTGGGAAAAATTTTTTCTCCAGCAACAAACTATTGGAATGTGTAATTGAACGATAAATGAAGCGATTTGATCAGGAAAACGTTCAAAATTATTGTTACTTTTGTTACTACGATGTCTCAAATATGGGTCTGTCACGATACCGGAATTATCATATTTAACTTAAAGTTTAGGTGTTTTTAAACATCCGTACGGCCAGAAACGCTGTAAATAATTGAAATCAAATTGTTTTTAATTAATCAAAATATATTTAGATATTTTTTTATGCCGACATAAGGTATTATTTTGACAAAAAGGAGACTTTCACGCACATCAGCTGTCACTTGTGACAAGAGGAGACTGGACGTTGGAAAGGGGTAGGGATTTGACCAACATGATTTTTGTGACCAGTCTAAGGGGTGCCTTCCCGCCCCCACAAGACGTTGGAAATGGGTAGGGATTTATTCAACATTATTTTTGTGACCATTATATATCTATATTTTACGTGTTTGTCGATCTATTTTTGTGACTATCGATTGCCATCGATAGCCAAGGGCCCTTTCGTCTCATATCGTGACAGACCCATATTTGAGACATCGTAGTGACAAAAGTAACAATAATTTAAAACTTTTCCCTTATCAAATCGCTTCATTTATTGTCCAATTAAAAATTCTGATAGTTTGTTGCCAAAAATTTTTTTTTTTCTAGCCAAAACAGAGGTGACGCCCCTATTCTGCAATTGCACCAAGAAATTTGCTAGGGGTGGACTATTCCTATATTTCCTCGTATACTTTCGAAATATTCCCATATACCCCATCAAAATTCCTATTCAACCAATAACTTTTAATTTTGACCCTTCCCCCATCCCCTTGTATTGTTTCAGAAAAATGCCCGAAAAATGCAAAATAGAAATTTAATGTAAAATTCATGCTAAAGACGGTATTTTTTGAATTTTTTTAACAATAATTATTTTTATTTGATAAGTGACCAGTTTCCAAGTATTTTTTAACTAATTTTCAATTGTTTAAACAACTATTATTTTTTTAAACAATATTTCTTTCCTGTAAATCATGAAAAGTTATTATTTTTCGGGATAAATGATATGTTGATAAATGAGTACTATTTTTTGTTTAACATGTTTTCCAATTGTTTAAACAATTTATATTTGTATAATTTTTTCTACCAAATCATGAAAAGTTAGTCTTTTTTGAAATTATAATGACATAATTAACGAATGTTAAAAGTAATTGTTTTTCGGATATTTGGCAATTGTTTAAACCATTTTTTCATCCTGTAAATCATCAAAAGTTATTATTTTCTGGAATTAATGTCGTAGGTAATGAAGGTTAAGAGTGATATTTATGAAAGACAGTTTGCAATTATTGGCAGAATTAATCAAATTTGCTCCTTTTCATATAGGAAAGATGGAAAAAATTCTAGTTTTTACTATGTACCTTATTAATCAATATTTTCTTTTACTAAACAAATCGAGTTGGAAAAATAACTAACCGTAACGTATCTGAAAAAATGGTTTAAAAAGTTAGGGTATAAGTTAAGAGATACAAAAAAAAATTTTCTGCATATGAAAAGACGCACGGGAATGATTATTAATTGGATAAATAATTGCCAAATATCGTTAAAAAATATATTACTCTCAAAATTCGTTGATTGTGCCATTAATTCCAGAAAATATTGACTTTTTACGATTTACATTAGAAAAATTGTTTAAATAATGACCAAATATGTTAAACATAAGAAATATTATTCTTGAAATTCCTCAACTGTATCATTTATCCCGAAAAATGATAACTTTTCTCGATTTATGGGCGAAAAAATATTTTTTAAACAATTCAAAATTAATTATAAAATTCTTGGAAACTTGTCACTTATCGAATAAAAATAATTCATGTTGAAAAAGTTATTGAGTGGAAATTATTCCTCGAACTAGGTAAATAATTTTTTTTTTCATGACCGATACTCATAATGTTAAAAATAAATAAGCGTCAAGCAATCTCCGTTTCATCCTGCTATTAAGTTTCCTTCAGTTTTTTTAAAAGTTAGTTGTAGAGTTTTTAATTTATTTTATATTTTTATTTTTATATGTTACTTGAAAAACACTTGAAAAATATCCAAGTATGGTCAGTTTTTGTACGCCACTTTTCGGACCAAAGGTGAAAGAAACATGTACATGATAATTTTACTACTACGTAAATCAATATCTAAATCAAAAATGAGAAATTAGTTTTATATAAAATTAAATATGCTAACATGAAGGCATAAGTTCCAGAAATATTATTCATTGTTTATTATGAAAGTTATGTAGCAAACTGTAAATATTGGCAACTTGATAAACAAATTCAAAGCAAAGCATTCCTTCAGAGGTGATAAAACTTTAATTTTCAAAAATTTAATAATAAGTACTTTTTTTTTCATTTTTTCGAAAACCGAGTTTTTCCCATTAAAAATCTCATGTTAATTTCAAAACCCCGGGGCCACAGGTTAATGTTGACCGATTAAAAAAAATAGAGAATTTCTTATTCTGGAAAACAAACAAATTGGGAGGGGGGTCGATCACCAAAAATCGAAAGTGGAATTTTTACAGGTATACATTTGGAACAACCTAATTCTTGAGATTCCAGATATTCCGAAGTATTCCATATTAAACACAATTTTATGACTCAGCGACGGAATTCGCATCATCAATTTATATTTCTTTAAAAGTTACAAATTGTGAAATTAATTTTTTTTATTCGGAAAAGAGAGGTTTCTTAAGTTTCCCAAATACGTAAAGAAATTTTGAACCGTTTTGTTTATTATTTCCAAAAATGTGAATTTCATTCCAAAACTAGTTGTTTTTTCTTTTTGGCTCCTTAATTACGTGTAAGAAGTCATTTTCTTATAAACCTTAAGTGGGAAACGGCTAGATTCATCGAAATTCGGTGAGCGTAGACCATATATTTTCCAAATATAATAAGAAATTTGAAAATTTACTATTCTGATCTAAAAGTCGAAAGAAGTTATACTTTCATTTCTAATGAGACATTATTCATAAGATATTACTTTAGAAATGAAAAGCGTTGAAATTTTGTGTAATTTGTATTTTGCTGTATTTATAAAGTAACACAATTGAATATTTTAACGATTCCCAATAAAAAGCATAAAAATGTGAGTTCTTCAAAAATTAAATAAATTTCAGTTTAAAAAACAATTACCCAAATTACGGTTAAAATTTATAAACGTAATTTCAGTGGCACTTGCACTGAGAAAATAGTGTAATTGATTCAATCCAATTTACTACAATGAATACCGTAAAAATCTGGTTATTTGTACCGGAAATATCCGCCTCTTGGAACCGGAAATTCGGTACGCGTACCCACGGCCATAAATGATTCTTTATTGTTATATTTAATTGAAATAGAGCTTCTAAGATTTTGAACGATTAGCTCAAAAATGTTAAAAGTTGGAAATTTTAGTCTTTTTAAAGTTCAAAGCGTTAAAATTTTTGAACATGGTGTTCAAATATTTTAAAGGCCGTTGCTACAGGTACCGAAATTTCGGTACAAATTGCCGGATTTTTTTTGGTACTAATGGAGCTGGAAAAGGGACTATTTGTACCGAAATTTCGGTACAAATAGCTACATTTTTTCGGTACGCATAGACACTTCCTATTTTAAACTTGTTAACAATTTAATAATCAATGAAAGCAATAAAACTTATTTTTCTTATAAAATAAAGCTTTCAAAATCGAATGCTTCCATATTCAATTTAAAAAATTGTTAATCCCCTTTTTTATTTGCGATCTTAATGAAATAAAAATGATAAACGTCTGAATTTGAAAATTTTAAACTAAAATTCGAGCGATTCGAAAATTCATAATCGTTCCTTGTTCAATGGGAGTGAAACGAAATGCCGTAATATTTGAAAGCGGAATATTTTTTTTTCTCAGATTTATATCATGAGTGCAAATATTTAAAAATCTAATCTAAAAACTTTTCCGTTCCGCAAATCCATTGAATAAACGAAAATAGAATTTTACAAAGCAGGCTTACAATCTAAATTATGAATCTTCAAATATTTACTGTGCTGACATAAAAAAAATTCCACAAGTAGAAAACAATTACCTTCATATAATTGACGTCAGAATATCAAAATCGTGAATTCAATTCTGAATATTGAAATGAAATAACTGCAATGAATGAAATTTATAAATAATAATAATAATAATGAAAATTCATAAAGGAAATAATTAAAGATATTTTGTTTTCTGGCATAACAATCACTCATTATACAAATATAAATGCCTGAAAACCCATGAAAAAATCGAGGAATGAATAATTATCTGGAAATTACTTCATATTCCCTGTTTCCTCCAATTATGCATTTGGTAATATTATCTATCTTCTCATAATTCTGAATATTGATTTTATAAACCAACGTCCTGTATTTAAAGACTCTAAATAGATTCATCTGAATATCTCACTTATCAGAATAATTGACCTCTTGAATGCCATTAAAATCTTAGAGTTTTTGTATTTGCTATAAAATTCTCTACGAGCAGAAATAAGATTTATGGACTCGTATATCTGAATATGGAATTCTTCGATCACTTTTTAGTTCATTGTCGCTGCGACATGTACGTAATTGCTTTGAATCGGTGACCGCCATGACATGCACGTAAAACATATTGCTATTCCACTGATAAGCGTGTCAGTATCTAGGTCATCTATTTATATCTTTGCTCTATGTTGTCACGCATTTTACTTCCAATCTTTGATCGAGATATGTCACTGCATCATATATCCAGATCTTGAGTATATTGAGCAATCAAATTTCTTTAAAATAACTCAAATTTCATTTCTGAAGATTCCAGCAATTTTTAAGCCTGTCCACATTAATCAAAAAGAATTAGGAAACTTTGAAAGATTACAAGAGAAGCTTTGACATTGAACTACAACTTACAATAAAAATATTTCAAAATCAATTCCATAAAAGTCAACTTAAGCAATGTTAGTTTCAACATAAATCATATCTACGCTCCATATTTTAGGATAATGACTCTGACAATGAAACTTTTTTACGTAAGACGATATGATGTTAAAAATAGAAATGTTTACCTGGTACTCTCAGAAGTGACTTAACAAATTTTATCTAAAAGTACAAGTGTAGAGGAATGTAATCAGAGGTTAAAGGACTGGTACACTTTTGTCGAAAGTGCGATAACAAAAATCTTCAAGATCTTCATTTCTGAGTGTCTCTTCCATCATCGTCGACATTCTTTTATCTTGGCAAAGTAAGATAAATTTCCAATTTTTTTTAGATACAAAAGCTATCATATCTCAAATTATAATTGATTATTTTTGGATGTAAAAGTAACTTGAACTTCATTTATCTTGATTTGCGTAACATAGATTTTCAAGTCGTATCTTATCTATCTGGAAATGCATGCATCGATTACACATCACGTGTGCGTGCTCCATGATTAAGTAAACACTGATTTTTTATTTATCGGAAATCTCGATTTGCAATCTCTCAAGCTTCATATCACTAGATTTTAGATCATTGCAACTAAAAGATTGTAAAATAATGAAAATTCCCATTTTTTTACTTCTTATGTTTACTCCTTCTCCTTAATATTATCAAAGAACCGGAATTTAAATGTTCATATTCAAACTTTCAACACAAAACAATCTTTAATTTAAAGTATTAAAAAAATAATCTCTAAACTTGAAGTGTTTAAAATTTAAAATTAAACATTCAAAATTACGTTCAGTATTGTCCAAATTCGAAGCATTCCAAATTAGACAATTTAAAAATGAAAAATATTTAAAATTGTACCACTCTAAAGTAAAAGTCTTAAAAAATTGAAAAATTTTTGTTTGAATGACTTCAAACATAAAAATAATTGAGCGATTGACATTGGCTAATTTATAAATCTGCAATCTATAAAATTATTTAATTTCGATCATTTTCCATTTAATTGTGTAACTATTACGGGTTTCAATCAGAAATTGTACAATTTCGAATAATTTAAATTTGTAAACAGACAGTTTTTAATGCTTCAATTAACATTGTCTAAAGATTTTCATACACGGAAAAAATTTATCCGTAAAAAAGTCACGAACTAGTAGCTAGGTCTCGGATATGAGAAAAATTCGTCGGATATTTATGTATTTTCGTAAATAACCTGCGAACTTTGAGAAAGATTGACGGACTCGATGTGAAAATTCTAAAACGGTTCATCACTTTTTTTTTACGTGAATAATTACAAAAATATTACGAGTGATTGGGAAAAGATTCTCAGAGCACTCACGAGCTTGCCCGACAAATCTGGGAACTCGACCTAAGTCTCCCTGTACGTGGCCCACGCACACACGCGCGGTGCGTGTGTGCGCTCGTATGTGTGCCTCGAGCTCGTCGGATGAGTGGCTAGAAGTTTTATAATACCTATTTTGTTTGGCCTCGATGGCTGCGCGTGTTTACGCACTCCTGGTTTATGTTTAGAAACTGGTGAGTCAGCAGTGTTTGAGGTTCGAATCTTCTGAGTTGCGAATTTATAAATTAATATAAAATTAAATCGCACAAATAAAATTTTTCCTCTTTTTATTTCAGTCTGAAATTTTCAGGAACTGTTCGTAGGAAATTCGAACTGTACGTAAGAAACTTCGAAATTTATCCATATATTTCTCATAGAAATAAGGATTTAATGTTTCATTTTTTTATCTCGTATCCGAGACCTAGCTACAAGTTCGTGACTTCTTCACGGATAAATTTTTTCCGTGTATGATTTCATATTATACATTTAATGTAATTTCCCGGTTCACTGGCCGCCCTGAAAACAATTCACCAATAGATTAGAAATAGAATTTTAATATAAAATTAAGAGTACGATTACAATTTTAAAAGTGTAGGTTGTCGAGTGTACATTTTTTTTTATTTTTCTCTAGAAAATTCTATTTTTTTTAAATTATTCTTCTAGTTTAGAGTGACTTGATTCTGGTATTTAAACCAAACACATATGACGAATGTTATTATAGTCAAGATACTCAGTATAATTCCTAAAAATGAACCATAAGTCACCCAGTCGACCCACGGCAATGCCTAGAAATAGTAATTCTAGTTATAGAAAAATGATAAAATATTTTGAAGAATAATATAATAAAATTAAATCTAAAAATTGACTAACCTGAACTCTAGTTTCGATTAAAGCGATAACTAGACAGAGAGTCAAGAAATTCATAAAGAGGGCATTTCTTCGATTGAAAAATTTGGAATATCTAAAATTTCGCTGTGCAATTTGTCCCCGACGATGATTATATTCACGAATCCAGGCTAGGGTCTTCTCTGATGGATTTATATCCGCCTTCGCAAATTCTGTTAGTGAAAGAGTCGAGCCCTGCTAAAAAATTAATTTCTTTTTCAACAATTTTGAATTAGAAATCGAAAGTAGATATTTTGTTGGTTAGTTTCTTGTAGGAATATTTTTATCACCGAATGTAATTACGCAAACGTGATTATTCAGAAATGACGCGTTCGTGGAGAAAGTTATTTGGGTCAATGCACTTCTAAATATTCAAATATTCAAACAATTTAAACGCTACTAAAGAAGTAATTTTGCAACGTGTGTAATTTATACAAATTTGTTTTCATTTCTACAAATCAGAGTGAAATAATTTGTTTTATGGGTTTTATGTAAGAGAATTATTTTGTGACTAACCTGTTCGGTAGCAAGGGTTACTATATCCAAAGGTGCCCTGCAAAGTGGACATGGTGGAGGGGCTGAAACTTCCCTTGCCTCACAATAACTTGCCAAACAAGTCGCACAAAGTAAATGACCACAAATTGCCTTTACACCAAATTTTGGAGTTCCCAGACAAATTGGACATAATTCATGATTGTAGGCCAATGAGTTTTTACTAAAAAGTAAAAAAATGAGTCATTTTATCAACAAATTGTAGAAACTTTTTTCCTATTTAATAGTTAGGTACCTTAGTATCTTTCCCCTCGAAATTTTCTTTTCATTTGGATCCCTTTTCTTCGACTTTCGAAACCAATTTCGCAAGGAAGGGAATTCCCTATTTCGGAAAATCAGGAAGTAGGAACCCAAAGCGAATGCCAGAATGGAAATTTTAGTCGCATATCCCTTCCAAACGAGAGGAATTTCGCCTTGAGGTATCATCATCATGAGGGCCTTCGTACTCGAGTAGTCGGATAAGTTCATCTGTCGCTCGTGACTTTAATATAAACTTGAATTCATTATTGCCCGATATTTTCCTATCGGCATGTTCTTTTTGGACCAAAAGAAAAGAAGAATATTTACAATCTTAAGAGATAATTAATAGTAGTTACCTTTCAACGTTTATCAAAAGAGAAATAATTTGAATAGAAAAAGAGAAATCTGCCCGTTGCAAATTAAATATATAGTGTTAAAAATAGCTGTCACTTAACATGGGAAATTTTCCCCAGTTCAGGTGTGTATGAATCTTGACAAGGTGCCTTGCGGCCATGATGATGAAACGTATGAAAAATATGAAGGACAATCCTCATTTGTTTCAATAAAAAGGTCCAATTTTTAACTTTGAAATATATGCTCAAAAGTTTTATGTTGTAAAATATTTTACAGGATGGTCGCTGTTACGGAAAACCGGGAAATAAAAGTGAATTTATTTTTTGACCGGGAATTTTACAAATTTTTAGAAGAAAAATTTATCCAATCACATGATCACATGAAAAAAAAATCTTTTACTTAAAAATTTTTCCAATTTGTGTCTTCATTTTCATGCATACATTTTGAATTTAAAGAAATACATTTTTTTAAGTCTCGTAAAATCCCTACTGAGTCCATAGGATTGCTATTAATTTGCCAAAACATTATTTGCCAATGGCGATGCTTTCACGAAAAAACCGACTGTATTAGTTCCAAAAAAAAAAATTTGTATGGATTGAAGTGCTAATTTATTAAGTTCTCATGTAAAATTATGTAAATAAAATATTTGTAACAGTCGATTTTATTACAAAATTCCGGGTTTTCCTAGATTTTTAACTGTTGAAAAATTGTAAATTGAATTGAATTTTTAAAGCTGAAAATTCAATCTTTAACATTCTTCAATTATTCACAGTTGAAAATGCAACTGATTAAAATTCAATTTTCATTTTTCATCAATTTTTAACTGTTGAAAATTCAAGAAAAAAACTAGTTTTGTATCAAAAACATGTGCTAAAAATGTTTAATTTACCTAATTTTGCATACGAATCATCATCATGTTAAACAATTAAGTACTGCAAACTTTTCAAATTGCAAATTTTTGATAAAGTAACCTTTTAAGTTGATCAGCTGTAAATATAAATTAATAAATGATTTTCAAAATTGAACCGCTGGCGATCAAAAGGGGATACGCTCGAAACGCCGTCGTTTTAGTTGGCCCCTGGGTCATATTTTTTTCAGGTCAAATTTTAACTTTTTAATAACATATCCCAATAGGAAATTTTATTGCGCATATTTTTAGTCCTATAAATAAATGTGATAACTTTATTAGTTTTCGAAATAATCAAGAAAATGTTACTTTTTTCTGCAATCGCAAAATACGAATTTTTTGTGTTCAACTCGCCATAAGTTCTACAATAATAGGAATTTTGTAATAAAAATTTCAGAAAATATGCACCATCATATAACAAAACTAACGGTATTTATAGAATTCCAATAAATTGTCACTAAAAATTTACAACGATATTTATTCTTCTCATGGCTTAAATTAGATATTGAAAGATTCAAACGCTTCGGGAGTCGAACGAATTTTCAGAAAATTAAAATTAACGGTCACCTGAACTTTTGTTAGGATTCAAGGAAGTTTTTAGGAAAATATCAGGCCATTATGTTTTATAGTTTTAAAGCCACAATTGATTTAAGATCTCAGCGCCGTCCCGTACGCGTGCTAGCTCGTCCTGCAATATCAACGTCTATATAACAGCGGGCGATTGGGAGGTCAAGCCGGCCACCAAAATAATAATGAAGACATTATCATTTAAATTTGTTTATTATTTTTTAATAACAAATTATAAAAATTAAAACTTATATAATGGTTATATAATAACTTGTACGATTTCTTTATAACTAATTTAATCATTTTCGTCACTCTATTGAGTGTTGTCTTCGGAAGAATTATTTTGAGTAAATTGCGAAAAATAATTTTCAAAGAATTCTTTTCCAGGGGCACTTAAATAATTAAAGAGACTTTTCAAATCTGTTATTTTAGCCGCTTTTAGACCAATTCGAGGTGGACAACTTTTTAGAAGATCTTTTAGTTTAAGATTAGTAATAAAGGAAAAAGTAGTTGCCTTCTCCAATTTATAATTATCATAAACGTCTACTTTTCCGTCGGGGGAAAAATGTAAATCAAAAGCTTTACTAATTTAAAACTTTTTTGGTTTGCGGATTTTGCCCTTGAAACTTTTTTAAACATTTTTTTGAAAATTCTCTCTGGGATTTCTTTTTCTTTTACACCGTCCTTTATAGTTTTAGACTTAGTAATATATTCCTTTCCCTACAATATAACATAAGTTTTGTAAACTTTTTGATTAAAAGAAACGTCTATTCATTGAATGCCCTCCATTAATTTCGTAATAATTTGATATTTAAAACTTTTTACATTTTCAATAGTAGAATTCAATGTAAAAGATTATATTAGACTATTTGAACTAATTTTAAAATACAAGATTTTTTAGAAAAAACTATTAACAAATCAAATAAAAAATAATAATAGGATATTAAAATTATCAGAAAAGTTAATTTTTAATTTTCTCTAATACTTTTAAGTAGTAACTTATTTCGGGAACATTTTTTTCTTATTCTTCAACCAATTTTTCTTCACACCTATTTCTTTTTCTGCCTCGACCCATATTTAGGTTCTTTTTATTTTAAGTAAACTTAAACTATCCTAAACAGAATATTATATGCTAACACTATTCTACAATAATGCTTCTGTGCATTATGTTCCTTAGGAAAAAATCAAAATAAACATATGGTTTTTTGTTTTGGTGTCCGGCTTGACCTTCCAATCGTCCGCTGTTATACAGATGTTGATATTGCAGGACGAGCTAGCACGCGTACGGGACAGCGCAGAGATCTTAAATCAATTGTGACTTTAAAACTATAAAACATAATTGCCTGATATTTTCCAAAAAACTTCCTTAAATCCTAACAAATGTTTAGGTGACCGTTAATTTTAATTTTCTGAAAATTCGTTCGACTCCCGAAGCGTTTGAAACTTTCAATATCTAATTTACGCAATGAGAATAATAAAAATCGTTATAAATTTTTAGTGACAATTAATTGAAATTCTATAAATAACGTTAGTTTCGTTATATGATGGCGCATATTTTCTGAAATTTTTATTACAAAATTCCTATTATTGTAGAACTTGTGGCGAGTTGAACACAAAAAATTCGTATTTTGCGATTGCAGAAAAAAGTAACATTTTCTTGATTATTTCGAAAACTAATAAAGTTATCACATTTATTTATGGGACTAAAAATACGCGCAATAAAATTTCCTATTGGAATATGTTATTAAAAAATTAAAATTTGACCTGAAAAAAAATATGACCAAGGGGCCAACTAAAACGACGGCGTTTCGGGCGTATCCCCTTTTGATCGCCAGCGGTTCAATTGTACTGTAGTTCGAGTATTAAAAATTGAACAACAATTGATTTTACAGGACAATTCTGAATTTTTTCAAAATTAAACAATTTACAGATTTTTACTTTAAAAACTGAACTGTTTAAATTACCTTACTAGTCAAACAAATGTAAAAGTCCGATTTCAAATTTATAAACTATTTTCAATTTTGAAATAACTTCAAATTAATAGATTCACAATTAAACGCTTTTATTCCATTTTAAATCCTATTCAAATATTGTTTCAGTTTAAAATATTTCATTTTTAACCCATTTAATTTTAAATTTTTGGATTAAGAAAAGAACAATTTTTTAATATTCTGAAATATTTGACTGTTCATTTAAAATGTGCAATTATAAATCAAATATTAAAAACTGTACAATTTGAAAATGAATTGTTTGAAATAGTCTTGAATTGTTAAAATTGCCTTCAATTTTTAACATTTCAGAGTATTCATTTAAACTTTTAACGTTACAATTTTCATTTTTTCCATTTTTAATTTCTAAGTGTTAAATTTCGATTTATAAATAACAATTTAACAATTATTAATTTAAATCGACTTGAGATTAAAATAATTTTTCTAACTTAAAATTCCGTAAAATTGTATAACTTTGAATATTTACAAATTTATTGATTCATTCTTTAAATTAAAACATTTAAATTTTAAAATGTTGCGTGAATTTACATTTTTTTATTAAAAATCTTTAAACTGTTCGATTTAGAAAAGCTTAAAATTTGAAATTCTGCAGTTCAACGGCATTTAATTCAAAAATTTTCAATTAAAAAGGGTTCAAAGTCTCTATTTTATAAGTGTAAATTATTAAGCTCTTGAATTTAAAAAAGCGTAAGCTTCTATTTTAAAAGTTTAAAATTCAAAATAGTTTCACTTTGAGTGTTTTAATTTGAAGTTCAGTTTTGATTACTTCAAATGAAAAAATATTGAGAACCGGGAAATGACCGGGAATTTTTACCTCGATTAAAACGGCCGCCCTGTTTTTGACAGTCCTTATGTTTTGAGATAGAAAGAATTTTTTATTGGACTTGTTTTTCAGTTTCGTGGGTCAAAAATTAGATATTTGGATCAACAGGAAGTCTCGTGACCTGGTTTATTTAGTCTGGAGAAGGTATAAATTTGTAACAGTATAATGAACACGAGAGGGTGGCAAAATATACACGGTATGTGGGCCATGCAAATTTGCTACGAACGTCAGGATTATATTAAAGTTACAGGTGCAAGTGAATATTCACACTAGAATCCAATTCAAATTTACTAATTTGACCATTTTTGTAGAAGCTTTGAAATCATTTTAGAAAACATGTTCTACTATCAGTCTTAAGAAGTCTTTTACGGCATATTTTTGCAAGTTCCGGAAGTGGTCAGTTGACAAAATCAGATTGGTCCTTATTTGAACGACCCACTCACTTCCTTCCTAGTCGAGAAAATAATCTTCTCATATCTGATTCAAATACCTTTGTATGTCCCAGAAAAGTTATGAATTTTAAATGATTACAAACGTTCTCATAAATAATATTTTGTACATTATCTTAATAAACAGAATAATTTGGAATAATAATTGAAAATTGAAATACAAAAAGTCCTCTGGGGATTTAAATTGTTAATGACTCTCCCAAGTTTTTTTTTAAACTTCCGTTTTTATCCCTTATGCAAGTTTCTTAATCCGGAATTTCTTGCACGTGCCAAATAGAAAAAAATGAGACACTGCACTTTGGACGCAACTTGCTCACGCATTCAGATTGTCTGACTCTAATTTTATTTTCTGCTACGTAATTATCTTTAATTTCAATGTCAACTATGACACGAAAAAAATGTTTAGATTGGACTTATAGCGATTTCAATTACTTCTTACGCCGTTTGAATATTCCAAAATTAGAAGTTACGTTTTATTGTCATTGAATCTTTTTATGGTCTTGCTATTACGAACTACAGAGTTTAAGCTTAAATTAATTAATTGCAAACGTTTGGAATCGCTGATTAAAAATAATGAGACCCAAAATTATTTCTTCTAGAATAATTATTTATAATATAATGTTTATCATATATTTGTATCGTTCATTGTTGATCATCTTGGTTATTCGAGGATTAAATTAAAGATATTAGAATAACAACCAGTCATTTAAATTTTGAAACTTTTTTAAGGAGAATAAATCTGTTAAAAGTAAATTTCGATGGTTGGTTGTTCAACTAACGTCTTTGGTGATTTTTCATTGAAAGCCTAATTTGAAATCGATGATCGAAGTGAGAACATTACCCTTGAGGTATCTGGGTTTGGTTCCAGCTACAGCAGCAGCATCAGCTTCAGCAGCAGTTCCTCAGACAGCAGTATCAAGCCCAGGAACGACAGCTTGCAGAACTACATGAACAGCAGATGCAGCAGCTGAAGGTAAAATTAATTATTTGATAATAAATTAATTATTTAACATTAAAGCGTTTTGAGGGCGAATAAAGGGGTATTTTGAGGGTGAAAATTATCAATTTTTTGTCGACTCGGGTTTCCAATAAAAGGCTAAACTTTTATTTGACCTTAATCATTTATATTGGTTAAAAATAGGAAAATAAAACCCTATTTTTGGGCCACTCTAGCGTATGTGAGTTATTGCAATCAATTTGTCATTACAGGGTGGCGTCGATCAGGGAAAACCTGGAAATTAGGGAAAAATCAGGGAATTTTGTTGGTCAGCGTAAGTCTGTCAGAAATTTTTAAAGTAACTTTCAGAAATAATTAGGGCTATCACACAGTCACTTTTAGTCACTTTTTAAAATGAAAAAATCAGTTTAGACACTTTCCTTTTCATAAATTAACCCACAGGTAACCACTATATTGAATTCAGATCTATACCTATTTCTGAATTTTCTTGAATTCTTTTGAAATCTTTTAGGGCATTTTAAAAGAGTCCAAGACATTTTTAATAGATTTCAATATTTAAAGGGATTCCCAAGGATTTGAAAGATGTTACAGTATTTAAAATAATTCTACGAAATTATTAAGAGCTTTAAAAAGTTTCGAGGGATTTTAAATGATTTGAAATATTTTAGGATATTTTAAAAGATTCCAAGTCATTTTCAAGAGATTTAAACAAATTTTCAAGGGATTTTCTAGGATTCTATTGATTTTAAGGAATTTCAAACAATTTTCAAGCGGTTGTGAAGAATAAGATTTTCGAGGCTTTCTATGATTTTAAGGGATTTTAAAAGGTCTCAAGGTATTTTAATACATTTTCCAGGATTTCAGCAAAAATTAGATTTAATTAAATTTCACGGAATATTATTATATTTTAATGGATATCAAAGTATTTAGTCACAAGAAGTAAGAGATTTCGTAGGGTTTCGAAGATTTTAAGAGAGTTTTAAATATTTTTACCAATTCCTTTGAACTTATTTAGAATTCTCCCCGCATTCTTATTAATTTATCCTGAATTCTTTTACATTTTTTGGAATGTTTTTAAATTTTTTCAATTAACTTGAATTCTTTTAAATTCACTCAATTCTGCTTACTCCAATGGATTTTTTTAGTTTTTGTCTCATTTATCTTGAAGTCTCTTAAACTCACCTTGAATTCTGAAGCATTTCATCATATTCTTTTGAATTCCCTTGAACTTTTGTAAACTCGTTTCAAACTTACTGAATTAAATTAATTTTTTCCTATCTTTGAATTTTTGTAACTTGTTTTTTTTAATTCACCTTGAATTTTTATAAATTGTATCGATTTCTTTTTATTTCTTCCTATAAATTCACTCCAATTTTACTGGAATTAACGGAATTTTTTATACTTTTTAAATTCTTTTCAATTCATTTTAATTCTTTAAAATTCAAAAGAAAATTACTCACATTATTAATGCACATTAGTCACTTTTTGGATTTAAATAGGTCACCACTTTTTCATTTTTTTCAAGTATAAAAAGCAAAGTATAAAAACTAAATGGGGATAATAAATGTAAAACTTATAAATAAATTTAGAATTAAAATTGTTTTATTCCATTTATAAAAGATTCTATGTTAAAAATGTTTCAAGATCAGAATTTTTTTGTTTAAATATTATTGGTCAGGGAAAGTTAAGTATTAGTCAGGTAAAAGTCAGGGCATCTTTAAAATTAAGTTTTGTGGCCACCCTGAATTAATTTCAATTTAGAGAATCGATTTTCAAACTTGAAAGATAAAATTAAATATTGTTTAAAAATTTTAACTTTTATTCTAAAATTGTTAAATTTGGAGTTCTTCAAATACATTTTTTATCTATTTTAAACGCTTTAACATTAAACTTTTAAAATGCAGCTCTTGAATTTAAAGTTGTCTAATTAAAAATTGCTCAGTTTCATAACTTGTTTCTTTGAAATTGTTAGATATTCAAGTTTTAAAATTAGTCGTAGTTAAAATTCTTGTTATAATTTTTAATTTTTTAATCTTCAAAATTTAAATTGTTTATCTTTACAGCTTTTAATGTAAAAAATCTCAACTGACGATTATTAAAAAAATTTCATTTAATTATTTATATCACAAATTGTTATAAATTAAATTAATTCCAAGAACCAAAATTCAAGCAGATGGTCACCTATTTTTAGAGACTAATTAGTTTTGGAACTAGAGCTAAAAATAAGGGACGAGTTTCTAAAAATAAACTTTGAGATAGGTACATACGGGATAACACGTGGGCTTGAGAGTCTAGTCTTAACACGTGTTTCAAAGGTCACGAGAAAATAGTCTATGATCGATTTTTGGCTAATTTTTACAACCCCCCCCCCCTCCTTCTCACATTAATCCGTGATGTTTTTGTAATGTTCAGCATTATTTTTTTAAAATTAAAAATAGATTCAAATTGTCATCGCTTCAGCAACAAACTCTTGGGAGTTTTTAAAATAAATTACACAAATTATAAAACAGAATCCAGGGTGCACAGTCTTCCCCTTTTTTCTTAGTTTCCCCTTTTTTATTGAAATTCCCCTTTTTCACCTATTATCAAAAAACATCCCCTTTTCTCTTTAAATATACGATATTTGAAAATACGATATTTGAATTACGCGGAAAATTCTCTGAAATTAGTAAGTGTACCCATTATTGAATAATAATCAAAGCAATTATAGCACTTAAATAAATGATTTCTTTTTAAATACCTAATTAAAAATGGAATATTCCAAATTCATCAACTGCAATGTTAAATGTTCTTTCTTCAGCAATTTTTAATTTGAGTTTAAGAGCACTGAAGAGTAGGGCGGAGTGAAAATACTAAAACAAATCAAATCGTTGGAGCTGAGGGGAAAAAATCTCGTGGGTTGGCAGTCGACAAAAGAGAAAAAAAAATTTTGATCAGTAAAATTTAACGATTTCAAATTTAAAATATTTCTTATTGGTTCAAAAATTATGAAGAATTTGTTATAGTTACAGCTTTTACTAGTGAACAATAATTAAAAATTACCAAATTTAAAAAGAAATTTTCTTGCGCAGTAACAATTTTTTTGAAAATATGCAAAAACATGTTCTTTTGAATTGAGTCATATGCACACATTAAAAAAAAAGTTGAATTTTTCGAACCTGAAATTTATTCAGCTTGAACCAAAGAAACATTTTATCATTTTGTTTTTTCGGAAAAAATTCTTTTGTCGTGATTTAGGATTTTTGGGATTTTATTTTTTTTTGCGATTTTGGAACTTTATAAATACCACGAAAAGAAATGTTTCCCATTAATAAAAAATAATAACATGTTTCTTTGGTTCATGCTGAAGAAATTTCAGCTTCGAATTAATCCAAAAAAACATGTTTTTGTACATTTTCAAAAAATTTTAAATAAGGTAATTTTTTTTTAACTTAAAAAATTTTTAATTGTAAATTTAAAAAAGAGAACAGAAGATATTAACCGATTTCAAAATTTTTTTCTTTACTTGTTTTGGATGTCGGACCACAAATTGTTATCCCTCAGCTCAACCGATTCGATTAATTTTAGCATTTTTACTTCGCTCTACTGAAGAGTGTAGTTTTAAATTTACATTGAAAGTATTAATTATAGTAAGGAAGAAATGACAAATCTTGGAAAGAAATATTTATCCGAACGATGTTAAACTTATCAAAATTGTGTATTTAGCTAATTTTATTTTTTTCTCTGACTTTTTTATATCACTGTGAATGGATTTCCAACGACCTAAGTATATCCAATTTTAAAAAATAAATTCTTTAATGGCAGAAATCATTGAAAAATCATTGCAAATTATTTAAAAATATAACCTTTCTTATAAAAAGATTCTTCTGTTCGAAATATACAAATAAATGTTTAATCTTTCCCCTATTTTCCCCTTTTTCGTGAGAAAATCACCCTGTTTTCCCCTTTTTTGAAGCTCCTTTTGGGCTGTGATCCCTGAAAATCATAAAACTATTTCGCGAAATTTTATTTTTAAATGAAATCTTGACATGCTTTAAGTAAAGCTATACTTTATTTGACTAATTTCAAATTTAAGTTAAGATTCTATGCAAATTTATAATTTAAAAATATCACGTGATCGGATCAAGAACCCCCAAGTGACCGTCCGTGATATTTTTGCTAACCCCCTCCCCCATTCCCCTGTTTTAGGCTCAGTCACGTGATATATGAATACTCCCACGATGTCGTATTTCTAAAGTCGTTTAACAGAATACCGTCGACTAGCCTATTATTATGGGGTCCCTCTAATTTTTTTATTTACTGAGCCAAGAATAGTTCGATCGACGTCCGAGTCTCACTTTGTCCATTCTCGTCCAGCGATCAAAGTTCGTGTGGAATATTCCGTGGAAGAAATCGACTTATTCACTTATCTTTCACACTAACTTGTCTAATGCTCTTTATTCTCATAATTGAACTCTAATTATTTCTTACGCAGATTTATTAATCAAACAAACAAGATTTCTTGACCCTCTGTAAACTTGAAAAAATTAATGATTTATTTTAAAGTTTGTTGATCAATTTCTAAGGTCCTCTACTTCGAGTAGCAAACATTTGTCAAAAATTCAATTACTTATATTTATTCTTAATTTCTTGTGATAGTCTTTCTAGAGCATAATTCAAATGTTGTTAACAGATAAATTAAACTCTCTATAGAACTGTAAAAAAGAATCCGTGCTTTTGAACCCTATGGTCGGCGAACTCGAAATGTCTTGTTTGCGATTCCGGATGAGTCCAGCCCAGCCAAGCCGGAAGTCGACGGATTGCGGTCAGCCTTTGGATATTTATAGAAACTGTCGTCTCGGCTTGCAGTGAAAACATGAGACTTTCTCAACCTGCAATTTGCGGAGAAATCAACATTTTTTCGATTCAAGAAGTCTAAGTCATTTTCATTTATCACATTTATAAAATGATATTCTTGAAAAGTTCCATAAAAAAGTCGAAATTTTAATAAACAAAAAATACGTGTAATAATTGTAGAGAATTATATTCATATATAACAAATTATTATAAATCGATCAATTATTCTACTTCTCAAATAATTGTATACAATTTTTATCTGAAGGAACGAGATTTTTTGTTGTTATTGTCGTTTTATGAGTTCGATGGTCCAGTTCACAGGTGATGTGAGCAGGTGTTACTGGCACAGGTGTCTCATTTCGCACTCAATCTCGAACACGTGTAGATCGTTTGCGAATTATGGTCCTTGTACGTTACTCATCCACTTAGAAATTCTCTCTACAGATTCCACGATTGATTTAATCGCCCCTGGAGGTTCGACCTAATTCAAAGAAATTGTAAAAAAAAAATCGGAAAAGTTGGATTTTATTGCATTTCAATTGATAACCAATTAGATACTACAACTCTGCAAAGCTAACTTTGTGATTGCCCCTCGAAACCTTTTTTATTAACTTTTCTTTTTATTATTCTGCTGAGGGAGTTCACTATTTCGGAATTCCCCCCAAAAAATTTTTTAAATTAAAAATTAAAAAAATTGTCTTTTTTTCGAAATTGAAAAATGCCAATTTAAAAAAAAAGATATGGAAGTTATGAAAAAATTTCTCAGAGCAGATTGTTCCTGTTTGAAAGCTTTACAAAATGTTCCTGTTCCATTTTTCGATGTGTCGCACTGCTTTCGAAAAATTCTGCATTAAAAAAATTACTATTTTTACTTTCTGGCTCTAATAAATACGTATAGGATATGGTTTTCATACAATTTTTCAGTGATATAAACCATATTGATAGACAGAATCTGTAATCTGTTATTACTTTATCTATGGAAAGTTTTCGAAAATTTTTTTTTTATAACGTAAGAAAAATTGTTGTTTAATTACCTGACCGATAATTTACGTATTGTCTATTGTTTTCATATTAATAACATTATTACCTCGTACAATTGTTTGGGTGTTAACACTTAATTTTCGAAAATTTTGAAAAGATAAATTGATAAAAGATTGATTAAAGAAAACTATATGAAAACGATACCCTACACGTATTTAAAGATTCAGAAAGTGAAACTTGTAGTTTTTTGGAAAACTGAATGCACATATTGTTAAAACGGAAAATTTTGTAATACTAGACAGTAGATTTATAAACGGTAAAAAATATCAAGAAATGTATCAGGAATTTTTTTAGAACCGTCAAAGAGGAGCAACTTTCCCAGTAAATTTTTTTCGTATCTGGCGTTTCTTCAAACATTGGAAGTTTCATTCTCAGAAAAAGCGCCACTATTTTGTTAATTTTGCAGTTTTTACAAATTTTCCAGTGGATTTCAAAAGAGTGTGATATCCCGCGGCAGAATCAAAAGATTAAAGTTAAATACCTTAACTAGTTAGAAAAATAGAGTATTAAAACAAATTAACACAATTTGAAACAAAAAATTTGAATATATTTTTGACAAAAAGAAACCTTCACATCATATTTTAATGCTTTTCTAACGATTTTGGAAAATTTTCAGTTGGATTGTATTGTGACACTTTTAGACATTTTCTTACAAATCGGCTCAAAATAGCCACAGTGTGACAATCAATGAGTCCCCTAATCTGCTATCGCTTTTCTAACCGATAGCACGTCCGGTCATTCGTAAACAATAGAGACCATCCAGGAAAAAGGGGACAATAAGAATTAGGTGAATGCCCAGGAAGTTTGAACTTTCAGACGGACTTCTGTAACAAAAACAGCACAGGAACTTTCACTGTATTTATAGAACAGTCGAGGAACCAGTTCTATGTTGACGCGCAAAAGTCGCGAATCTCGATTACGCACAACTACGAAAATAGAAAAAAAGACCGATAAACAATTTAATTTGTCATTTCATTCTAAATATATTTAATAAGAAAATATTTGGATCAAAATTTAGAAAATACAAGTCTCGAGCTTGAGCTTAATATTAATAAATTCAGGTCACTCGTTTGAAATCGCAGACTCGTGGAAAATTACCAATTTAGCGGGGAACTCTCTCGAATATTTCACATTGATACAGACATCTCTTTAATTATGCTCACGGTTAGTCACATAAAAGGATTCGTTAGTCGCCATGAATTTAATATTTAATCCCGAGTGTCCATTTATATTCTAATTTAGGCTTTTAATTCAGAAATTTATTTTCTGTTACATTGTTGAATTACATTAATTTAGCAATATTGTACGCGCGCTACAGCGCGCGAGAAACATTACATTGTCAGTCAATAATATGCAAATATAAAATAAGATTACTATAATTCTAATTGTAAACTGTACAATTTCATCACTTCAAGTAATAATTTGAGATGCATGGTTTTTTCACTCAAAATTTCTCTCACAAAATGTTTTTAAACTCTTTCCAATCGGTTTTAATTCTTTGCATTTCCTTGAAATCTTCTGAATTCCTCTGAATTCCCAGTTATATCTGGAATTCTGAGATTTTCACGAATTCCAAAAATGCAAGAAATTTAGAATGTTCAAGGAATTCAGGATATTCAAGAAATTCAGGGTTTTCAGAGCGTTTAGGGAATTCAGAGGTTTTCAGGATTTCAGAGAATTCAGAGAAATCAATGAGGTCTTCAGGATTTCAGGAAATTCAAGGAAGACTTTGAATTGGGATTTATTCAATTATTTAAAGTTTTTAATTTAAAATTGTTTAATTTCAAACCTTCATTCAAGCCATTGTAGACATTTTAGGTTAAAAGTAATTATTTAACTGCTCATTAGTTTTAATTATTTTTTCAAATATAAAATTTAATTATTTTCAAGCAATGCAATTTTGAAAGATTTAAAAGTGAAATGAGACCATTATCAATGTTTTGACACATGCTATCAATTCAAGATTGTTTAATTTTAAACGATTCCAGTTTGAAATAATTTAATGTTGAAAGTTTGAAGCTGATAGCATAGCTGATCAATAAGATTGAAAATTTTTTAATTTACGATTTTGAAATATTTAAAAAGGGTAAAGTCATAAAACTTTTATCATATTTGAAATAATTTTTTTTTTTATATAATTAACTAAGAAGATTGAAGACTCCACTCGTGCTTGAAACTGAAAAAGGTGTAATTGTAATAGATTTGAGAAATTTAATTATTTTTACTGAAAATAATATCAGAAGTCAAAAAGCTTTAAGGCTTCTTCTTTATTCCAAGTATTTCAAGTACTGAAAATATTAGTTTCCAATTATTATTTTCATTTTTTATACCATTTCGAAGATTTAAAATTAATTCCAAAGAATTTCATATATTATAAATTGAACATTATTTCATTTTACACTTGTGTATTTCTAAACTTTAAATAATAAAACGAACCAACTTGAAAAAACAGGAGTAAAAAAACAAAAGCGAACACACGTAGATTATTACATTAAATTGTCGAATGTTGCCTTTTGTAGAAGTGGGCACAGTTGAGATAAAACGATGATAAAAATAGAATAAAAAAGGACAGTTTGAGGAAAGCAATCCACTTTACCTTGTAGCATTATTCTGTAAACGACTCACAGCTTTACGATACCTTCGTGTTTGTTTCATTCGTCACGGAAATCTACTAAATTTCCCAGTGGTGTAGCTATACAAATTAACGAAATTAACCTCAGAGGAACTTGAAATTACGTCGCACAACAAAAAATATAGTTTTTCGTTGTCGATTTTAGAATAGTAGAAAAGACTACGAATTCTTCTAAGATAGTAAAATGTTCTATTTTGCAGAATATAAGAGGAGTATAACATTGTTATTTGTCCTCTAGAAGGAGGAAATGATAATGAGTTAATTTTAGCTGAAAAGTTGACTAACACTCAGAGATAAGTAACTCACTTGATAAATGCACTCGGTCAAAAATAAATTCCGATGAAAAACAGAATCGTCTTTGCGAAATCGGTCTTTACCCCCCAAAACATTGTCTGATTCCTTTCAGTAAATAAAAGAATTATTTTTTGTGGTTGATTCTGAACCAATCTATTCAGATTATTCAGACCTTCTCCAAATAGCAAAAGAAAACATCCAATAAAGCACACGTTTCTCGAATGTATATAAATAAAAATATATTTCTTTAATAAGGGAAGAGTGAGAGGTTGGTTTTGGTTGACTCTTTCTTTTTCCTCCCTCTTTTTTCTTTTGTTATGTAATTGTTTCTAATAATCCGGAAAGAAGCTTAATTGGAAATCTAATTTTTATTCGCGAATTTTTTTATGCTCTGATTTCGGTGCGTAAAATTTTCCATAAGAAAGCAGCTTTCATTACGTTCTTAAAAGAATTATTTTATTTGCAAGTTGAATTTTAATGAGATTTTTTTTTCTATTTTAGCTATGGGAGCAGCAGAAACAATTGGAGGAGCAGAGGAGAGAAAAGGAGAGGCTGGAGGCTCTCAGAAAAAAGGACAAACATGATCACAGTGCAGTTGCATCCACGGAAGTTAAGCAGCGCCTCCAGGTAATTTTTTTTTCATTTCGCTCTCCTTGGAATGCAAAAAAAATGAGAATTTTCCTCGAGGAATAAAATTTTCCCATACGAATTGAATTTGAAATTGCTAATAATCAGAAAGTAAAGTACGTAGTAGTGAGACAATTAAAAAATCGTAAAACAGAAGTGTGGAGTCATGAATTTTTATGACGCAAACTGTTATCGTAAAATGTAAACATACTTCATACTTTAATGAGGGGTCGTTCAAATATTACGTAAACATTTTTCAGGTGATTTCTGAAACCCCCCCTGTGAGAAACAGTACACAGTCACGAGGAGCTCCCCCCCCCTCACCTAGAAAGTGCTAACGTAATACTTGAAAGACCCCTGACGTGATTTCTTGTATATTACGGATCTTTTTCTTTTAACTCTTTGTTTATAAGGCTTTTCTGATTTCAGAGCTTCATTGTCAACAAAAAACAAAGGGAGGCTGCAGCTGCAGCAAATGGCGCTGTTCCTGGTTCTCCAGGATACAGGAGCTGGTAAGATACAATTTTTATAGGTTCACTCTCGGTTTCACCTCATCCTTTCAGATCATCAAATCCTCAATGTTTTTCAAGTCTGATTCAGTCAGATTTAAATTTGAACTTCTTTGACCAGGATGTTTAATTTATTTTATGCTTCACACTCTTTCCTCTATTTCCCTCTATTCCCCTCTATTCCCCTTTTTAAAATAATTCCTCTTTTCATCCCTATTTTCAAGCAACTTCCGCGTTTTCTCGTTTTTTTCTCGCTTAAATGCAATATCAATTATTAATAGAGCCCGATAAGAAAACCCAATTATTTTTGGTTGAAACTTAATTCTTTTTGGTTTAAAATTCTACTATTTCATTGAAATTTTGAATTATATTGTTGAAAATTCAACTGTTTTGTTGTAAATTCGTTTTTTTCGGATAGAAAATTCGTCCTTTTAGATTAAGGGTGCAACTTTTTGGTTAAAAGTGCAACAGTTTTTGGTTGAAGTTTAAAATTTTCGTTTAAAATTTCGATCTTTTGGTTGCAACTGATTTTTTTAAAATCATCTTTCCTGGTTAAAGTGAAATTATTTCATTAAAAGGTCATATTTTTAGCTTGAAAACTCAACTCTTTTGTGAAAAATGCATTTCTTGTGTTATATTTCTCATTTTATGGTTAAAATATCAACTATTACATTTTTCGTTCAAAATTCATCTTTTTTGGATGACAATTCAACTACTTAGTTGAAGGTTGATCTGAAAATTAAGTATTTTATTTTTGGTTGAATACGGATTTTTTTATTTGAAAATTCAACTATTTGTTTGAAAATTTATGTATTTTCTTGAAAATTCGTCATTTTGGTTTAATTCAACTGTTTTTCATTTAAAAATAAAAATATTTGTTGGTTGGAAAGTCAACTATTTTTGTGAAAATTCGTTTCTCTTTGGTTGAAAAATAATCACTTTAACTGAAAATTTAATTATTTCATTTTTGGTTTAAAATGCTATTTTTTGTTAAAAATTCACCTTTTCAGGTTAATAATTTTTTTTATTGAAAATTCAACTACTTAGTTGAATGTTGAACTACATTTAAAAAAAATCATTTTTTGATTGAAGATTCATTTATTTTTTTGTAAATTATCTATTTTATTAAAGATTCGCTTTTTGGGTTGATTTTTTTTACTAAAAATTTAACTATTCTATTTTTGGCTAAATATTAATTTTTTTTAGTTGAAAATTCAACTATTTGCTTGAAAATTTGTTATTAAAATTAGCCAATTTTTCACTCGGATTACATATTTGATTCAAAACAGTGATAGGCTCTAATTACCTAAAAAAATATGTAATTCTAGTATTTATGGATTAAAATGAGGCAATTTTATTTTGAGGTTGGGTCCTGGTTCCAGCGCCCTTAACTGAAAATTTATCTATTCCAATTTTGGTTGAAATTAGATCGCTTTTAGTTGAAAATTCATCTTTCTTGGTTAAAAATTATATTTTCTGTCGAAAATTCACATTTACAGGTTGATAATTAATTTTTTGGGTTGAAAATTCAATTTTTTGGACTGAAGGTCTAACTACTTTGCTAAAAGTTCATTTTTTTGATTGAAGATTCATCTCTTTGGTTGGAAATTTAACTATTTTCTTGATTTTTTTTCCAATTAATCTTTTTTAACTGAACGTTTAACTATTCAATTTTTGGTTGATATTAATCTTTTTAACTGAGAATTTAATTATCCCTTTTTTGGTTGAAAATTAATCTTTTTTAGTTGAAAATTATACTTTTTGTTTAAGCATTCATGTATTTTGTTAAAAATTCTTCTTTTTTAGTAGAAAATTAATCTTCTTGGTTGAAAATTCAACTATAGTTGGTTGAAAGTTGAACTACTTAGTTAAAAATTCCTTTCTTTGTTAAGATTCATCATTTAATTTGAAATTTCATCTTATTATTTGAAGAATCGCTTTTTGGTTGAAAGTTCGTTACTTATTAAATTCAATGAGGTACCTACAATCATTTTATTTAAATGAATTTATTCCCCTATTTACGTAAAAAATCACTATGTTTCCCCGGTTTTGAGAGCATTTTAGGCTGTGAAGTCTGTTATTTGAATTTCTGCGGTTTGTTGACGTTTTGTAACTATTTTAAGATTATTGATGGCTTTCGAAATGACAAACCATAAACTCCCTTATCTTAAGTCACATACTGGGGTTAATTGAAATTCTGTGGAGCACGTGCTAAGGAATTTCCATGGTGACTACGTGTCTTCCGACACGTTGTCATTTGCGAGAATCCTTTGACGTCGAAGCTTTTGAGTCTGTCAGGAAATTCAATGAACTTTTGATTATTATTCGACAAGGATGATGGTTGAGACCTTAGAAGGATTAAAAAATAGGTCTCGTACTGATATGCCAGTCTAATATTAAATCTAGTCCCCGCAAATAATCAGAACAATTTTTTGTCCTTTCATAAAGATCCTGAATCGAGAAAAAAAAATCCGGGTTTCTGAATCAAATTTCTAGTTTTCTCAGTTTCCGTTTCGGATCGACACTTTAACTAAGATGTAATTCAGAAGAAGAGGAGAAATTGTTGGAATATTGATATTCTGAATTTAGCACGAAGCGGCAGAGATAAATTGGTGAAGTGATGGACATTGAAGAAATTCGTCGGCATCTCTAATATAACGAGAGCAACATGAATTTATTGGGAGAGACAACTAAGAAATATCATCGGGTAGAGTCTCGCCAAAGTTAAATAGATATCTGGGCCAGGTTGTGCTATTACCGTTACATCGCCTCCGCCGTCGGCAATATGGTCATTAGGACCCAGTAGGACGTCTCATTAAATTTCGCGAATTTCAATTTTCTTTCCAGTTAAGCTAATTGACATTGCACGTCAATCTGTAAGAGGCGCTTCACGTTCGCGTTCATAATTTTCCAACTATTTGCTACGTATTCTATCGACGAAGAATTCAATAAGAAAATACGAAAATCCAAAACGATAAAGTCCCTAAGTTGAGAAATGGGGAAAATAATTTAGAATCTTTTTTTATATTTTTAGAATCATAAAATATCAATTCATAAGTTGGTCTAGAAATTCCTTGGACTTTAGATGCCGAGTTGAAGATCTATGAATATTTCCCAATCGAATAAAAAGTC
This sequence comes from Andricus curvator, assembly GCA_932195095.1. Taxonomy (NCBI): domain Eukaryota; kingdom Metazoa; phylum Arthropoda; class Insecta; order Hymenoptera; family Cynipidae; genus Andricus; species Andricus curvator. The sequence goes on along the minus strand of CAKNYM010051347.1, from coordinate 113,692 downwards.
TGTTAGAAAGTTTTTATCTCCATTTTGAGAAGAGTATTTCTGTCAACAAAACGTTGATAAAAATCGTATAATCCAATCTAGATCAAGAATAGTAGAATATTCTGGTATCGAATCTCTCGATAAATATACCTACTAAGAATTTAATTAAAATATATTAAATTCATTTAACATTGTTCTTACTGTTCAGGAGAAACTCAAATTATTCTAAATATTCGTAATTTTAATTTTCAGGTTGCAGTCCCAGTCGGAATCAGGAAGCACGCCGAATGCTTCCCATCCTTACCGAATGCCTCATCATCTGCAGGACAAATTCAGTGATGATTTCCCTCTTCGAAAAACAGGTAGATAAATAAAAACCAAAGTTAAAGTGCAAACACGATTTAGTTCGAGTGGAATGCCTACTAAAGCATGAATTAGCATTGCCAAACCCCTTTTATTTTTTGGACACTTTAATTCTCGCCCTTCTATTAATTCTTGCAATTTAGCTCACTTTTTTTAACAGGGGAGGTCTCCATAGCCGAGAAATGGATTTAAATCATACTCAGGGTGGTCACTAAACCGGGAAATGACCGAGGATTTTTTGAGACCTCGGAAAACCGGGAAATGCCAGTGGATTTATATTTTGACTGGCAATTTTACACATTTTTAGAAGAAATCAAATCACTTGAAATATCACAAATTTTATATCTTTTTTGAGAAGTTATTTACAGATTTAAAATGAGTTCGATTTCAACTTTTTTTTAAATGTTAAGTTCAGTTGTTAACTTTTTCAATTACGATATCATTAAGTTTATAATACGTAATTCTAAAATCTTTTACTTTAAAGAATTTCCATTTTAGATCTTAAGTTTTAAGCTTATATTTTCAATTTAAAGAATTTAAAAATGCAGTTTTTAAGATTTTAACAATTGAAAATTAAAAGCATTTGAAATTGAAAATTTGGGATAAAAAAGTTTTTTTCTATAATTCGCGAAAAAGTGCCAGTTTTTCCACCTGTTTTTGGTGTAAAAAGTTACCGATTTTTGCTCGATGACGTGGCGCATGCGCAGTGCCGACCTTTCCGGGCAACAGTGACAAAAGTGGACAGATGCAGTGGAAAAAGTAAATGGACAGTGATAAAAGTGAGGCACAGTGGAAAAAGTAAATGTTATTTCGGGTGGGTTCGTGCTGCCTCGGGTGGACTCGTGCATCGTGCGCAGCCAACTTCATTCTATTTTCCGACTGTCGTCCCTAACCTAAAAGCAATTTCCTGAAAAGTCTCGAGTTGTGTATTTTGTATGTACTTTTGTCACTTGGCAAAAGCAAAAAAAACACCGTCAGTTTCTACGAAAATATTGTGCTTGGTTTTTTTCACGAAAAATCGGAAGTTTTGAAGCCCTCAACTTTATGGGCCAACTATTCAATTGTGAGAACCAGCTTATTATTACTGCCATATTATTGCCATGGTTTTGATAATTGCCATTGTCATTGTTGCGTCAATCGACAAAAAATCGCCTTCTTTTTACACAAAAAACAGGTAAACAAAAACTAGCACTTTTTAACAAATTATAGAAAAAGTATCGTGTCCCACACATTGAAAAAGCGACGATTTAAAACTCGTGTGATAGCCACCCTCGCTCCGCTCGGGTAGCTAACTCCACACTCGTTTTAAATCTCTCGCTTTTTCAACTTGTAGCACAATATACTATTATTTGATCAACTGCAAATATAAATAAATTAGTGATTTTTAAAATTGAACTGTACTTTGATTACTAAAAATTATCAATAATTATTTTACAATATGATTTCAAATCCGTTCAAATTTAAAGAATTACCGATTTTAACGCTAAAAATTGAACTGTTTCAATTCGAAAGTCCTAGTAATTAAACAAATGTAAACGTTCGATTGAAATTTTATAAACTATTTTCAATTTTAAAATGACTTCAAGTTTATAGATTCTTAATTAACGCTTGTATTCAATTTCAACTTCTATTCAAATATTGTTTGTCTACAATATTTCATTTGTAACTGATTCCATTATTAAGCAATTCAATTTGAAATTTTAGTAATTAAAAAAAAGAACAAATATTAAATATTTAGCAATATTTGACTGTTCATTTAAAACGAGACATTATAAATCAAGTATTCAAAACTAAAGAATTTAAAACTGAACAGTTAGAAAGCCTTGAATCGTTAAAATTTTCACAGAGCTAAATTTAAACTTCGAACGATACAATTTTAATTTTGCTATATTTAAACTTTTTAATTTGTAACCGAAAATGTTGAATTTTAATGTTTAAATAAGAATTAAACACTCATTAATTTAGAAAAAGATTTCCAAAATTGTCAAAAATGAATCTGGAAGATTTTAAAGACATTTTCTTTATTTCGCAGGATTTTTTAGGAAAAAAACGAATTATTTTAAAAGTTATTTAGAAGTTTTGAAAAAAAATTTGAAAACATTTCAAAAAATTGTTAATAAAATGTAACTTTTTGAAGATTCTGAAATAAAAATTTCTAACTTTATAAATATTTTGAAAGGTTTAAGATAATAAAAAAAATTCTTGAAATTCATGGGAAATTTTTAAATTATTTCATATTTTGAAAAAATAATTTTGAGAGAATATTTCCAAATATTTCAAAAAAAAAACAAGTTTTGGTGTATTAATGAAAATTGAAAAATCATTTATTTTTGGAACCATTTGAAACTATTTAAAATAATTTAACTTCTAATTTTAAAAGTTTTCAGCTTAAAGAAAAAAATTGGAATCGTTCAATTTTTAATGTTTCTAGCTTAAAATTGCTTGAATTGATATATTATCTGAATCATTTTATTATGGTATTCTGAATCTTTGAAATTTACAATTTTTAATAGTTTAAAATGGTACATTTTGCAGTTTCTGCATATAATTTAAAGTTGTTCGATTGGAAAGTGTTAATAGCTTCCATTTTATGCGTGTAAATTATTGAGAGTTTAAATAAAAAAAATTTGAACAAAGAATTTTTAGACTCTAATTTTAAAAGTTTAAAATTCAAGAGTCCCATTTGAATGTTTTAATTTCCAGTTCAGTTTTTATTACTTTAAAAATGGAAAAAATTTTAGCTTTAGGAGTTCGAATTTTTTAATTTCATTGACCGTGATAAATTTTTGCGAATAATAATAATAATAATCCTTTACTAGTACTCAAACGTAGTGATGGGCTAGCTCGCTATGTATTCCTTTCCTAAACAATCGTCTTTGAAAAATATGCGACAAGAGTGAGTATGATCGGTTGCGTTAATAAATTTTCTTTTGAGGCGCCGCGGTAGAGTGGTTTTTAATACTTTCATTATAAATAATAATAATAATAAATGTATTCTTTATCAAAATGTTATTGCTCAAATTAATTTAATTAATGTAGTTTGTAAACAAATGTAAATAAAATTAAGGACGCTGCTTTTACTGTTAGCAAAATGTTTATAACTAATAATAATTTATTTTCACATGACTATGTTTGAGTACAAGTGAAGGACTAGTATGGGAAACAGTATGAATCAAATCTATTTCCCAGTTATGGAGACCGACTCTAAGATATACAAAAGCAGAATAATGAAATTTACAATTAAATATCAAAACGAATCTTCTATTATTATTAAAAATAATTGTGTTTCTTGAACAGCAGAGATTTGATCAAAATCTTGTTTTTCGCTTTCTGTTCTTGATTATGTTACATTTTACATCCGGTTTTGGTGTAATTACATCAACGGTGACGGTTTTTTGTCTCTTGTTCATTTTACGAGGTATCAGGGTCTAATGTTCACATTGTACTGATGTATGTACTCGTTTCATTTTTTGTAAATTCTAAATCTATTAGTAAAATCCTGGAACTCATAAAAGATTTTTAGTTAATAATTTATCATTTTTGTAAGTAATAATAAATCCAGGGTTTTACCGTTTTTAGAATATGGTGTCTATCAGTTAACATTTGTATTTTAATGAAACGCTTATTTTAGACTAAAAACTCACTTTATTCAAAAATCGTTTTGTTTTAAATGCTACTTTCAGTATCTCAGAAAATCCATTTGTCATGTAATAAAATATGTCCCTAGTCATTCATATTCCAACCCGAGAATAAGATTTTTTAATCTGAATCTTTGTTAATAATATTGTAAAAGTATAAACTATCTTTAAAATTTTACTTTCCTAATTTGTCATATTTGCGCAATCGCTTTTGCGAAGCTCAACCCTTGCGTTTCATTTCCCCTGCCAGATTAACGTGCCTGCTGATTAACGTAAATGCTGACGAAAATTTAAATGCTTTTAAAAAAAGCAACAAAGAGTGCTTTTTCCAAATATTTTCCGTTATTAAAAGAGGAAAAGTTCTGATTGAATATCTCTTTATTTAAAAATAAAATCCAACTTTAAAAGCCTGATTTTTGCGGTCCTAATTATTTTAAGAAGAAAAATTCACTTTAAATTCACTATGGATCAAAATGTGAAATTGCAAACTCCTCGTAATTTTTACTTAATTAAACGGTTGATAAGGAAGGCAAATAAATTTTCGTAGGCATCACGTGTTGAAAAGTGTGTTGCTTGTGCGTGTGACTGTGATTGCGCGTACATTGGTTGAAAAAAAAAATTCGACTGGTGTACCTGTTATCTGGTACGATGACTAACCCTGGCTAAATCGGCCAGCCTCGGAGCCTAATCTGCTGAAGGTGCGACTAAAGCAGCGTGTGATGGAGAGGAACATGGCCGCGTCCAGAAATTCACCCCTCATGGCACGCAGGAAGGACCGACTACTGTCGCACCTCAAGCGGAAGTCACTCCTAGCAAGTACGTCCTGAATTATGCATTAATTGTCCACTATGCTAAAAAAAAGCACAAAAAACTTAAACTCCCAGTGCATTTTGCCATGAAAATTAGAGTCTCGCATCTAAAAGTGCTTCTTATTTTTTATATTTTAAACCCCCATCGAAAGTTCAGTACAATTGCAATCTATTATGAGTCTAATTCAAAACAATTTCAAATTTAGAATAAATGAAAATCAGAAAAGTCCAATCTTCAAAAATATAATAGATGAAAATGTCAGCGAAGGTTTGACGATGGCCTGTTTCGATTTTGTTGCACCTGTTTTTAATTAATCGATGTGAATTGACTTTGCTAGTGTCTAGTAACCGCATGGAAAGATTATTAACACGTAGCTCTATTTTTTATTCCAAATTCCGTTTCCAAAAAGCATCATTCCAGTTCTACATCGTCTCCCATGCAATTGTAAAAAGAATACCGCCTTGAGTCTATTACACTGAAAAAATTTCAGAATCATCCAAAGGGAATAAAGGAAAATTACAAGTTTATCATCCACTCTCACAAATTGTTCATTAATGTTAAAAATGTGGCGATTGTTGTTGGTGTGAGCGGTGCATCAGGATTGCTTGAAAAATACCGACTGTTGAAAATTTTTGCTGTTCATTACTCTTAAATTTAATTTATAGATCTTGCCCTCAAGATATCTGAAAAATCGACGAATTCATGAACTCTAATTAATTTGTGTAGAATAATTAAATTTAATTAGATTTAATTTTATTGAATTCAAATCATACTAAGATTTGCCTCTCAAAACATAAACTTTTAATTAGAAATCTGGAGAGACAATTTTTTCAGTGTAATTTGAATGTTTCATTGCGAAGCGATCAGAGTCAGAAGTTTCATGGAAAATCGATTCTTTTAGATTCTGGCAGCAATCCGGAATCTGGGCCTAATTCGCCACCAACGATGAACAATTCCCAATCGAGTCCAACAGCCGGAAGTAGTACGCCGATCCAGGAGGTAAGGTTTAATAAAAAAGTTTAATTTTAAGTTTAAATAAAAAAATTGACCACGATACTTATGGTAAATTCATGGAAGGAGATCGGTGTCACTATCCAAGGGTCGAATTAAAAACCACACCCTCAGGTCTCGAATTACGAGGTCTAGTAAATTGCTACTCTTGTTACGATATCGGCGATTGCATGCTTAGCCAATCAGAGTAGGTCGTTGACATCTTGAACGAACATTTTTCTAATATTTTTTTTTATCAATTTCTGCTTTTAGGAAGGTGAAAATGCTCAGTATGGAAGTCCACTAACTAGCAGTAGTCAGCAGGGAAGTCTTTCAGATCTTTCCCTCTTTAGTTCACCGTCCATGCCCAATATTTCCCTGGGTCGACCTCATGTGCCATCAAGCTCGACGGTAATTACATATAATTTAATTAGACTTTTAATTTTACTAATTCTATAGTAAGACGCTGATCCTAGCTTCAAATTCGACATGTTCGACATGTACAACTTTTTTAAAGCAACTTGCAATTAACTAAATTTAAAAAACGTGGTTCTTCATATTTTTTTTTATTTTTAGTTGCAAATTTTATTATTAAAATTTTTAATTTTTCATAGTTATTCACCACAAAAGACGTTACTTACAAAACTATCGCCATAATATTTTGTTCCACGCAGAAATCTGATGGAAGTTTTACATTCAATAACTAAACAGATTTCAGGTGTACAATTTTTAATTGGTTCATGTCTGTCTGGCTTAGCATTTAAATTGGTCAAAATTCTGCAATTTCTTCGACTTTTTGGACTTTTATCGACTTTTTGGAAAAAGTGCGACTAATCGACTTTTACCGATTATCTCAGCAGTTCGCTATACTTAGTTTCAATTTTAATAACAATGAAACTTTCAAAGTTTATTTTACAATTGAGCAATTTCTAATTGCGTGAATCCTTATCCAAACTTTTAATTTTTTCAAATTGCAAGCGGACATTTTTAAGTCGAAAACGTTTAGAATCGATTTATTTCAAATTTAATTACAGACTTCACACTCTCTCCGATTCCCCTCTTTCCCTTTTTATTAAAGAATTATTTTTTACCCTATTTTCAAGAAACTTCCCTTTTCACCTTTATCTCATTTTTTCGCTTAAATGCGAAGTGAATTAATAGAACCCAATAAGAAAATTCAACAGTCTTTGGTTGAGCGTTCATTATTTGTTGTTAAAAAATCGACTATAGATTGAAAACTTACTTATTTAACTGAAAATTCAACAATCTTGTAAAAAAAGTCTTTTTTTTGTTGTCGACAATCAAACTTTTTTCTTTAACATCCGCTTTTTGGATAGAAAATTCATACTTTTGGATTGAAAATTCCTCTTTAATAGTAGAAAATTAATCTTTTTTGTTGAAAATTTAACTGTCCTCTAAAAAATTCGTGTTTTTCATGAAAATTTACATATTTGTTTAAAAATTAATCTATTTTGTTGAAAATTCGTCTATTTTTACTGAAAGTCCAACTATTTGGTTGTAAATGCAACTGTTTGATTAAAAATTAATTTTGTCTGATTAAAAATTTAATTATTTGATTAAAAATTTATCTTTCTTTGTTGAAACCGATCTATTTGTTGAAAATTCAATTTTTTAGGCTGAAAATTCAACTTTTCAGACTGATAATTCAACTGATTTCTACAAAATTCGTCTTTTTGTATAGAAAATTCGTTCTTTTGGATTGAAAAATTATCTTTTTTGATAGAAAAGTTATCTTTCGTAATTGAAAATTGATCTTCTTTGGCTGAAATGTACTTTTTTGTTGAAAATTCAACAGTCTTCTGAAAAATTCCTCTTTTTGTCTTGAAAATTCAACTTATCGGTTGATGTTTATTCTTTTTTGTTGAAAATTCGTCTCTTTTGATTGAAAGTTCAACTATTTGGTTCAGCTGTTTGATTGAAAATTAATATTTTGGGTGTAAAAGTCAACTGATTTCTAATCCATTCGATTTTTTAACTGAAAAAGTCAACTCTTTACTTAAAAATTCGTCTTTAGGTTAAAAATTTGCCTCTTTTGGTTGAAAATTCAATTGTTTTCTTGAAAATGCAATATGTTTCTACTTAAAATCTTACACATTTAAAGCGTTTCATATTGAATTCAATCTTGTATCTATATTAATTTTTTTAACCATTTATTCCCCTATTATTCCTCTATTTTCGTTTTAAAAAAAAACCTATATTCCCTGTTTCGAGAGCATTTTGGGCTGTGAAGCCGGAATATGATTACAAAATGAATAATTTCATATTCAAATTATACAGTCTCAAATTAAAGCCTTATTTATTAAGTAATTTCAAGTTTAAAGATTATACAATTTATTAACTTCTCTCATTTGAACTGTGCAAAGAATATTTGAAAATCAAGATGAATTATGTACGCAACTGATGCGACTTTTTTAAAGCGTTGTAGTCGATCCAAGCCCTGTAAATGTAAAATTGTTCAATTTTGAATGTTTTAATTCTGAATAAACTCGGTTTGAACATGTTCAGTTTGAATTATTTTTCAATTTAAGGGCATGTGACACTTATCCGATTCCTACTTTACCGACATTTTTTTGTGAATCATACCAATTCCTCACTAGAAGAGATATCAAACTGAAACTTTGGGAAAATATAGAATAGGAACTAAGGAACGTTTATGTAATAATAAATTTTCACTACTCCAAAAAAAAATTCCCAAAAATTATTATTTTTTTTGTAATTGTAACAATTTATTAGTACACAAACTTCCTTAGTGACTTTTCTTTATTTTTCCAAACTTTCAGTTTGATATCTCATCTCATCTGGAATTGGCATGATCTACAAAAAAATTTCGGTAAAATAGGAATCGGATAAGTGTCACATGCCCTTAAACGCCTCAAATGTAGAATGGTTCGGCAATAGATTCGCTAATTTGGAGATTCTTTTTTGTACTTCAATTTTTTTCTGAATCTTGAGTGGCCACCCAGCAGTCAATGGAAGTTTAATGTAATTGTGGAAATTTTCAGAGTGGTACGAAACTCGCACCAGTCTCAGAAGCTGAGGTCAGAGCAGCGTTCACCGCCCGTTTAGGGATGCCACTGACGGGTCAAATGTTGCCCGGAACTTTGCCATTCTACCCATCCCTCACAGTGATTGAAGGCGAGCCAACATACGTTCACAAGCAAATGCAAAATTTGGAACAAGCGATAGGCAATAGGCAGCATCAAATGTACCACGGAAATCCAATTACGGACACTCAAGTAGCACACGCACGACTGCTTAAGGCTGGTCACCGGACTTTAGGTAGTATGTTCACTCTTTGTTTACCAAGTTTTATTCTCGTGAAATCATCTCGGAATGCAGTCCTTTTCGAAAAACCGTCGAAACGCACACTGGAAAAGCCAGAAAATGATCGCGATTCTCTTTATTACGAGGACATTTACTTCCGAGAGGTCTCACGTACCCTTAAGGCCCTTGGAAAATAAATTCAGGGTGGTGTCTACTCACCTGGAAAACCTGGAATTGTCAGGGAATTTTAAATTTCCTGGAAGATCCTGGAAAAGTCAAGGAATTTCGTGTAAAGTCAGGGAATTTTTTTGAAAGCGCGCTTTATTTTTTTTTAATTTTACTAAAAAAATAAACAGCAATGTTTGTTCATTTGAAAAAGTAGCTTTATATTACTGGATTTAACTATTTAGTTGAAAATTCTTTTTTTTTTTTAAATTAATTATTCAACTGAAAATTTAACTATTCTACGTTTGGTTGAAAATTTATCTTTTCAGTTGAAAATTCAACTATTTGGTTAAAGATTCATGTATTTGGTAGAAAATTCATGTATTTTGTTGATAATTAATCTTCTGGGTTAAGAATTCATCGTTGTGCTTGAGAATTCAACAGTTTGGTGGCATTTTTTTATCTGTTAACTGCAAAATCTGTCTTAGGTAGAAATTCCTTTCAAGTTGAATTTGACTATTTTTGATATAAAATAAAAGAAAAAATTTAATGAAATATCAACTATTACGTTTTTTGTGGAGAATTTATCTTCTTTGGTTGAAAATTTCACTACTTGGTTGGAAAGTCTTTTGTTAAAAATTCATTTTTAGGGTTGAAGATTCATAATTTTAATTGAACATTCATATCTTTGGTTGAAAAATTTAAATATTTTGTTGAAAATTAAGTTTTGTAGGTTGAAAATTAATTTTTTTAACTGAAAATCTAACTAATCTAGTTGAATATTCCATCAAATTAGTTAAAAATTAACTTTTTTAAGTGAAAATTTAACTACTTATATGTTGGTTGAAAATGTATCTTTTTTAGTTGAAAATTCGACTTTTTTGGTAGAAAATTAATCTTCTTGGTTAAAAATTCACCTTTTTAGTTAAAAATTCCACTATTTCAATTGAGGAGAGGCATGATTTTAGTTGAAAGCTTAGTTTTTTGAATAAAATTCAACTATTCCAGATTCCAGTTAAAGATTCATAATTTTAGTTGAAAATTAATCTTTTTAGTTTAAAATTCATCCATTCCTTTTAAAGATTCATAATTCTATTTGACAGTTCAGAAAAATTAACTTTTTTGTGGAAAATTCCTGTTTTGTGTTGAAAGTTAATTTTTTTCACTAAAAATGTAAGTATTCTATTTCTGCTTGAAAATTGATCTTTTCAAGTTGAAAATTCATGTTTTTGGTTTACAATTCAACTATTCCTGTTGAAGATTCATTGTTTAAGCTGATGAATTATTTATTAACTGAAAGTATAAGTGTTTTATTTTTGGTTGAAAATTGATCTTCTTTAGTTGAAAATTCATGCATTTTGTTGAAAATTTGCCTTTTTTGATAGAAAATTAATATTCTTGGTTGAAAAATAATCTTTTTGATTGAAAATTTGTTGGCATTGAACTTTTAAGTATATATGTAGATAAAAGTTTGTTTGCATTATTAGGTAAATTCATGAACTTTAGGAACAAATTCAAGAAATGATTAATTATGTTTTCAGTATTATTGATTTATTTAATTAGTCGATGGTGATGAGATATCTAAGAATATCTTGTAATGTAATTTATTTTCACAAATGAAAAAACAGTTATTGTAAATGTGTAAACATATTTACTATTCATATATGAATAGTACTATTTCTACACATTTAGATATTTACAAGGACTGAAAAAAAAGTTATTTGTAATAAACTCGCGAAATTGCATACATATTCGGAGTCGATTGTTTTAAAAAATTCGAAATACTTGAATGTCTACGTACTTTTAGATAACTCTAAAAAACCTGGAATTGGCAGGGAATTTTTGTCCAGGATTTCAGTATACACTCTGTAATTATTCTTAAAATCGACGTATCTAAATGACAATTGGATACGGTGAAGAGTTCGAAAGGCCTTAAAATGTTTCATTGAAGATTCAAATCTAACGTTTTTTCTTCTTCTTCATTGCTGGTATTTTAGGTAGAACACAATCCGCCCCTTTGCCTCTGGGGCATCCAATGCTCCAGAGTGGTATGATAGCACCACCGACTCACTATGAAGAGTACCTGGCTGAAAAGCAATTGCATGATCAGCAGCAGCAAGCACACAATTACCTGAAGCAGCAGATCCGTCAGACGGTTCTAACTCGTGTTGGATCCAGAGGACAGTCGAATCAGCTGGACGAGGCTCCGGAGAGCGAGGAATCAGAAGTAATAGATCTGACCGGGAAAAAGGACCTGCAGGAGGAGAGTGAGATCTCCAAGCAGCAAAGGGATCGGGAACAATTTTTACAACAGCAGAGGGATCTTATGATGCGACACACTCTACAGAACGAATCCACGACCTACTCTGGCAGTAGGAGTATACAAACTGCGAGGCCGCTTTCCAGGACGCTCTCTAGTCCTCTAGTACATTTAGGTAAGATTTTTCTGACTCAACCTTTCAATCCTTGGGCTCACCACACTATTGACATTATTTGACACTTTTTTTGGTGATGAAACTATTTTGGTACCATGCTACCTGCACAAATTACGTAAAGTTTTTTTCTGACATTTTGAATCATGTACCCCCATTTCTTAGGGTCCGTAAGTTTTTACCCCCCTCCCCTTATCTTACGAACATTTATTTAGGAGTCATCCAAAAATAACTTTAGACGAATGGGGGATCTTATTGTTTCTTATGAATTAAAAAAATAGTTTAACTTCCACTCAACGAAAAAAGATGAATTCTCAACCAAAAATGTAACAGTTGATATTTCAACCCAGAAAAGATTTTTATTTTAAATCAAAAACAGTTAAAGTGTACCAAAAAGGACGAACTTACAACAAAGTAGTTGAATCCTTAAAATAAAAGATTAATTTTTAACCAAACAGTTGTATTGTTAACCAAAATATGTGCTTTCTACAAAACAGTTAAATTTTCAACCAGATAGTTAAATAATTCAACAAAAAGATGAATTTTCAACACAGAAAATTAATTTTCTACCAAAAAGATGAATTTTCAACAAAATACATAATTTTTTAACCAGGTAGTTGAATTTTCAACCAAGAAGATTAATTTTCTACCAGAAAAGACCAATTTTTCAACAAAATACATAAATTTTCAACCAAGCACTTGAATTTTCTGAAAATTACAATAATTCTTAAATAAATAGTTTGAAAAGTGGATGTGATGTTAGTTTACATTTTATTTGATTAATATTAGTTTATATTTTTTTCGTTTCTAAAAATTTTTAACTGAATAGTTTAATTTTTTGACTGAAGAGATCAATTTTTATCCAAAAAGGCAGTAGTTAAATTTTCTTTTAAGAGAATTAATTTTCAATAGAGAAACGAATTTTCTACAAAACAGTTGAATTTTCTACCAAAAAAGACAAATTTTCAACGAAATACATACATTTTCAACCAAAGAATTGAATTTTCTACCACATTGTTGAATTTTCATGCCAAAAAGACGAATTTTCAACAAAATAATTCAATTTTTAACCAAATAATAAAATTTTCAACCAAAATTTTTGATAATTTCTAGACTAAATAATAACATTTTAAATAAACATTTAATTTCGTTTTTCATACTTTAAAAATGTTGGGTTAGAAAAACTGGAAATTTTGCTTAAAAAATGATGTTAATTTTCCATTTCACACTTTTTGATTTCGGACTATACACTTTTAAATTCGGACTACACATAAGTTTAATACTTAAAGAATTTTAAGAACTATTTACCATTACTGGGCACACTGGTGATTCGCTTCTCATATACTATCTTAGCATGAGGTGTGAGGTGTCACTGACATACACATTCATAATCTAACGTGGCCTCTAACGAAGTCTCCCGAAACATTCTTGACAAGAAGAAAAATTGTGCATGTTTATTAATAATGAATGATGATTTTTTCAGGACCTCAAGGAGGTGGAGGAGACGTTTTCGCCCGAGGCTCGCCGCACCGACCAACCACCGGCCTGGCCTACGATCCCCTGATGTTGAAACACGCCTGCGTCTGTGGTGAAACTGTCAGGGGTCACCCTGAACATGGAGGCAGGTTACAGAGCGTTTGGGCCAGGTTGTCTGAAACCGGATTACTGCAGCGCTGCGATCGCGTGCGATCTCGAAAGGCCACCCTCGAGGAAATCCAGACCTGCCACAGCGAGGCACACACTCTTTTATTCGGTGAGACTTACCGAAGATACCTTCCTTGTTGACGTCAAAGCACCAGTTAGTAGCTAATCCGCACTGAGCACAGGCTTTCTTCTACAGTCAGTCTCGACCTCAACTGCTGAGAATTTTAGTCTCCTGTCTTTCGAACACTTCGAGCACTCCATTCCAATAGATTTCAAACTATATTTCCAAATATGCCACTCTAATCCTCAGCCGTCGAATCTTTACTTTTTGCAATGAGCATGGGCCTGAAGTCTAATAAAATCGTTTTAATCGCAGGCACGAATCCACTAAATCGACAGAAGCTGGACATGTCGAAGCTCTCTCAGTTGCCGATTAAGAGTTTCGTGCGGTTGCCCTGTGGAGGTGTGGGTGTAGATTCAGACACAACGTGGAACGAATTACACACCGCGCCCGCTGCAAGAATGGCTGTTGGATGCGTGGTCGACCTCGCTTTCAAAGCCGCAATGGGAGACATCAAGAATGGCTTCGCCGTCGTCAGGCCACCAGGACACCACGCGGAAACAAATCAAGCGATGGGCTTCTGCTTCTTCAATTCCGTCGCCATCGCAGCCAAACTATTGCAACAGAAACTGGACACGCGGAGGATAATGATTCTGGATTGGGTAAATAAACTGCCCATTATTATTCTTTCTTTAGACAGGGTGGACACTGATCGGGAAAACCGGGAATTAGCCTGGAATTTTCAGCACCGGGAAATATCCGGGAATTTATTTGAAAACCGGCAATTTTTCAGATTCTTTTTTTTACTTTTATAATAAATATCGTCAAAAATCGTCAAATATACCAAAGTTCCTTTTATATTTGAGAATGAAAACAGCCTTTTCAGACAAGTAAATTGAAAAACCGCTTTTCAAGAAAAACTGATTTGAAGTTGGAGCGTGCCATAAGCTCAGGTGTTATATATTTGGTCTTCAAATATAAAATTTATTCACTTGCGGTAATTTCGGGGACATAAATTTACTCGTATAATGTTACCAAATAAAGCACAGATTAAAGTATGATTTCCTATAGAAAATTCAAAATCCATATTTTAGATCCTGGGTCACAAAATCGTGAATATCTCTTGAAATACAATCGACAAAATGTGCCCATTTCTTACTGCACGACACAATTTATATTCTGAAATAACATCAATTGCATTTTGTTGTAAATACGTCTTTGTTATAGAAAATCCATCTTCTTGATAGAACATTTAACTGCTTGGTTGAAAAGTCGTATTTTTTGGTTGAAAGTTAATTATTTTAAAGTGAAAAGTGTACTATTATATTTTCGGTTCAGAATTCATCTCTTTTGGTCGAAAATTCAGCTGTTTTGTTGAGGATTCGTCTTCTTGGGTAGGAAATTGGTCCTTTTGGATAGAAAATTCAGTTTTTAATAGAAAAGTAGTTTTTTTGGTTAAAAGTGAATTATTTTTCATTGAAAAGTCTACTATTATATTTCTGGTTCAGATTTTATCTGTTTTGGATAAAAACTCTACTATTTGGTTGAAAAGTCTAACTTTTATGTAGAAAACTCAACTATTTTCTTTAAGTCCATGTGAGCGTAACCTCAAAAAATTTTTTCACATTTTTTTCAAAACCAACTTAGGTTCACACGAAACGCGATATTGGGTTGCAAATTTGGAAAACTAAATATGAAGCACTAAGAAACGCGGGTCTGGTCCTAAAATTTTTATAATTATAAAAAAAATTTGTTTTGCTTTTTTCATCATTATAAAAATTTAGTACCAGATCCGCGTTTCTTAGTGCTTCATATTTAGTTACGCTCACATAGCCTTCAAAGTCTTATTTTTTGGTCGAAAATTCAACTGTTCTGTTAAACATGCATCTTTTTTAATATAAATTCCGCTCTTTTCGATTGAAAATTCATCTTTTTTGTAGAAAAGTCATCTTTTTTTGTTGTTAAAAATTCATATTTTATGGTTCAGAGATAATTCTTTTAAATTGAAAAGTTTACCATCACAAAGTCATCCCTTTTAGTGTAAAATTCATCTTTCTTGGTTGGAAAATCGACTATCTTCTAAAAGATTCTTCTTTTTGACTTGAAAGATCAACTATTTGATTGTAAATGCAACTGTTTGGTTGAAAATTCATCTTTCTTGTTAGAAAATTCCCTTTTTCGTTAGAAATTCATCATTTCGGGTCAAATGTTTTCTAGAAAATTCCAATTTTTATCTAGAAAACTCAACTCTTTTTTTTACTTTCATCTTTTTTTGTTGAAAATATGGTACCTACATTAATGTTATTTAACAAAATTTATTTATCTGTTTTCTTGAAAAATCACCCTATTTTGCCCTGTGTTTAGAGCATTTTAGGCTGTCAAGTCTGAAATCACTTTTAAAATAATTTACATTATATATTTTACCCTGGAGTTCTAAAATTAATTCTTTTCAAAATGTATATAATAAGGCCAATTGCTAATTGTATTGAATAATTATTATTATAAACGCTTAAAAGACAACCGGAAAAAGTTAATTTTTGACCGGGAAACCCGGTAAATAGCCTAGATTTTTATTTGAAGTTTCAATGGCTACTCTGTTTAGAATCTTATTTAGATTTATAAAACTAACTTTGATGATAAAAATCTCTCTGATTTTTGCAGGACGTTCATCATGGGAATGGAACTCAGCAGATGTTTTATGACGACCCGAGAGTGTTGTATGTTTCGATACATAGGCACGACGACGGAAACTTTTTCCCGGGAACGGGTGGTCCAACGGAAAGCGGAACAGGGGAAGGTCTGGGTTACAATGTGAACGTAGCCTGGTCAGGTGGCCTAAATCCTCCGATGGGAGACGCTGAGTACCTCGCGGCATTTCGCACAGTCGTGATGCCCATCGCCAAGGAGTTCGACCCGGATGTGGTGATCGTTTCTGCCGGTTTCGACGCGGCTATTGGTCATCCAGCACCCCTAGGTGGTTACAAAGTCAGTCCAGCTTGTTTCGGACGAATGACTCAGGAACTGCTCACTTTGGCTGATGGAAAAGTCGTTCTTGCTTTGGAAGGCGGATACGATCTTGCGGCGATTTGCGATTCGGCTCAAGAATGCGTGAGAGCTTTACTTGGCGATGATCCTACGCCGCTTCGAGAGGAGGAACTAACGAGGGCGCCTTGCCAAAACGCAATTGACACGCTACAAAAAACTATCGCCATTCAGGTAATTAGTTAATGCAATTTGACTTCTCTGTAATATTGTCTTGCCACACTGCGATTTACTGATTAAAAATGTATTTTTTTTTAATTGTCTATTTTAGATGTCGCATTGGCCATGCGTTAAACTCGCTGCACACACTGTGGGTATGAGTGCGATAGGAGCAAGTCAGAAAGAGCACGACGAGACGGAAACCGTGTCTGCGATGGCCTCTTTGTCTATGCAGCAGCCCACAAATCTCACGTAAGAATTTAATTATTAGCTACTAATAAAATATAATATTCATGTAAAATAGGGTGCTTATTTAAAAACTATTTTTTTTTCGAAAAGTCTTACCCCCTAAATCAAGGGGTTGACCACTCGGGTTTTGAGTGTACACCAAATTTCAAGATTTCAGAAAGACTTTAAAGATTACACAAAAATTTTTAAGATTTCTTTCAAAAATGTCACAAAGATTTCAAAAGACCCCGAGGAAAATGTATTTTTGCGATAAATTACAATAAGATACAATAATATGCGAATTGTAATTTTTTGTAAGTAATTACTTGCCAAATTTGATAAAAGTGTTCCAATTCTAGCAAAAACTTGTAGTTTCTAATAAAATATTTATAATATTTTGGAACTTTGTTAAAAAATAGCAGATTTGAAGTAACAATGTCACTTAAGTTATTTCAAGGAAAATAAGTTCTCTCCATATTTTATATTGTCTCTAAAACTACAAACTTTAGAAACTACATTATTGCTTTCACTTTTAAATGAAAAAAGGAAATTTTACAATTTTCCTCTTAAAATATGTATGAGCTTTAAAAAACTGCATTATTAGGAAAAAATTCTTTCAGCTGACCTTTTTTGTTATTTCCTTTTTGATATCTTAAACTCTTTTTATGAGCAACGTTTAATTAATTTGTGACGAAAAAGACCATATTTTTTAAAAAGTTTCAACTTTGACCCCATCAGATTTTTTAAAAACATACAATAATGTGCAAATTGCAATTTTGTACAAGTAATTACTTGTAAAATTTGGTAAAAGTACGAATTCTAGAAAAAACTTGTTTCTGATCGAATTATTTTTGTAGTTTTTTTTACATTGTAGAATGTTACAAAAATAATTGTACTAGAAACCAAAAGTTATTGCTAGCATTTGGACCCGTTTACAAAATTTTACAAGGAATTACCAATTTATACAAAAATTACAATTTTTACATTTGTGTACGTTATTTTGTTTTATTGTGAAAATATATTTCCACTGGGGGATTTAAAACATTTCAAGAAATTATCACAAAAATTTCAAAAGATTTCATAAAATTTCAGAAGATTTCACAAAGATTTCCAAGAATTGGCAAAGATTTCCTAAAGAGTTCATAAAGACTTCAATGATATCGCAACGATTTCACAAATATCTCCAAAATTTTCAAAATGTTTCAGAAGATTTTACAGAGATTTCAAAGATTTCGCAAAGATTTCAAAGATTTCCCAACTACTTCAATGATATCGCAAAGATTTCAAGAGTGATCCATCAAATGCCCTAAATCTATACATTTTAAGAAAATATATAACCCCTATTTTTTTCCTCGTACTCATGTTTTAACTTTAAAAACCATTTAAAGTTATAATTATGATATATAAAACTTTTTTTAAAGGAAAAAAACAGGTGGTATTTCTTTTTCTTTAACAAAAAGTCTAATGGGCTCAAAGTTTTAAAATATTTAAAATTGCAGATTTCAAGTAACAAATTGTTTTAAAAGGAAAAAAAGTTCCCTCCATATTTTATATCGGTTTTAAAACTACGAACGAGTTTTAGAAACTACATTATTATTAATGAAATAAGTGTTATTTTTTACGGCCGACAATTTTGATTCTTACCTTTTTTTTCTAAGAACTCTAAGAACTACTCTTAAACTGTTTATGAAATTTAAAAACATTTTTTGTTTTAACCCTTTTTATCTTTAACTCTTTATGGGCAACGTTTAATTTTTTTGTAACGAAAAAGGCATTTTGAATTTTTTTCTCTAATTAACCTTCGAAACTGCATTATTAGAGAAAAATTTTATTTCTTTGCAACCGACATTTTTTATTGTTATCTTTTTTATCTGAAACTATTTTTCTTTGTATGCACAATAATTCACTTTTTTATTATGAAAATGCATTTTTTATTGCAAAAAGATTTAAAAAATGGACGGAAAAAGAATATTATTTCCCGAAAAATGTAGTTTTTGAAGTTAATAATTTTACAGAAAAATGTAAACAATACATCTTTCCTCACAAAAAAGTGAAACACTGTCAGTAAAATGGGTTTAAGATAAAAATGTCAGCCGCAGAAGAAATTAGGAGGTAAGACATTGAAATTTTAAAAAACTTTTGACCCCATCAGATTTTTTCTTAAAGAAAAAGAAATACCTCCTGTTTTTTCTTTTCTTTTTTATGTTTCATAGGTCATATAACTTTAAAGGTCTCACAGAAGTTCAAAAAAATCGTACAATGTATAAATTTAAAGGATAGCACTTTTATATTTTAAATGAGCACCCTAATATAAAACCAAAAACCCAAATCCTATTGGACCAAATTCTTGAAAAGCTTTTTTCTCTATTTGCAGAACCACACCAGAACATTCCCGTGAAGTTTCCGAGGAACCAATGGAGCAGGATGAAGCTAAATGAGGAGAAATACAGTAGTGAATAAATTTTGTCAATTTGTCTACTAAGACACTGGCACTTGTTTTCGACAAGCTTCTTGAAAAGAAAGCTTCTCAGGTCGAGACAGGGCAATTTAAACGTTTAAAAACGTTTCTTGAAGAAATCATCGCAGGATTTTGGCATGGAAGCCATTGTGCGTCAGTCGTTTCTCTGAAACTTGAGCAAGTACTTAAACGACTTACTCCAAGTATAACCAACACTGCTTGCTTTTTACTTAAATGAAACAAGGCCTCGAAAGATCGAGAGCTCACCATTTTTGTAATATTTCCAGTTTGAGGAAAACGTTACCCTAAAAACGTTTTCCCCAAAAAAAATATAACTCATGACACATTTCTAATAGAGTCCATCACGACTCGAAGAGTCTAAAAGATTTCTTTTGCCCTGAAAGGTACTATTTGGCTTATTTATATCGCGCAGATAGACATAAGACAAAAGTTTGAAGCTTTATGACGAAGCAAATGTGACACTAAATGTTTCAGGGAAAATAATGTTTTGGCTGGATCGCGGGTCGATTATCAAGCACATTTTCTAGTACAAGAATGAACAATTTTGTAGAAGCGAGCGTAAAACTTTGTTATTGTATGTTTAGAGAAAAGTACGTTTTTTATTCGCCAAGTCTGGTCTTTAAGTTCAGCCTGGGAACGAACGGTATTCTTAGTTAGATATGGAATTGTGTCTTATGGCAACAACGAATGATTACGAGACCTCAAAATATCGATCAGAACTCTCATTCTTTTCAATCCTTCAAACACTATTTTAATATCGAGAAATGTTCTCGGATTCGGAAAATAAAGGGCTATACTAAATGTTTATGTATTTAAAAAATTGTGACAAACGTCGGTTTAAAGAATCTTGCTGGATAACGTTTATAAGTAATGTTTATAAATAGCGTATGTAAATAAAGTTTGTAAATAACCTTCATGGATAAAATTATAAATATTTTATGTATTCGAGACCAGGTTTTGAGCTCTGATTTGCATCCGCGATGTAATAATTGGCTCGAGGGAAATTGTGAGAGGCGAATGAATTCATAAAAGACAATAGGGTTAGATTTTTCAGTGCTCTGCCGTCCGTGCAGAGGCTCTTGCGCTTTGTGCTGGTCACGAGCGCACGATTCCCTCCTTTTTTTGTGAATAACTTGAGTTTTTCGAACATTCTGACGATCGTGCTGTTCTTATTTCAGCGGGGGCTTGAATGAAGTTTTGTATAATTAAATTAGTAAGATGTTTCGTGTGAAAATAGATGTAAGATGATGTGAAGGTGTGATTGCTGTTGATCGCGAGGAGATGGCAAGCAACGAATCGTTGCTCAAACGTGATTCTTCTTAGATTACTTGGTTTTTCTGCTGCGAACAAAGGCTGGTGCGATTTTTGTGATATTTTGTAAAAAGTCTAATAAGCTACGGTTATTAAATGAACGAGTGTGAGTGTTAGAGCGCGAGAGAGAAGAGAATATACTTGAGATACAAGCATTTATTTTTGTGTCATGCATTTTACGAAAAAAAAAAGAAGAAGCAAAGATATATATGAAGGTTATTATTAAACGAATTACAAAAGATGCTCTATATATATGAATATATATGAATTTTGAAATACAAAGAATTATATATATATATTATATATGAATTATGAAGTATATATTAAATATATATATATATATGTATATCTATACACTGGTTTACGACAAGGAGGTCGTTCGACGAGAATCTCAAAGTGTCTGTCGTTAAATGTTGAGAAAAAATGAAATCACCCTGAAAATTCAGCGAAAAAGCGACTCTTGCGAGAACAAAGTCCAGCCTATGTTTTGTGTACGTGGTATAAAGTGTAATGTGACTAAACTATGACAGCCGTTAGCTAGGTGTAAACTGTTCTGTCACAGCGCTCTGTAGCGAATTATTTTTTAGAAAGTTAGGCTGTATTTAAAGAAAGAAAAAACTATTTATAATTTAAGAGCCATGATTCGTGGTGAGCTCGACGCCCGAGAGAAAAAGCGTCTGATGCCAGTCGCGATAAAACTGGATGCATATGTGGAAAAGAACGTCGGACTTTGAAGGCCTAGAAATTTGTAGAAATTGTTGCTCCGGTCGAGGTTCTTTTTTTTTTGTTGATTTGTAATTCGGTTTGATATCGCGCTGGTGCGTACGTATACCAAAAGCTTTAAGTGAATCTTGTTTGAAGCGACAGAAACTCGTGACATTCCGGTATCATTCGTAAACACATTGATACAAATTAGGTGTAAAGTGCGAGAGAAAGAAAGAATTAAGCTACAATGAATATTAGACGTAAGTGACACAAGCCCATATTATGTTATTGAACGTGCACGAAGTAATGTCTATATATTACGTACAGTTATTGTAATAGTCATACATTTTTTATGTATATAAATGTATCTCCTAAATTAATTTTAAATAAAAATATAGTCATTGTGTTAAAGCGCGAGTATCGTTTTTTCATTATTTTATCCTTTAGTAATAAAATACGTATAAAATATAGGTCAAAAGATCAATTTTCTATTTATTTTACTGGTTCAACCCTCAATTTGGAACCGATAGAGACGTTGTTTTCTACACTAATTCACATTTTTTTAATTGGATCAAAAAGTCCTCAAATAACTCTTTTGCAGATAGCATCTTGGTAATTATTTGTTTAACATTCCCACCTTTTTTCCGTCGCGTAACAATTGTATGGAAACAAGCCTCATTTGTAACTTTGTTATAGATTTTACGTAAGATCCTTTTTTAATATACAGAAACATTTTTCGTAAAATTTTTTTTCAGGTGAATTAATTTTTCATCATTTTATAAATGGAATAGTTATTAAACTACTAGGGTTGTAAAGTTTCATGAAACTTTCGCCAAATGAAAAGTTTCAAATATTAAGGCGAAAAAATGGAAAATATTTTTAAAATGCTATTACACCAGAGACTCGCTATTTGAACGCGCGATCGGACGCGTTATGGACGGTTCAGGCGGCCCTGCCTGTTTACGTCTCGCTGTACGCGTTATATGAACAAGGCTATTTTCAGGCAACCCCCGAGATTGTTCATCTATCGAGTCTCTGGTGTAAGTATCAAATTTAAACATTACATTCTGTATTAATATATATTAATATGTCTGAAATCAAAAAATTGTGCAGTAGAAAATGAACTTTATTTTCTGAACAAAATTTTCAGTTTTCTAAGCTAATATTTTTAAAGTCTTAAAAATAAATCAAAATTCCTATTCATTTATCCCACACTTCACAGTCTGTCCCTTTTTCTCGTTTTCAAATTAAATGCTAACTCAACTAATAAAACCCAAAAAGAAAATTTATTTTAAAATTGTTGTTAAAATGTTGATGAATACTCATCTGTTTTGTCAAAAAATCGTTTTTTTTGGGACTGAAAATTAAAATATTTGGTTGAAAATTAACTTTTTTTGTTGAAAATTCAACTGATTTGCAGAAAATTTGTCTTTCCTACATGAAAATTCAACAAATTGGTAGACATTTTTTTACTTTCTTGAAAAAAAAAAATTTTTTTGTTTGAAAATTCATCTCTTTTGGTAGAAATTTCATCTTTTTTGGTTAAAAATGCACTGTTTGGTTAAAAATTAATCTTTTAGTTGAAGATTCAACCATTTAGTTGGAAATTCATCTCTTTGGTTGAAAATACAACTATATTGTTCAATTTTTTTTGAATTAAATAAAAAAAATTTCAATTTATTATATTACTTTTTTACTGAAAATTCAATTATTCCAGTTAAAGATTTATGATATAACTTGAAAATTCATCCTTCTGGTTGAAAATTCTTTTTTTTTCTGTGAAAATTTTGACTGAAAATTTAACTATTCTAGTTAAATATTCATCATATAATTTGCAAATTTATTTCTTTGGTCGAAAATGTAACTTGTTTGTTTTACATTTGTCTTTTTCGGCAGAAAATTAATCTTCTTGGTAGAAAATTCATCTATTTGATTGTAAGTTCAACTATTTGGTTGGAAATTAACATTTTTGTTAAAAATTCACATTTTCGAGTAGAAAATTCGTCTTTTTGGTTTGAAAATTCAACAATTTGATTAACATTTTTGTTATTTCTGGACTGAAAAATCGTTTTTGGTTAAAAATTCAACTATTTTGTTCGAATTCGTCTTTTTTTTTAAACTCATCTTTTTTGGGTTAAAAATTCAACTGTTTGGTTTTCTCTAAATTTGAATCAGTTACATTTTTTACTAATATCAATTAGTGACTGAATATTATTTAGAATTCAGAAACTGATTGAAATTGGTAATAATTTTAACTGATCCAAATCTACAGATTTGAAAATTAATCGGTTTTGGTTGAGGATTCGTCTATTTTGTTGAAAATTCGCCTTTTGTGGTTGAATTCAACTCTTTTTTATTTTAAATAAAAATACTTTTTATATAAATATCAACTATTACATTTTTCAAAGAGAATTCGTTTTTTTAAATTGAAAATTCAACTACTTAGCTAAAAGATGAATTATTTAGTTAAAAATTCATTTTTTTGGATACAGAATCATTATTTTATTGGGAAATTTCTCTCTTCGGTTGAAAATTTAACTGTTTTTTCAAACATTCAACTATTATGTTAAAAATTCGGCTTTTTTGGTAGAAAATAAATCTTCTTGTCAATTGACCACTCAACTTTTAAACTTCTTTCAAGTGTACACCAGATCTCCAGATTTCAAGAGATTTAACAAATTTCAAACAGATTTGAAAGATTTCAACAATTTTCACAAAGATTTCGGAATGATTTGAAAAATGATTTCACATTTTTCAAAAATTTCAAAGGATTTTAAAAGATTGTATAAAGATGAAAAATATTTCACAGATATTTCACAAAGATTTTACAAGGACTTCAAAGATTTCACGAAGGATTGTAAAAAGGATTTCAAGAGTGATCAGCCCTTCGAATAATTTCTATGCAGCGTTCAAATTTGGACAATATTAAGATTTGTGTTAAAAATTTTATAATTTTGTATTGAATAAATTTGAATCGGTTTGAGGCTTTCTGAATTCTGTTTCGTAAAGAATAGAAAATGTCCGATTCAAGATTCAACACGATATTATATAATTATTTGTCAATTTCGAACACAAATTTTACGAATTATGAATCTGACACCCCGGCTACAAAACTAATTATGATTACTCAATACATTTAAAATATAGAGAATTGCTCTAAAACATGACAAAATATAACCTAAAAATTTCGATCTGATTAAACAAATACCGAAATCGATAAAAAAATATTTATTCAGTCGAAAATTTCTGATTCAAGGCTTCAAATTATCAGACCGATTCACAAATCTTTATTTCAATTCAGGAAATGAATATGAAGTTTCGCATTCTCAAAATTAATTGTTTGTGTCCTTTTTGATATTTTCGAAAAAAAATAGTTTACAAAATACACATTACACAAACTTTAATTTTGAACTTACTTTAAAATCCGGAAGCAGCGTTTTCCGCATGCGTATCAGAGATCAGAGTTTTTGTTTGAAATAATTGTTACGTAACTTACTGTTGGTACTAAATCATTCACCAGATGTCAACCTTGTCGTTCTTCCTGTGCGACTAAATTTGTTGGTTATAATACGAATTTAACAAAAATATCGTGTAAGACATTGTGCAAAAATCATGGCTTTGGTTTCTGCGAGAGCAATTTTAAGTCCGGGTGAGTTTCACATCTTACTCTACTTTATAATCGTATTATTTATATACTAACAACAGAAAATTGTCATGCGGATTCCAAGTACTCGCCGCGATTTTCTACCCATGTTACGTGCTCTACTTGCTATATATTTATTAAAATAATTCTAAGCCGCATGGTCTAGAAATGGTAGTCCAATAGCAATTATTTTTCTGCAAATAATAACTTGACATTTAATATTTCACGTTTTTAGCGACACGCCAGACCGTCGGACACACAGTTTTCAGCAGACAGCTCGCGAAATATGTGAGTTAACCTTCATTTGTAGTTGTGCATTGCATAAAATAAATTCCAAAAAATAGATCATTTAATGTTATTTATTGTTCTTAACTTCAAAACAATGTATTTCCTCTTTTCATCACCTGATTTTTCATGATGACATTCTTTTTGTTTGGAGTAAAGTATGGGAATCTGAAAAAAATACCGGGACTGCAAATTTTAAACCGTGATAATTCGAACCTTTTTTTCAGGAGAATCTTATGGAATTTATTTTAATTATTCATAACAAAGGCACACAAAAAAAGTGTGAGGAGCCCAAAAAACGAAATATATAGCATTTTGGTATTGGTCTAACAGTCAAAATCTCCATTGATTGGAGTTTTCTGCTTACCAGTTTTTATTCGAGTTTGAATTTTTAGTTTGGATCAAATTATCGCAAGTAGGCCACCATAAATTGAAAGTCTTTTTCTTGCTGTAAAATTATTTTGTTAATAGCCTTTTTGTTCGTCAAAATCTCCTTAGGTTTTGGTCGCAAACAAAATTTGTTTGAAAAAGTTATTAACAATGAAAATTGAATGCTAAAACATGATCAACATTTCTCTTGTGAACGGCTTAACGGATTTTAATGATTCTTACATTGAAGTTTTGTTTAAAAAAGTGCATTCAAAAAGGATTTCTTACTAATATAAAAACATTGAATCTGTTTAAAAAAATATCAATTGTTTATAAACAAATTGAACTTTTTTGTTTAAAAACGTGCATTCAAAAAATCTTTCTTACGAATATAAAAACATTGAATTTGTTTAAAAAATTAACAATTGTTTTGAAACAAATTCAACTTTATTTAAAAAAAATAGGAATTACTATTCTTTTAAATAGATTGGCGCACAACATGCTCTGAGCGCTCGCGTGTCGCACTAAAAAATTCAGATCCCGTGAAATAATAGAAACTACTTAGTATTTCTTTCCGCATTTCTCTCCAGAAAAAATGTAGAATAATATGCAAACCTTTTTCAGGGTGTTCGCTGGACCGGGAAACCGGGAAATGACCGCGAAATTATTTTTTGACCGGGAATTGTACAAATTTTTAGAAAAAAAATCTGGCCAAGTTTAAAATATTAAAATATTTAATTTTAGGTATTAATTTTTAAGCTTACATTTTAATGTAAAGAATTTTAAAATGCAGTTTTAAAGACTCAAACAATTAAAAAAATTTTAGTTAATCAACTGTGAATATAAATTAATTAATGATCTTTAAAATTGAACTGTACTTTAAGGATTAAAAATTGAATAATAATTGATTTTACAAGACGATTCGGAATCAGTTCAAAATTTAAGAATTTTCAGGCATTAACGTTAAACCTAAAACTGTTTCAATTATAAAGTCTTATCAGTTAAAGAAATGTGAACGCCCGATTAAAACTTTATAAACTATTTTGAATTTTTAAATTACTTCAAAATAATATATTCATAATTAAAGGCTTTTATTAAATTTCAAATATTGGTTCAGTCTAAAATATTCCATTTTCAAATCTTTCAATTTGAAATTTTTCAATTAAGAAAAAGAACAATTACTTAATATTTAGAAATGTCTGACTGTTCTTTTAAAATCAGTAATTATGAATCAAATATTCAAAACTAAACTTTGAACGTTACAATTTTAATTGTTCTATTTAAAAAATTTTAATTTGTAAGTCAAATTCTTGAATTTTTGCGTAAAAATAACAATAGAACACGTATTATTCTTAGAAAAAGTTCGAGTAAGCTGAAGAGATATTTAGAAGTTTTGAAAAGATTCAAAATTAATTTAAAATTTGAAATGATTTCAAATAGTTGAAACGAAGTGTCTGCGTGTACCGACAAAATCCGGCAGTTGATACCGAAATTTCGGTGCACATAGCCCACAGCCTAATTTAAAACAAAATATAGATTTTTTCAGATTTCGAACAAAAAATTTAGAAATTGTTTAAGGATTGTAAAAGGCTTCAAAAGAATAAAAAAACATTTCCTTAAGATTCCGAGGAAAATTGAAAATGATTTTTTATTCTGAAAAATTAATTTTAAGAGAATATTTAAAAAGATTTAGAAAGATTTACAAAATTGTCAAAAATGAATGTAGAAGATCTTCAGGGAATTTTTTTAATTTGGCAGGATTTTTAAAACAATTTTATGAAAAATTCAAATCATTTTAAATGATGTTTAGAAGTTCTGAAAAAATTTCAAAAATAATATAAAATTTGAAAACATGTAAAACAACATGATTCTTCAAGATTTTGAAATAAAGTTTTGAAACATTTTAAGGATTTCATAAACTATTCAAAATAAAAATAATTTATCTTGTAATTTAAGATGTGTTCAGGTCATAAACAAAATATAATCGTTCAATTTTCAATATTTCCAGCTTAAAATTGCTTAAAATATCATTTTTTTAAATTTTAAATTCATTGATTGATTCTTCAATTCAGAGCATTGCAAATTATAACATGGATTTATATTTTTGGAACTGAATCTGAGTCTTTGATCTCTACAATTTATAAAAGATAAAAATGTTTAATTTGGCAGTTCAACTGCATTTAATTTAAAATTGTTCAGTTAAAAAGTGTTAGTAGCTTCCATTTTGAGCATTTGAATACAACATTTTTTAATTTAAAAACTTTTAAACTTCAATTTAAAAAGTTTAAAATTCCAATAAAGAATTGGATTAAAACCATTAAAACCAATAAAAGACCAAAACCTGGAGAAATATTTTTGATTATAAGGGCTATTAAAAAAATCATTTCACAGCGAAAAATAACGACTTTCGATTTATAGTGGTGTACTCGAATATTAAAAAGAAACTGGTAAGCAGAAAATTCCAATCAATGCAGATTTTGACTATGCTAGATCAATACTACAATGCTATATAGGTCTTTTTTTAACTTCGCAAACTTTTTTTGTGTACCTATGTAATATTTTAAGCTTATACTAAATCTGAATTTCAGCAACGACAAAACCAGATACACAGTCAATTATTCCTACCAACAATCTTCGCTCAGAGATTTTATGCCGAGAAGGTGGTTTACAGTAGAGAAAAACCCCATTGCAATGTAGGAACCATCGGTCACGTAGATCATGGAAAAACTACCTTAACAGCTGCCATAACGAAAGGTTAATCTTAAGTTAATATACTCTATTACTTTATTATTTTATACTTTTGATAGGATCGTTGCCAACAAAATTGGCATTTTTTTAAAATTAAACTTAAAATGTAATAGAAGTAGATAACCATTTTTACTATAAAGAAACGAATTTTCGTGAAGTCTATTTTTTTATTTCATTCTAAAATCTGTAAATTTTTTAATACGTTCCAATTGGCAATTCTCAATAATCTTTAGATTTGATGTCGGAGGATAGAATTAGGAATAATTAACTATGAGATACATTTCCATGTGAGGAAAACTAAGTCAGACAATAGTTTTTAAGCCTAAAATACAGGCGATAAATTCGCCTCCAATACTAGGGTGACCGGATGGATCGATCGGAAAATCGGGATCTTACCCTACTTACCCCCTTCAATCTCTAATTGCCCCCACCCCTAATACAATTGAACTTAAGTCGAGTTAATTGTCTACCAAAAAGACGATCTTTAAATAAAATACATGAATTTTCAACTAAAATAGATAAATTTTCATCCAAAAAATGAATTGTCAAGCAAAAATATTAATTTTTTATCGAGAAGATTAATATTCTGTCACAAAAGACAAGTTTGAAACGAAATGCATGAATTTTCAACCAAATCGTTAAATTTTCAACTAAAGAAGGTAAACTGTCAACCAAACACAGAGTAGTTGAATTTTCAGTTAGAAAAAAAAAACATTTTCAAGAAAATAGTTAAATTTTCAACCCAAGAAATGAATTTTCAACCGTAAAGATTAATTTTCTACCAATAAAAGACGAATTTTCAACAAAATACATGAGTTTTCAACTAAAAAAGATAGGTTTTCAAACAAAAAATGAATAGTTGTATTTTCATATAAAAAAATTAATGTTTAACCAATTAAAATCGAAATGAATTGTCAACCAAAAAGATTAATTTTTCAACAAGAAGATTAATATCCTACCACAAAAGACGAATTTTCAACAAAATGCATGAATTTTCAACCAAATAGTTGAATCTTCAACTAAAAAAGATACGCTGTCAACCAAACACGGAGTAGTTACATTTTCAGTTAAAAAATGAATTAAAAAAAAAATTACGCAACAACATGGTTCAATTTTGAATTTAAAAAAAAAGGTTTCACCACAAATGATAATCATTAACCAGAAAAATGAATTTTTATTAATGTAGTTCCACTTTCAACTAAGGTAGTTGAATTTTCATCGTAAAATGTAATAGTTGATATTTGAACAAAAAAAGATTTTAATTTGAAACGAAGAGCAGTTGAATTCAAACAAAGAAGACGAATTTTCAATAAAATAGATGAATCCATCCATCATTTTAGTTACAAATGAATCTCTTTGGTTGAAAATTAATATTTTTAACTAAAAGTTTAACCATTCAGTTTTTGGTTGAAATCTTTTTAGTTGAAAATTCCTCTTTTTGTTATGGAATAATTTTCTTGGTTGAAAATTCATCTTTTTGATTAAAAATTCAACTATTCCAGTTAAAGATCATCATTTTAGTTGAAAATTCATCACTTTAGTTGAATTTTAATTTTTTCAACTGAAAATTTAACCATTCAATTTTTAATTGTTAATCTTATTTAGTTGAAAATTCGTATTTTTTATAAAATTAATCTTCTTGTTTGAAAATTCAACTATTCCAGTTAAAAATTTATCATTTTTGTTGGAAATTCATCTTTTTTAAATTCAGCTATTCCAGTTAAAGATTTATAATTTTAGTTGGAAATTCAGAATTTTTGTTGAAAATTAATTTTTTTAATTGAAAATTTGTACTGTTCCATTTTTGGTTGAAAAATGAGGTTTTTTAGTTCTAAATTCAACTATTTGGTTGAAAATTTGTCTTTTTTATTTGAAAATTCATCACTGTACACGGAGAAAAAAATATGCCTATAATAGTAAGAACACTAGTCATGCTTTTGTCGCAGGTTTCATTTTTGCTATCCTGGTACAAAATTCATTCATTTTAAGCAAGAATCCCTTTATCCTAAAAAAGTACAAAGCTTCATGCTTTGAAAGCCGTTATCCCTTGCGAAAATAGCTCGAACTTTGCCTTGCTACGGTTGTAAGAAAACTCATCCTATTAGAGTATGAGTACTCTTACAAAAGAGATATTAGGCCACGCCTACTGGCGCTTGCGCGTGGCCTAATATCTCTTTTGTAAGAGTACTCATACTCTAATAGGATGAGTTTTCTTACAAACGTAGCAAGGCAAAGTTGGAGCTATTTCCACAAGGCACAACTGCTCTAAGGGCATGTGACTCTAGCAATAACGGCATGCGCTTGATTCTTTTATAGTATAGGACATTTAATGCTAAAAATGTGTAACCTGATGCCAATATTGGTAGAAATTCATACCAATTTCGTACATGAAGTTCCGTGCTGTAATATTAAGAGCTCAGCCTACTATAACAGTGAGATTTTTTTCTCCGTGTAGTTGAAACAATTTTCGTTGTGAAGAATTAATTTGTTTAAATGAAATTTTAACTGTTCTGTTTTTAGTAGAAAATTAATCTTTTTGGTTGAAAATTCAACTATTTGGTTAAAAATTATTCTTTTGTTGAAAATGCAATATTTTTACTTGGGATGTTAGGAGTTTGAAGCAGTTTAAATTGAATTTGATATAGTGCCCACATTGATTTTACCTAAATATGCACTGAATTTTACGTATAAAAAGATACATTAAAAACTTGTTTGAATTATTATTTAAATTTATGGACTTTGGAGGCAAATTAAAGAAATGATTAATGATGTTTTTAGTATTATTTAATTATTGAATTAATCGATGGTGCTAGTATATTCAAGAATATCTTGTAATATAATTTGTCAAAATATTCTAAATCAAACATAATAATTGAATCCCTAGAAACTGAAAAAAAAATGTATAGGAAACTCCCGAAACTATATACATATTACGAGTTGATTGTTTAAAAAAATGCGAAATATTTGAGTGGCTCCGTACTATGAAATTATGAATTTACTATGAATTTACAATTATACCTGGAAAAAACTTCAGATAACTGGAAAAAACCTGGGATTGTCAGCGAATTTTTTTCCAGGATTTGAGTATACAGACAGGGTGGTCAAAAAATGCATTGCAAAAATTTTTTTGATGCTAGATGCAAACGATCCCCCCAAAAAGTTTCGAAATCCAAAAAAATAAAGGTCCTATTTTTTCAAAATTTTGATTTTATATGGTGCCTGTTGGGACTTGAAATTTGTATGGGAAAATGCATGGGAAAAAGTCACTTTTTGGTATTTTTCGAATAATTGTTCAGGGTTAGGGAAAAGTTGACATTAATGTTATAAGGCTTCTAGAGTACTTTCCAACGAAGAATTTGACCTATCATACATATGGATTTGACGCCCCTAACACACCCCCACGATGCCCTGAAAACTACCCTTAAATCGAAAAATGTACATTCTTCAGGAAATTGACTCTTTTAAGCAGTTTATTCTCCTTTTTTCCGGAAATCATTACTATAGGTCTATTGGAATGTTTAAAAATGTTTTTTAGTTAATTTCCATTTATTTAAATAAATTCTATTCGTTTAAATAATATGTTCTTCTATAAAATTCGTTTTAAATCTGTTCTCTGAGATCGGAATGGCAGTTTATTATCTGAAAATAACTTTATTTATTTCTTTATTTATTTATTAATTTCTTTCTATTGTTTAAACAATTAATTATTATTAATTTTCTACTTTTTTGCAATTTATGGTAAAAAAGTCAGCTTTTCTTGTGATAAACCTATATATTTTAATTTCAAGGTATCCTCTATACATTATCTAATGAATCCTAAATTGTTTAAACAAATTTAATTTGTTTAAACAAATTTTTTTTCTCCAATTCGCCTAAAATTCTGGTTTTTTGTAATAAATCTATATATTTGAATTTCAAGGTATCTTCTCTACATTATATAATAAATCCTAAATTGTTTAAACAAATTAAATTTGTTTAAACAATTTTTTTGCTCAATTCGCCTAAAATTCTGTTTTTTGAGATCGAACTGGCCAGCTGTTATTTTGAAGTGACATTATTTATATTTACAAATAATTTCCATTGTTTCAATAATAAAATTATTTTTTTCAACATTCCATCAAATCCTATTGGAAATCAATAATTATAGTATTTATTATTTAAAGAAAAAATTTAACTCCTGAATTTACTGAAAAAATATTGAAAACAATTGAATTTGTTTGAATAAATAATGGAATGTTGAAAAAAATAATTTTTTTATTCAAACAATGGAAATTATTTGTAAATATGAATAATGTGACTTCAAAATAACAGCTGGCCAGTTCGATCTCAAAAAACAGAATTTTAGGCGAATTGAGCAAAAATTTGTTTGAACAAATTAAATTTGTTTAAACAATTTAGGATTTATTATATAATGTAGAGAAGATACCTTAAAATTAAAATATATATGTTTATTACAAAAAACCAGAATTTTAGGTGAATGGAAGAAAAAAAAATTGTTTAAACAATTTAGGATTTATTAGATAATGTATAGAGGATACCTTGAAATTAAAATATATAGGTTTATCACAAGAAAAGCTGACTTTTTAACCATAAATTGCAAAAAAGTAGAAAATTAATAATAATTAATTGTTTAAACAATAGAAAGAAATTAATAAATAAATAAAGAAATAAATAAAGTTACTTTCAGATAATAAACTGCCATTCCGATCTCAGAGAACAGATTTAAAACGAATTTTATAGAAGAACATATTATTTAAACAAATAGAATTTATTTAAGTAAATGGAAATTAACTAAAAAACATTTTTAAACATTCCAATAGACCTATAGTAATGATTTCCGGAAAAAAAGGAGAATAAACTGCTTAAAAGAGTCAATTTCCTGAAGAATGTACATTTTTCGATTTAAGGGTAGTTTTCAGGGCATCGTGGGGGTGTGTTAGGGGCGTCCAATCCGTATGTATGATAGGTCAAATTCTTCGTTGGAAAGTACTCTAGAAGCCTTATAACTTTAATGTCAACTTTTCCCTAACCCTGAACAATTATTCGAAAAATACCAAAAAGTGACTTTTTCCCATGCATTTCCCCATGCAAATTTCAAGTCCCAACAGGCACCATATAAAATCAAAATTTTGAAAAAAGAAAGAATAGGACCTTTATTTTTTTGGATTTCGAAACTTTTTGGGGGGATCGTTTGCATTTATTTAAAAGTCGCCATTTTGCCACTATACACCCTGATATGGAAATCATAAGGATCTGGAAAATTCCCCAAATACAGTCGCTGCTCAGTAGAAGCGCCGCGTCAATAAATCTCTCAACTGTTTCGACTTTTTGTATTGAAGATTCGAAACTTAGACAATAAGGCTATTAAACTCAACCTTCGTTTTACTTAGTTTTCTCCTAAATAAAGTATTTAAACCACATTTTCTTTCACCAATGTAAATAGTAGTTAATTTATTATTAAAAAATGTAAAAAATGCAATTGTTGTAAATCATGCAACAACCCTATTTTAAGCATTCAGATTGATGAATATAATGATTCAATTAATATTTCAGTGCTCTCGGAGAAGTCCTTGGCAACAGCTAAAGGCTATAATGAAATAGATAATGCACCTGAAGAAAAGGCGCGAGGAATTACAATTAATGTTGCTCACGTCGAGTATCAAACTGAAAATCGCCATTATGGACACACTGATTGTCCTGGTCATGCGGATTTTATCAAAAACATGATTACGGGAACTGCTCAGATGGATGGTTCCATTTTAGTCATTGCTGCAACTGATGGGTGCATGCCTCAAACTAGGGAGCATTTAATCCTCGCTAAGCAGATCGGCATTGAATACATCGTCATTTTTATCAATAAGGTAATTTCCATATATAAAAAAATACTGTACTCAAATTCGGTAGAAATTAAAATAATAATCTATCCAGTTCTCTATCACTCGAATTGTTACCAGACTTTAAAAAAATTTCTAATTATCTTTAGGTGGACGCTGCAGACGCGGAAATGGTAGAACTTGTCGAGATGGAAATTCGGGAACTCGTGACGGAGCTAGGTTTTGATGGCGATAAGTGCCCAGTAATCAAGGGTAGTGCTCTTTGCGCCCTGGAAGGCAAGAATCCCGAAATAGGAAGCGAGTCCATACTGAAACTCTTGGAAGCGGTAGACACTTTTATTCCCAATCCCGTCAGAGAACTGGACAAGCCTTTCGCGATGTCTGTGGAAAATACGTACTCAATTCCCGGAAGAGGAACGGTCGTCACTGGCAGGCTCGAACGAGGAATCGTAAAGAAGGGCATGGATTGTGAGTTTGTCGGTTATAGCAAAACTATCAAAAGTACAATAACGGGCATAGAAATGTTCCACAAAATCCTGGAGGAAGCCCAAGCTGGGGATCAGCTGGGTGCTCTAGTCAGAGGAATAAAGAGAGACGAAATTAGAAGGGGTATGGTTATGTGCAAACCGGGAACAATGAAAGCTGTCGATCACGTCCAAGCTCAAATTTATTTGCTTAGTGCCCGAGAAGGCGGCAGGAAAAAACCAATCTCTAGTTATATGCAACTTCAAATGTTCAGCAAAACCTGGGACTGTCCGGCTCAAGTAGTCCTTCCTGAAGGAAAAGCAATGGCTATGCCAGGAGAAGATTCGTCGTAAGTTGACATTTTTTTAATATGCTTTTTTAAGAATATTCTTCTTTTTGTTTTGTTTCTTTTTTCCCCTCTTCCCACATTGCTTACAATTTCAAATTTTAAAATTCGCCAAAGTAGGCGATATGTGCCTCTCTCACGCTTCACCACTCCTTTCTCCTCGTCTCGTATCCACCCCGGGGGAAAAAATTATGATGGACGGACGGACACCCGAACGAAACTATAAGGGTTTCTGCCCGGAGCTACGGAACTCTAATAAGCCTTAGAATTAATCATTTTTGCGAGGGGTTGATCACTGTTGAAACATGGTGTACGAGCCTTCGAGAAATCTTTCTGAAATAATGTGAAATCTTTTGCAAAAGTTTTGAAATCTTTCTGAAACCTTTGCGAAAATTTGAAATATTTGTGAAATCTTTTTGAAATCTTTGCGAATCCTTTGAAATCTTATAATCTTTTAAAGCTTTCTGAAATAATTTCGAAACCTTTAAAAACTTGAAAATCTTTGTGAAATCTGTAAATTATTTGCGAAATCATGGAAATCTTTGTGAAATCTTCTTGAAATATTTAAAATCTTTGTGCAATCATTGAAATCTTTGCCAACCCTTTGAAATCTGTGAAATTTTGATAAAATCATGGAGATCTTTCAAATTTTTGTGAAAAATTTTGAAATCTTAAAATCTGGTGTACTTACAAGTTGAGTGGTCAGCCTCTAGTAATTCGTTATTAAAACTTTCAGGTCTGATTCTGATTTAAACTTACAATCTATGACTTGTGGATGTTATGTAGATGTTAGAAAATGCCCATGTTGTCTCTTTATAGTCAATCAGAAATAAAAAATGACGCCTAAGGGGCCGTCCATAAACTACGTTACCAATTTGAGGGAGGGATGGGTTGATGCCAAAAACTACGTTTGGAAGGGGGGGGGGGGTCAGTGGAAGTAACGTTGCAAAGTTAGATAACGTTTAGTACATTTCCTGATGATAAATTTTGAAAAAATTTGCGGATGTTGCGAGACTACAGGTTTTTTTCTGCTCGCATACAGCTCTAAGTCACTTTTAGCAAAATTTTCAGGAAAGTCGATTAAAGTTTAAAATTCTTTTAAAATAGCTTAAGTTTTTACCTCAATACTGTTAATATTTGCCAATACACATGTTTACATTAATAAACATGTTATAATGAAGCTGTGAAATTGAAAGAGTAACCCGTTTCGTTTTTTTTTATTATATTGTACTTTAATGTTGTACAGAATTGTATAATATTTTACCTGACGACGCAAAATGATCTATTTATTCGTGCTAACATAAACACTAAAAATCGAAATAAAATGACTTACAAGCTGCATACGAACAGTACACGAGTTGGAGATTTCAAACTTCACAATTTTGATTGAAAAGTCTACTATTATATTTTTGGTCCGGAATTCATCTCGTTTGGTTTAAAATTTTTACTGTTTGTTTGAAAATTTAATTATTTTATTGAAAATGCCACTATTTCGTTACAAAATCAACTTTTTGTTAAAAAATTCAACTACTTGGTTGAAAGTTAAACTGTTAAAAATTCATTTTTTTGGGGTTGAAAATTCATCTCTTAGCTTGAAAAATTCACCTATGTTGTTGAAATTTCGTTTCCTTTTTGCTTAAAAATGTATCTTTTTTTATTGAAAATTCAACTATTTGGATGAAATTATTGTATTTTTTGAAACGTCGTCTTTTTTGGTAGTACCTAATGTTCTTGGTTAATAAATCATTTTTTTGGTTGAATGTTGAACTCTTTTGTTGAAAATACATTATTAAATTTGTTGTTGAAGGTTCATAATTTTAGTTTTTATGCCTTTGGTTTTTGATTTTAAATGAAAATCTTTTTTCTTTGAAATATAAATTATTACATATTTCGTTGAGAATTCATATATTTTTGTTAAAAAATCAACTAGATGGTTTAAAGTTAAACTATTTTGTAAAAAATTTATTTTGTTGTTGAAGATTTATCATTTTAGTTGAAAATTTAATTATTTGGTTGTAAAATAACTTTTTGGTGGAAAAGTCATATTTTCGGGTAGAAAACTCTTGTTTTGCAGAAATGTCGTCTTTTTAACTTGAAAACTCAACAATTGGTAAAGAAATAAACTATTTCGTTTGCATTTAACTTTTTTGTTAAAAATTCATATTGTTTTGTTGAAAATTCATGCTTTGGTATATCAGAGGAAATCTGAAAGACCTGGAGTTCGAATCCCAGCGAAGCTAGAGAGATTTTTTTCACAACTTATGAAATTAATAATCAATATTCAAAAATTATTGATTTTAGACCGTGTAGAAAAAAAACATTAACATCATATTATTTAATGCATTTCGCTGGTCAAAAACAATAACATCAATTAATAAAATATTCATTTTTTTTTTAAATTCAACTAGTTCATTGAAAGTTGAACTGCTTTGTTAAAAATTCATTTTTGTGAGATTCACCGCTTTGGTTGAAAATTTAACTATTTTAATGAAAACTCTTCTTTTTTTTTTGTTAAAAATTAACTTTTTTATCTGATTTTCAACTATTTCGTTTTTGGATGAAAGTTAACTTAACTGTATAAACTGTATAACTGTATAACTTGAAAATTCAACTATTTGGTAGAAAATTCATCTTTTTGGTTGAGGATTCAACTTAGCGATTCCATTTATGGTTGAAAACGTTTCCTTGTTAGTTCAAAATTCATCTTCCTTGATCGAAAAATAACTTTCTAGTTGAAAATTTATCTTTTTCGGTTTAAAAGTCAACAACAAAACATTCAACTTTTTAGCTTAGAAACATAACTTTTTCTTGAATATTCATCTATTTGGTTGAGAATACAACTATTTTGTTAAAAATTTGTCTGTTTCTGTTGAATTCAACTGGTTGACTATACGTGTTTTTTGTTTTGCTGAAAAGTAATTTCTTAAACATAAATTTTGCCTATTCTATTTTTAGCTGAAAACTTATTTTTTTAAATTTTAAATTCAGCTATTTAGTTGAATATTCATGCATGTATTTTATTGAAAATTCATCATTTGGTAGAAAATTAATTTTTTTAGTTGAA
The DNA here is from genome assembly GCA_932195095.1 of Andricus curvator. Classification (NCBI taxonomy): domain Eukaryota; kingdom Metazoa; phylum Arthropoda; class Insecta; order Hymenoptera; family Cynipidae; genus Andricus; species Andricus curvator. The sequence goes on along the minus strand of CAKNYM010051347.1, from coordinate 75,647 downwards.
AAATCATGTTTGTAGGTTAAAAATGCAGTTATTTAGTTAAAAATTTAATTAATTTGTTGAAAATTTAACTATTCAGTTAAAGTCTTTTTTTTGTCTACAATTCAAACGGTTTTGTCGAAAATTCGCCTTTTTGGATTGAAAATTCATCTTTTATGTTAGAAAAGTTTGTTGAAAATTCATCTTTCTGGTTTGAAAATTAACTTTTTTGTTGAAAATTCAACTGTCCTCGAAAAAACTTGCCTTTTTGGCATGAAAATTTAACTATTCGGTTAAAAGTTCAACTATTTTGTTCAAAATTCGTCTTCTTTGTTTAAAAGTTCAACTGTTTTGTTGTTTAATGCAACTGTTTGGTTAACAGCTAATTATTTGTTGTTGAAAAGTCATTTCTCTGATTAAAAATGTAACTATTTTGTGGAAAATTCATTTTTTTAATTGAAAATTAATTTTTTAACTGAAAATTTAACTATTCCATTTTCAAACATTTGGATGAAAATTCATGTATTTTGTTGAACCTTTTAATTTTATATTGCATATTATATTAATTTTAAATTATCTTTTAATTATTCTTGATTCATTACCGAAACTAAGTGCACCACACGGCCAACGGCTACGTTACTTTTGGGGGAGACAAAACTGCGGTCGTCAAAAATATCCCAAAATTTGTTGCGTTGTTTATGGAGGGTCCCTAAGCTAATGAAGAAGAATTTTTATATTTTTTTATTAATATCTATGATTTAATATTTTGCAGGTTGATTCTTAAATTCTACAGGCCAATGGTTGCCGAAAGGGGTCAGCGTTTCACGTTAAGGGATGGCAGTATAACATTGGGAACTGGTGTTATCACCAAGATCTTCAAAAATCTTACCGAACCGGAACGAGAATTGGTAGTAGAAGGAAAGAAAGCCCAGCTGGCTATGGAGAAGAAAGCGAAAGAAAAGCAGAAAAATTGAACTTAGATATTATTCATAAGACACATTTTACCCTGTAAATTATCAGACATGCATATTAAGAATAGAAAATAAAGCGCCGACTCAGGATGCAATCGACTCAGCGAGATTCAAATTATTATTTCTAAAATGTTTCAATGAAAACATTCCCGTGAAATTTTTTACTCAAATGTACAAGAAACTAAAGTTTGTCGATGGCATCGTGAGTCAGCCTTTCATGTAGGTTAAACCTTTTGGAGTATGACTTCTTACTTTAATTAAAGTTAATCCGAAGGGAATTGGAGTGCGTGTATTTAAGTTCGTTTTTGACAAAACCGGTGCACTTCGTTGAAATTGTTTATTTTTTAATCGACCCCGATAGACTCTGCGGTCTATAATTTTGTTATCAGTTATCTCTTACGCTCTAATAAAATAATTCTTAAAGAAATAAAATTAAGGTAGTTTTTTTAGTGCAGGGTGTCTACTCAAATCCTTGAAAAAAATTCCATGACAATTCCAGGTATCTCAAGTTTTTTCCAGGCATAATTATGGATACAGCTTCGCGAGTTTATTTTTTTTCACTTTCTAGGGATTCAAGCAATACGTTTTATTTAGAAAGCTTTGACAAATTATATTATAAGATATTCTTAAATATATTAGCACCATCGATTCATTAAAATTCAGTGTATATTTAGGTAAAATTAATGTGGGTACTGCATAAATCCCATTTAAACCGCTTCAAATTCGTATCTTTGAATGTAAAAATATTGGATTTTTACATACATACATGTTTAACCAAATAGTTGAATTTCAGCCAATGATTAATTTTCTACTAAAAAAGAAAGAAATTTCGATCAAATAGTTGAATTTTGAACCAAAAAATATCAGTTTTGAGTTAAAATTAATTTTCCACAAAAAAAATTTCAACCAAAAAGATGATTTATTAACAAAAGAGTTTAACTTTCAACAAAGTAGTTTTATTTTCAAGCAAAAAGATGAATTTTGAACTAAAAAGATGAATATTTAATTGGAATACTTGATTTTCAAACAAAAAGATTAATTTTCTACCAAGAAGACGACTTTTCAACAAAATACATGAATTTTCAACTAAAAAAGACAAATTTTCAAACAAATAGTTGAATTTTGAAAAAGATCAATTTTCATCCAGAAATCAAATAGATCAATTTTCCAGCAAACTGATGAATTTGCAACTAAAATTATGTATCTTCAACTGGAATAGTTGTATTTTAAACCAAGAAGATAAATTTTCAACTAACAAAGATAAATTGTCAGCTAAAAGTTGAATAATTAAATTATCAGTCGAATTCAAGTCGAATCAAAAAAATAGTTACATTGTCAAATAAAGAGGCGAATTTTGAACTAAAATGATTAATTAGTTGAACTTTCAACTAGAATAATTGAATTTTCAACCAAGAAGACTTACCAAGAAAGACGATTTTTCAACTAAAAAGGATAATTTTCGAACCGAAAATTGAATAGTTAAATTTTCCATCAAAGAGAAGAATGTTCAACTAAAAAGATGGAATATTTAACTAAAAAGTTACTTTTCAAAAATAGTTACACATTCGAACAAAATTTGAATTTTCAACCAAGAAGACTAATTTCTACAAAGAAAGACGAATTTTCAACTAAAAAGATAATTTTTCAACCGAAAATTGAGTAGTTAAATATTCAAGCAGAGAAGAATGTTGAACTAAAATGATGGAATATATACAACTAGAATAGTTACTTTTCAAGAAAAAAATGTCTAATAGTTACACTTTCGAACAAAGTCATGCATTTCCAACGAAAATGATGGAATATTCTAGTAAATTAGTTACATTGTCAGATAAAAAAAAAATTTCAACAAAATAGTTTCAGCTGGAATAGTTAAATTTCCAATAAAAAAAAAATAATTTTCAGTCAAAGAGATGAATTTAAACTAAAATTATGAATCTTTCACTGGAATTTTTAACCAAAATGAATAATTTGTACCAAAAAAAAAAAACGAATTTTCAACTAAAACCGATAAATTGTCAACTAAAAGTTGAATAGTTAAATTATCAGTAAAAAAATTAATGTTCAAGCAAAGAGATGAATTGTCAACTAAAGTTTCATTTTCAAACAGTGATGAATTTTTAACTAAAATGATGAATCTTCAACTGGAATTTTAAACCAAAAAGATGGATTTTCAACTAAAATTATGAATCTTTAACTAGAATAATTGAATTTTCAACTACAAAGAATAATTTCTACCAAAAAAGACGAATTTTCAACTAAAAAAGATAATTATTCAACCAAAAATTGAATAGTAAAAAAATTAATTTTCAGATAAAGGAAAAACGAATTTTCAACAAACATTTTTTTCAAACTTTTCAAACAAAGAAATTTTTTCAAGAGATTTATTTTCAATAAAAAAATGATGAAACTTTAACCTAAAAAAAAATTAATTTTTAACCAGAGTTTAACTTTCAACTAATTAAATGTTCGTTCAAAAAATGATGAATTCTGAACGAAAAATGTAGTACTTGATATTTCGCCAAAAAAAAAAGATTGTAATTTTTAATCACAAACAGTTTAATTTATCCAAAAAGACGTATTTTCAATAAGAGTTGAATTTTCTACCAAAAAGAACGAATTTTCAGCCAACAATAGACATTTCTAGGTTTTTTTCAGGTATAGAAAAATTCCCTGACAAAAACGAATGTTTCAATTCGTGTTTTATTTATTTTATTGAATTCAGACATCAGAAATACAATCCGCTCAAGGTAGTCGCAATCAAACTTTCATCCACAAAACAAACAAGGTTAAGTTTACAAATCTCGCCACATTGACTCTAATTATTTGATCAGAAAATGTATTATTATTCTACAGACTTTACACATTTCGCTCACTTTGAATAAGGATCAAATGCAACATTTTCGCTACAGTTATTTCCCAAAGGACACAAACGGCTGCAAGTAGAAAAAACTCGACAATTTCCATGAAACAAATCATACATTCGCTTCTGCTATATAAAAATAGTAAACAGTCCTCGGTAACTTGAAACAGGTATAACATACTGGAATAAGCGCTTTCTTCCAGTGAAAAATCGCGGAACATGTAAAATAATTCCCTCTCTTCAAGCGGAGCCAATAAAACGTTCGGAATAGTTTCTGGAAATGGCGTCAATGTTGCCGGCTATTAATTGCTGTACTGCCATGTTAATAATTTAAGTTTCACGAAGGTGAGTAACTCAGACTGATGTCTGTTTTCTCACCGTCCTTTAATTTACAAAAGAAAGCAATTTTTACATTACATAACGATTGCTCACGTTTATAGATAACTTATCGTTTCGATCCGAAGATTCTTCCTTACAAAATTAATCTTGTGTTTTAATTATGCTATGATGAGAGTAACGAGTTTCCCTCTTGTGAGTAGTTGAAACTCGAATACAGAGGTCGATAGGAACCAGTTTCTCGCAGGCTTCTTATATATTACGTCGATTTCTCCGAATTTAGAAGAACGTCGAAAGTTGTGAAATTAAAGCGAGCTCCGTTCGAAACAAGACTTTATTATTCAGAATCACATAAATATTTATGGCTTTCGGCATTGAGTGACCGACCAATTGAAAGAGACGAGAAACATTAACTTTGTAAGAGACCGATTCTTGGACCAAACGAGGCGAGTACAGTTCGTACTCGAGGAGGCCTCGCACCTGCCGAGGATACTGGGGGATAAAATAACCTAGAGATCTTCGTCGTCCTCTGGTAGAGCCGTTTCTTGGGCTTCCTTGAGGTCCTTCTCGATCTGTTGCTGCCATTGTGGGTCCATCGTGACTTCGGGTGGGAGAAGCGCTGGCATCGCGACGAATTCCAGGTTTGGGTCTCCAATCAACTTGCGCGCCAACCACAGGAAAGGTTTCTCGAAGTTGTAATTACTTTTCGCACTGATGTCGTAATACTGAAAAATACCAAATAAATTAATCCTCCGAATACTTAATAAATTGCAAACTGTATTTATCACAGACTTCACAGCCCCAACATTCACTCAAAACAGGAGAAATAGGGTGATTTTTCACGAAAATAGGGGAATAAATTCTTTCAAATAAAATTTATGTAGATACCATATTAAATTCAATAAGAAAAACTTTAAATTCCTAACATTTCAAGACGAAATATATTGCATTTTCAACAAAAGAGTTGAATTTTCATTAACAACAAATTAATTTTTGATCAATAAGTTGCATTTATAACCAAATACTTGAACTTTCAAGCAAAAGAATCACAAGAAGACGAATTTCCAACAAAATAAATTAATTTTCAACGAAATAGTGGAATTTCCTGTTGAAAATTTTCCACCAAAAATGGAATTGTCGAATTTTCAAATAAAAAATTAATTTGCAACAAAAAAAATGAATTTTTAAACAAATAGTTGAATTTCCAAGAAACAGGTTAATTTTCTACCAAATAGTTGCATTGTCAACTAAAAAGATTAATTTGCCACCAAGATTAACCTTCTACCAAAAAGGTGCAATTTTTACCGAAAGAGATGAATTCTGAAATAAAAAAAAATATTTTTCTGCAAAACAATTGAATTTTCAACCCAAAAATATGAATATCAGATGAAAAAGTCCATTTTTTCAACAAAAAAAGAATTTACAACAAAATTGTTAAATTTTCAACCAAAAAGGCGAATCTTAAAAAAACTAAATGAATTTTTAACAAAGTAGTTCAACTTTCAACAAAGTAGTTGAATTTTCAACCAAATTATTGAAATTTCAAGCCAAAAAACTAATTTTCTACAAAACAGTTAAATTTTCAAACAGATTAATTAATTAATTTTCAACTAAATTTATGAACCTTGAACAATAAAAATGAATTTTAACAAAGTAGTTCAACATTCAACCAAGTAGTTGAATTTTTAACAAAAAAAAAGATGAATTATCAACGAAAAGAGTACCATCACATCATGAGATATCGGCGGGACATCCCATTTATCTCCGACGATATCCCAGTAATATTGCGAATAATCTACAGGGCGGATATCTCGATGTCTCTGAAATGTCCCAAGAATATCTCAGAATATCCTGACGATATCCCAATTCTGTAATTTGGTATATTCCTGGAAATTCAGATATATCTACTGCCAACTATATGTATATTCAAACGTATAAATAAATTAACTCAACATTTAATAATATTGGGCACTTTTCCGGAGATTTAGTACAAAGTATATAACATTATAAAGTACAATAATAGTACAGTTTCCTCTAAAGTCATTTTCAGGTAAATTTTATCATGGCTGTCAGTGTGCGAAAACTATCGCGCAATACGCCTGTAGGATACTTCTGTGACTTTGACAACAGCGACATCTGGCACGCGAACTATTGGGTATCTCGAATTTATTTGTGCAATGTTTATGAAAAAAAGCAGTGAATATCAATTCATTTTAATCAAAAATGTTAATCTTCGGTTTAAAATTAATTGTTCACTATAAGATTTTTCGATAATATTGAATTCAAATTTCTTCCCAATAGTTCCAAATTGGTGGCGCTGTCGTAGCTGCCCAACAGGCGTATAAGTGACGCTTTAACAAAAGTGAATAATTTCTCGAATATTCGTGCTGGATTATAATATATTCTCATTTGTATCATGTAAAACAACGCGGAACATATTAATTTGATTGTTTTTTGTCGTAGAAAGTGATTTTTCCGTTATACCCATAGTGAAATGTGCCATCTCCAAACTGCGCAATTTAGAGGTTATAGATGTAATAACAGCCAAGTTTTAAATTTTCAGAAAGTGGCTTGTTTTTTGTTGTAAGTAGGCTGTTATTTGTTATGAAAATAACTTGCAGTAATAATGTTTTTATAATTATACTGAGATAGAATTCGAAAGAAACCGAATATTCGAGATTTGTATAAAGCGTTTTTTGTTGTAAAACTGATTTTAGTGAATCTTTATGTTTTCAGGCATTCTACATCAATATATTTTAATTAATATGCATTCCAGAAATATTGGATTCCATTGCCAAAACTGTATATATTCCGCACAGGACATTGTGTCGATATCGTACGGGGCGGAAATGTCGATATCCTTGGAATATGCCACGGATATCCCGGGACATTTTTTAGGATATCTCACGTCCTGCCGAGATATCATAGGGATATGCCAAAGCTATCATTTTGTTGTGAGGATAATAGCTGATATTTCAACCAAAAGAGGTTTTGATTTGAATAGAAAACAGTAGAGTTCTACCAAAAAGACGAATATTAACAAAAATAGTTGAATCCTTAACCAAAACAGATTAATTTTTAACAAAAAAGTTACATTTTTAACCAAAAAAGATAAAATTTCTACGAATACAGTTGAATTTTCAACCCCAAAAGACGAATTTCCAACAAAACAGTTTTAATTTTTGACAAAAAAAAAAGATTCACTTTTTACCCCAAGAGATGAATTTACTACAAAGCAATTGAATGTTTAACCCGAAAATATGAATTTTCAATAAAAAAAAATAATTTTCTACTAAATAGTTTAATTTTCAACCAAATTATTGAATTTTCAAGAGAGATAAATTTTTAACAAAAATAAAATGAATTTATAACAAAGTAGTTCAACTTTCTTCCAAATAGTTTAATTTTTAACAACAAAAAAATGAATTATCAACAAAAAGTGATATTTGATATCTATACATATTTCTAATATTTCAATCAAGAGATTTTTATTTAAAATAAAAATCAGTTGATTTTGAACCAAGAAAAATTTTGATTTAAATAAACGGAACGGTTGAATTCAACTAAAAAGGACGAATTTTCAAACAAAGAAAAATAATTTGAATCCTCGGGGTAGTCTGGTAACTAAATAAAAAAAAAATCAATTTTTTTTTTTTACATATTTCGAAAGTAAAATATGTTGAAAGTATATTGTGAAATTTTTAGACTGAAATATGAAAAATTCACGAAGCTACAGCACATAGTCGAGAGCGTTTCGTAGTTGCGCGCTGTAAGCCGCACAACAGCTGCAAACGGTCGGACGGATAAGCGATAAGGCAACGTCGGACGCTTCTAAATCAGCCAGATCGAGTCGTTGGGCAGAAAAAGTTGCTGAGAATGATGCCTATGTGGAAACGGAAGGTTTTCTGTATGCACCAGGCTAAACGCGTTTTTCTCAAAACAACGTTTTCTCGGTCGGCCCGGATAATTAAAAATATTCTGTTGAACCGATCAGGCTGAAATGTTAACGTGTTGTTCTACACATCAGTGGCTATGTCGGGAGCTAGGATCTTTTTTTTCCGTTCATGATTTTCTGATTTATAGCCTGATTTCCGAGAAAAAAAATGTTACTTTTTTTTAGAAGTCCACCATTTTGTTATTTTTCACTCAAAATTAAGAATCCTAGCTCAGGACAAAATGACAAGCCTACAGAATAATAATCAATTTTTTTTTTATTCAGATGTCATGAAGTGCCGCAATCACCCGGACCAGCCATATACCTTTTTTTTTGAGATGCTCACTTTGTCCGTAAAAAAAACTAAAAAAATATTGTAAAAAAAAATGTGTACAGCTTTAGATATCAATAACATATAAAAAATTTGAAATGATTGCATTTTTTATATATATATATTTTTTAAATCCCGAAAACAGCTTTAAAGCAAGTGTCAGTTACCAGACTACCCCCTTAAGCAAAACAGATTAATTTTCAACAAAATAGTTGCATTTTTAACCAAAAAAGATCAAATTTTCTACCAAAATAGTTGAATTTTCAACAAAACCGTTTGAATTTTCGAACCAAAAAAGATGACTTTTTGTTAACAAAATAATTTAATTTTCAGCCCAAATAGTAGAATTTTTAACAAAACGAGAATAATTCTGAATCAAAAATATAATAGTAAACATTTCAACCGAAAATAGTTATATTTTCTTATATGGGTTCTATGAATTAAGGTCGCACTTAAGCGAAAAACGAGAAAAAGGGAAGTTTTTTGAAAACAGGGGGAAAAAGGGAATACAGGAAAGTCTGTGAAGTCCGTTATCAGTTTTAAGAAGAATAACGACAGTTGAAACAAATTTCTCCCTTTAAAAAAAAATTTAAAAAACAATCTTTGTCTGAATTAAGATGCAAAGCTTCAACAGTAAAATAACCCTGATTCTATACCTGGAGGTTCTTCTTTCGGTGGAAAACGATACTCTTGGCCTTGACTTTCCTGTCCTTAATGTCGACTTTGTTGCCGCAAAGGACAATTGGAATATTTTCGCAGACTCGGACCAAATCCCTGTGCCAGTTTGGTACATTTTTGTACGTCACTCGGGACGTAACGTCAAACATGATGATCGCACACTGTCCCTGAATGTAGTAACCATCTCGGAGACCACCGAATTTTTCTTGACCAGCTGTGTCCCAGACGTTGAATCTAATGGGACCTCGATTCGTGTGGAAGATCAAGGGATGTACTTCCACTCCCAAAGTGGCGACGTACTTCTTTTCGAACTCTCCCGTAAGATGGCGTTTTACGAAGGTTGTTTTGCCGGTTCCTCCATCACCTACCAGCACACATTTGAAAGTTGGCATATCCGCTTCCTGCGCCATTTTTAGTCGATTTTCTTACTGCGTTGTTTTGCAAGAATTCTGAAACACAACAAATTTCGATATAAAATATGTTTTATTTTAAAAACTATTCAAAACTTTTGCTGTTTCAGCCTTCACAGCCTAAAATAATCTCACAAATGGGGAAATATCGTAAGTTTTTACGGAAATATAGGGGAATAAATTCTTTTAAATAAAATTACTGTGAGTGCTATATTGAATTAAATATCAAGCGTTTTAGATTCCTAAGATTTCAAGTTGAAATATATTATACTTTCAAAAATATAGTTGAATTTTCAACCAAACAGTTGCCTACGAAGAGATAAGTTTTTACCAACAAAATTGAATTTCCAACCCAAAAAAAATGCATTTTCAACAAAGAAGTTAATTTTCAACCAAATAGTCGAACTTTCACGCAAAAGAGACGAATTTGCAACAAAACAGTTGAATCTTTAACCAAATGGACGAATTTTCAAACAAAAAATGTTAAACTTCAACAAAAATCGGTTGCATTTTCAAGAAAAAAGTTAATTTTCAACGAAGAAAAATTACTTCTACTAAAAAAGATAAATTCTTAAGAAAAAATTTAATAGTTGATATTTCAACAAAAAATGATTTTAACTTTAAATCAAAAACAGTTGAATTTAAACCAAAAAGATAAACTTTCAACAAAATAAAGGAATTTTCGACAAAATAATTAAATTTTCAGTTAATTTTCCCAAAAAAATCAATTAAAGAGATGAATCTTCAGCCACAAGATGAACTTAAAAATTAGGTCAATTAACAACCAAGTAGTCGAATTTTCAACCATAAAAATGAATTCTCAAAGAAAAATTGAATAGTTGATTATTTCAAACAACAGAGAGAAATTCTCAACGAAAAATATAATTAAATTTTCGAAAAAAAAAAAAAAATTTCCACAAAGAGATAAATTTTCAACATGAAAGTTTATTTTCAACCGTGAAAGATGACTTTTTTACCAAATAGTAATAATAGTAATTTACCAAATAATACTCTCCAGAGCAAAGGGGATGAATTTTCAACAAAACAATTCAAATTTTATCTAAACAGTTGAATTTGAAAGCCCAAAATACGAATTTTTCAGAACTAAGTTGAATTTTCAACAAAAAAGTTTATTTCGAACCAAGAAAGTGGAATTTTTAATCCAGATGATTTTTCTACCAAAAATATGAATTTTCAACCCAAAAAAGACGAATGTTCAACAAAACAGTTGAATTTTCGTCAAAAAAATGACTTAATTACCAAATAGTGGAATTTTTAACCAAATAGTTGAAGTTTCAACCTACAAAGAAGAATTATCAACCATATAATCCAATTAATTTTAATCATATAGTCCAATTTTCAAACAAAAAAGTTAAATTTTCAATTTAAAAAATTCAATTTTCAAACACAAAGGATGACTTTCTAACAAAATCATTAAATTTTCAACAAAACAATCAAATTTTCAATCAAAAAGATAATTTCTCAACCAATCATATAATAGTAGACTTTTCAATAAAAAGAAATTAACTTTCGGACAAAAAAAGTTGGATTTTCTTATTGGGTTTTATTTCCATTTAAGGTAGTTGTGTCAAAAATCAGATCTCTGAAAAAATAGTTTTTCGACGATTTTAAGATTGAAAATAATATTACTGATTGAACTTACAAAAAAGAATTTATTTTAACAATACTTTTTACAAATGATTTTTTTCTTACGATCGCGGTTCTTATCAATTTGCACTTTTTCCAATTTTGAAAGTTAATTTTTCTATGACTGAAATCGTTGAAGCAATTTTTTAAAAAGAAAACATTTTGTTAACAAATAACTATATTTGAAGATTATTCACATATTTTCAAAATTGGAAACAGTAGTTGTAGGAAATGTTTTCCTCGAAAAAAGCCATGATTTATTAAAACTCAACCATTTTTAAAAAATTGCTGAGAAGCGATAATAAGATATTAAATTAGAAAACCTATGGTTAAAATAATGATTGTACGTAATTTTTGGTACAACTACCTTAAGCGAAAAAACGAATGTTTCTTGAAAATAGGGGAAAGAATCTAATACTTTCATTCCAACAAATTTTATCCTTACATTTGTTTGTGTTAAAATAAACAAAAAATTGTACAAATATAATGAATGCTTCTTTTAACCAGAAAATCATGATAATATTTTGAGATATATTCTATGAATAAATATGATGATCTACAATTACTTTAAAAATTGATTATTGTCTTTGGAAGCAAGAACAAATTATTTGACTCTAATAAACGTAAAAATCGAAATCCTATGAAGAATGCTCATTTTCAATACAAAAAAATACTTGAAATATCAATTCGAAAGTTGATTACAGCACTTATTAATGAAAAGCACAAGAGTTAGCTTGATTAAAATCATAACTTCGTGAAAAGAAAGATTTAAAAAGCGTCTTATCTTAGACAAATAAAATAAGCACAATAAATCATGGATTTGAAATCGCAATATCCGGTAAATTCTACAATTAAAAAAATCTCGGGAGCCGAAATAACATGCTTTCCCCCTCCAAATATCAACGGATCCTAATCAGTACTTTAAGTGTTACTATCCACATTTTTAAACCAAATTCAGCTAATTGTAGAAAAGAGTTGTGACGAATTCCCCAAGAGGCAAAACGGCACCAAAAAAATGCGACAAAACCTGAAAGAAACGAAATAACGACAAAAGCACACGGCTGCGTTGCTACAAGCCTGACCGAGAGCCAAAATGAGGCGCGAATTCCATATTCGTTCACGTCACACATAACCACACAACCTAACATTATTTCTGACATTCCAATTTAAACCGTCAGGAATCATATCTATAATCGATTAGTTTTCACATAAAAATGATGTTTTTGGTCAAATTGGCATGGAAAAAGGGCATTCTAGGCACGAAAATGAGGCCGGAATCGGCAGCCTGAAATGACTTGGAATCTTTGGCACGTTCATTAAAACCATGAACCTTGAGCGTGATCGTTTCGAATTCATCGGAATTCGCGTACCTTGGTTAGAGACATTTAGGGTTTTTAAAAACTGGCTGATTTTTTACCGTGAAATTCACAAAACGAGGTAAAAGCCGGTCCCGCGCACGATGCGCAACGGTGCACTTACTGCTCACCACGCCGACAATTCTTAAGTTTTCTCCTTCAACGGCGCCCTTATACTCGTTTCAAGGAAACTCGTAACCAACGTACCGAGGAATTTCGCAGATATTTCTGGAAGTAGACAGGCCGAACCTGCCAAACTAGCGTTGATTTAACCGTGGAACTGAAAATTACACGAGGTGGAGACAAAATTTCCCGGGGAGTAGCGAGGTACGTGAAAATGGACGATAAAACTCACCGTGCTGCACAGTCGATATGGTTCACAATGGCGTGTTTCCTTCGAACTGACGAGTAGGGACTCGCTTCCTCGTCATTCGTCAAATTTGAACCGCCGATAATAGAGCTCAAAAGGAGTCCAAAAGTCGCCAAAAAAACAAATTTGAATTTTCCCGTTCTTATTTTTTCAAAATAAAAGACGATTTTGTCAATTTTAACGAATTTGTGCAGTCGCTTGACATCTGCCGTTGGAAACCCAGGGCCGTGTCAAGATGGGTTCTTGCATAGATATTTCTTTATCAGATATTTTTCATAAAAACGTCACAGATGTCCTTTAGATGTCCCAAACTGTTGAAACTATACTTAGCTTTTTAAAGTAACGAAAATTTATGTGTTGCTTCCGACATTCTTTTAGAAAAACAGCATTATATTAAATTACAAAATGTAACGTTCTCATAAATTCTCTTTAAATTCTCGAACCTTCGGTAACTTACGGTAATTACGGTCAAGTGGCAAGATGGCTGCACGCCCGGTAAATATCCTCGAGTAGTGGGGAGAGGTACAAAACCTTGTTCAACGGACTTTGTGGGCGGGAAACAGCTGGAAATCTGGATCGAGAAAAATAAGGCGTTTGAGATTAGAAGAAAAATTATAAAACGCCTAAATTGACATCTCTTGAGAAGAAGAAAATGAAATCTGAAATAGATAAATTCATAATTAAAAACATTACCCCCACTTTTCACTCCCTTCCACCGCTACGTTCCACCTCCCCTAATTTTTTTTAAATGATACATGATTACAATCTGTACAAAACGTTAATTATTTTAGATACTTTTCAGAACTTCCAATTTTTTTAAACAATTCGATGTTTTCCTTCCTTTTTGAATATTTGTAAAATTCCAAACTACTTGTCATGCCGTAGTATTTTCGGAACTGTTCGGGACTACTTGGAAGATTGAGAATGCGCAGGCGCGTCACGTAATTATATTTGAAATTCCTTATTTTATTGATTACGTGCTAATATTTATGGCAAAACAACTTGAAATAAATTTTTATATTTAGTTCTTGAAGTAATACTCCGTGGCTTGAAAGGCTTGAAAGCAGGAGTTTTAGCGTAGAGGGACGTTTTAGCCTCAAAAGCGGGAAGTTTAAACTTATTGAGCGAAAGTAGGTGCAAGGGTTTTAAAAAATTCAAATATATATTTTTCTGAAATTAAAAATGTAAATGGTGAATTGAACGGTGACAGTACAGAACTATAGATAACAAACAAAATCAGCATTTTTCAGGAGAGCGCAAGAACATTCTGTAAAAACAAAAGTCCACTTCCGAGATGACGTGTTGCTGATTTAAGCCCAAAAAAATTTGATTACAAACAGTTACTCATTTTTGAGGAAATATATGTGTCGGCTGACAGTTTCAAAGTCACACTGACCACAATACGGAAATGACTCGGCTGTGGATTGCGATAAAAAAATGTAATCTTTAGTTTAAATAAGAAATAATAACTTACTCCCGAGATATTGAGTTTCTGAATAAAGGTAAAACCCCTTTGATCTAAAAAGTGAACCAATTCCGAGTAAATTTTCCACGAATTTTGAACTTAAAATTTAACAGGTTTTGAAAATCGGTTTTCGGGAGCGATTCAGAGTCGAATTTTCAATTTTTCACAAAAATAAAAACTTGCTCCCGAGATATGCGGAAGCTTAATAAGAATAACAAATATTTGATGCAAACAAATTAATCTGTTCCGAAGAAAAACAAAGTGTATTATCACGGTATCGCACTGAGATAGACGATGAAAGGACTATAAAAAGATTTTTTTTTCAATAAACAATAATAATTTCAAAAATATCCTGAAGGGAAGAAAAAAATTATTACGACGCTAAAATACTACGATAAAATTCTACGCTAAAATTTTAATTAAAACTTAAATTACTTTTTTTTATTACTGTATCAAAACATGAGAACTCGAATAAATCTTTTTATCAAACGTGTATTTGATTGTTTAGTTCTGTACTGCCACTCTTCAATTATTGTCATTGTTTATTAAATTGATGAATTTCAATTGAAATATTGCAAGATAGTTCATTCTTAAATGTTTCAAGAGTAATTTTTATTTATAATCATTTACGCAAAAAATAATAAATTCTAATAAATAATTAATAAAAATGTAAGCAACCGAATCCAATTTAAAGCAGGCAGTTTCTAGACTAGTGTAGAAAGACATGTATTTTTCAGATTTGCGAAAAAAAATTTCGTACGAAGTTCTGCGCGTTTGAATGTTGTGCTTTCTTTGAAAAAAAGATTTTCTTAAACCTCTAGGGAGCGGCGGCAAATGCGGCGCGGCGGCTAATGTGGCGCGTTCGAGTTTTCGAATATTAACGCACTTTCTGCTTGTGAAGGTAGTTTAATTACATGTATATATATTTTCAACCTTACATTATTTAAAAATTTTGATAATTAAATTAATTGCCTGATTTTTATGACGAAAAGTTAGTTTTGGTTCTTTCGCTTGTATTGTCAGAGTAGCTAAAAACAAGTAAAAAATTACAGAAGTTTCGTGTAAACTTATAAATGTTGTTGGAAATATACTGTTCCGAGTTTCTTGAATGCTTTAAAGTTTAACATTTTGAGTAAAAATAATAAACTTTTATGTAGAAAATCTTTATTAAATATTATTCACATGCGACTAATATGGCGCATTCAGGACTAAGATCGGCAGGTAACTTGGCGCACATGTTTGTGGTTTGTTTTTATCCGAAAAGTTTGTAGTAACAAAGGGCCGGTTTTAGTTAGAAGGTAAGAAATATTTACTCAAAGTAATAATATTCCGTTTCTAATATGTATAAAAAAGTTTTATTCCAATAATTATCGTGTATTTTAGAGTTATTTTAGAATAATTGTATTTTGAAATCGTTTTACCAGTTTTCGGGTTAGGTTTGTTCTGACAGAATAAATATTTAGAAGGTTTAGAGTAATGATATTATTTGAATGTTGAATCATTATAACTGTTTTGGAAAAGAATAAAATTTTCTTCTTGTTAATATAATTTTGATTTATTGTTTATAAAACATCTGTAAGTTTATCTTTAAAATACAAAATTTGTAGCACTCCACAAATTATTGTGAGTCAATCTGCACTGTTAAAAAAACATTTTTTCTTCAAATTTCGGCAGACATAATCCCTCAAATATGTTAATAATATTAAGCGCAAATATATTTATCTTATTTTTATTAAATTTTACTAATTTTTCGACATAATTTTTTTTTATTCAATAATTATGAAATTAAATCGAAACGCGCCACATTACCAAACAAGGTAGGACAACTTGGCGCAGATGCAGTTTTTGGAAAACACATTAATTAACTGTTTTAATGAATTTCAATTAAATTATCTCCATGCATTGAGCATTGGTAAGATAGTAGCCTAAACAAAATATATTTTATTACAATATTTTACTTTATATTTGAATTTTAATCGTGCCTTTTCCTTTATGTGCGCCGCATTCGCCGCCGCTCCCCTATAACCTATATTTTTACCAATTTCTTTTTGAATTTTTCTCTTAAACGATGCAAGATATAGGAAAAAAGCAAGTGGCATTCATTATATAACGTTTTTTAGATTTGCAAACATTTTTTCGTATGCTTCCGAGAAAAATGAGAAAATTAAATTTGATAAAAAAAAAATGTTCCTGATCACAATTGTTATTTAGCCCACATAAAACTCACGAAACGTCTACCTTATTAAAGTAAAAATTAAACAAAACATTGGCAAAAAATATAAGTGTGGATCTGTTGAGAAAATCGACTTTTTATATTTTCAGAAAAACCGCCACCGTTTTGTTAAATTTGAACCCTTTTTTTAATTTTTGGGCGGATTTTGAAAGAAGATGATAAACACTCTGTCAGAATCATAAAAAAACAATAACCATCTCAATTAAGTCAAAAGTTATAGAGGTTTAAAGAAGAGATTATTATTTTTTTAACAAATACAAATTGATACAAATTGAATGCTTTGCGCATGATCACAGCTTTTCTGCGGAATGTTTGAAAATTCTGAGAAACATCTAAAGTTTCTCTTAACTTTTAAAAAATTTTCTTATAAATTTTCGTTCTCATAATATTGTATATTCTTACTATATTTACTGAGACGCAGGTCCCCAAATGTTTCAAAATATATTTTTTGTAATTTTTACGGAACGATTATGGAGCAGTTGTGTATAAAATGTTTTTAAGAACATCTGTGACATTCCCGTGACGTAACGATTCAATTATTCGGTTACATATCTTCTAATAATAAAGTTAATTACGAGAATTTTCAATGTATTTCATTTTCGAAAAAGAATGTTTGAATCCCACTATTATTTTTTTTAATAAACGACATATACCCTCACAGCAATAGGATAGTCCATTTTATCCAAATTAAGTCCCAGGTTATCCTACAAGGCGGAAATTTGGACATCCCAAGGATATCACCAGGATATACAGGAAGTCTATTCTATGGGATGTTTCTGGTATATCCCATGAACATCCCATAAAAATTCCGGATATCCAAAGTGTCCGCCTTGTAGGATATACCGATGGATTGTTCCTGGGATAGCCCGGAACATAAATGGGATCAATAATGGGATATCCTATAGCTGTGAGAATATTACCTAATTTCCTATAGCTAACAAAAATAAATAAAAATAATAGTTTGATATCATATGATATAATAGTTTGTAGTCATCTATACATTTTCAAATCTAGTTTTTGACTGGATCGACCAATTAGAAGTGGGTTCTATTATATTTGATGTATTATTGTATTTGTTCGCGTCTTCTAGACGCACCGATCGACCTTTTGTGGAACCTTTTATGAAGTTTAAAAAAATTGGTTTTTCTGTTTATGTATGAGAACAAATTTGTTGACATTAAGAATACTACAGTACTATATCTGATATATTTATTTATTTATTCTACATGTATATCTTTTCAGACTTTTACATTTTGTTTCCCCTTTCCCCGTTCCCCACTTAATACTAAATACAATCTGTGTGAGTAACA
>CAKNYM010051347.1:0-34303 GCA_932195095.1 Andricus curvator | reverse complement strand
CCCCCCCCCCCCCCCCGACTCCTCTGTCCACGTAGACTTATCCCATATTTTATGGAAATTTGGATATTTGTGGCATTCAAAAGCAAGGAAGCCAAAAGAAGCGGTGAATTGGCTGAAAATTCGGTTTTTCTTGAAAACAAAGGCTTAATGACACAAGGAATGAAGTCGAAACCAAAAATAGTGAAAATTTTCTATTTTCTCATGTTTTTTCTCAAAAGAAATCCACAGGTGCAGAAGAATATGCGTCCATGTAGATTTTGGTTAGAATCTCCGGCATCCCTCGTGAACAATCGTGAATTTTTGGGGGCCCCCCCCCCCCCCCCCGACAACTGTCTACGTGGAATATGGCTGCGGCCCCTTATATAGAACCGAATGGCTCTAATATGGTATCAATTAATGGCTAATTGAAAATATGCTAGGAAAGTTAAATGGATGTGCATAATAATGTAGAATTTTCATGTTTTTAAAGCAATTTTTCCCGCAAGGGTGATAAATATGACATTTATAAATTGTATGTCTTAAATTATCCTAATTTTTCCCAGTAAGTAGTAACGTACTTTCTGTTCAGCCTTTCAAACCCTTCTCTTTATGAAATCCTGGCTACGCCACTGTCGCCACTGCACTCTGTACACTACACTAAATGTAGGTTAATTCATTTATATAAACTTTAGGGTGCACTAAACTGTTCATTCAAAAGTACCTAACACATATTTTCCAAATTTTTCATGGCGAAGAAAAAACACTCCTATTTTGCTTATTCTCAGAATTTTATCCATTAAAATTAAGTAACCGATAGTTTACTACCCAAAAAACATTACTGTGGAGTTTTGTGATAAAATTTGTAATTGGCTAATAATGATTGGCCTCCAAATTTTGCAAGTAGCTAATGCAAAAGACCTAACCTCGTGCGCCACGCCCACTTTCTCGCTGCTTTTCCGCAGCGCGAAAGTATTGCGGAAATTTATGTAAAGTATTATTTACATAAGTACTTTATTGTTACAAATTTATAAAAATTGCTGAAATTTATGTAAATAGGGGAGCAGCGGCGAATGCGGCGCGGCGGCAGTCGAGTTTTCGAATATTAACGCATTTTCTGCTTCTGGAGGTAGTTTCATTACATGTATATATGTTTTCAACGTTACATTATTTAAAAATTGGGATAATTAAATTAACTGCCTGATTTTTATGACGAAAAATTAGTTTTGGTTCTTTTGCTTGAAATATACTGTTTCGAGTTTCTTGAGTGCTTTAAAGTTTAACATTTTGAGTAAAATTAATAAACTTTTATGTAAAAAATCTTCATTGAATACTATTCACATGCGACTAATATGGCGCATTCGGGACTAAAATCGGCAGATAACTTGGCGCACAAGTTTGTGGTTTGTTTTGCTCTGAGAATCTTAACATGCAATGCGGATTTTGTAGTAACAAAGTGCCGGTTTCAGTTAGAAGGTAAGAAATATTTACTCAAAGTGATAATATTTCGTTTCTAATATGCATAAAAAAGTTTTATTCTAATAATTATCCTGTATTTTAGAGTTATTTTAGAATAATTGTATTTTTAAACCTTTTTAGCAGTTTTCGTGTTAGGTTTGTTCTGACAGAATAAATATTTAGAAGGTTAGAGTAATGATATTATTTGAATGTTAAATCATTATAACTGTTTTGGAAAAGAATAAAATTTACTTATTGTTAATATAATTTTGATTTATTGTTTATAAAACGTGTGTAAGCTAATCTTAAAATAAAAAATTTGTAGCACTCCTAACCTTTATTTAGATGGGAGTTTATAAACGAAACTGAACATTTTTTCTTGAAATTTCGGCAAAAATAATCCCTCAAATATGTTAATAATATTAAATGTAAATATATTTATCTTATTTTTATTAAATTTTACTAATTTTTCTTTATAATTTGTTTTTGATTCAATAATTATGAAGTGAAATCGAAACACGCCACATTACCAAACGCAAGGTAGGGCAACATATTGGCTCAGATGCACGTTTTGGAAAACACATTAATTAACTGTTTTAATGAACTTCAATTAAATTATCTCCATGCATAGAGCATTTGTAAGATATTGGCCTGAACAAAATATATTTTATTACAATATTTTACTTTATATTTGAATTTTAATCGTGCATTTTCCTTTATGCGCGCCGCATTCGTCGCCGCTCCCCTATTGAAAATTTGTAAGAAATTCAGGAATTTATTGAAAGTTTAATAATTCGTGAAAACTGAAAATAACGGAAATCGATGATTTAAGACATTCATAGATGTATGTATGTATACCATTAAGCCATTTCCCTTTCAGGGTAGGCGTGACACTACCCGATTCGGGTAGTAGTGTTTCTAGGTGGATAGTTTTCTTGTAGTTATAAATAACTACAAGTGTGGGCTCACCACACCCACGATGTGCCAACAGCACTCAGTATTCTTGAATGGTCACCCATCCAAGTACTAACCGCGTCCAACGCTGCTTAACTTCAGTGATCTGACGAGAACTGGGTTTTTCAGCGTGGTATGGCCGTTGGCCATAGATATATCATGTAAATAGAGAAATGTATTAAAATTCTGGACATAAATCGAAATTTTAGTAACTTATTGGAATTTAAAAAAATTGTGAAAATTATAAAAATCTATCAAAGTTTTAACAGAAACCATAAAAATTGCCGCTTCACGTCGTGTACTCGCGCCCTTGGCGTCGAGCTTCATAACAAACCTCTTGTTTGTTAACCATTCTCCAGCAACTGTCAATAAACACACATACAAGTTATAGCAATGGATTCGTAAGACCCCAAAGAATGTCGCCCAAGTTGCAATTTGTTGATACAAACAATAATGCATTACCTTCGCAAATGTAGTAGAGCGTCCTTGATGATTTCAATACAACAAACAACATCGGCTAGCTGACGCGTATTTTCGGCAAACAGCGAATGAAAGTATCCTCCCGTAAGCGTGTATATCACTCTAGTCCAACAGATTTCGTTGGCCAATAATTCTCCATAAGACGTCACTTGGGCTTAGGTCGTTTTGAATGCAACTGACCCCTCGGGTTAGGTTTTCTATACCGTTTTTGAGGATTTTTATTTTAAAAATCTAAAAGTTATTTTAGATTTTTACTATCAACGTATGATGGACATATGATTAGACATTACAAAAATGCAAAAAAAGAATTTCAAAATTTTTGTGGGTTAGGTACTTTTGAATATCAGTCCTTCAATTCTAAAAGAGACAGACCATTCTGATCGTTCTCCATCTCTTTCACTCTTGCTGATTTTCTGCGGGCAAGCGCAGCGAACGAAGAAAAATGGACTGACACGCAAAAAACGCCGAAAATAAGTAAAATTAAAGGAAAATTTCCCATTATGACTAAAAAGAAGGACATTTGGAGTGTGATGGGAAGGACAAGACTGAAAAGGACAACTCCTTCTAAAGAAGGGCGTATATTAGCCCTATAATTAGTCTCTGATGAAGACAAACATTATCTCTGAGAAAATTACGTAATTTTGGATTGCTCATCAATTTAGCCCGCCAATAAAATAATTGGACGGATAGGTATTGGTGGTATTTTTTCCACACAACCCCCCACCCCCCTCAAGCTCCCCAATCTATTTTGCAACTGTTCGGAACAATAGCATTTTAGCGGTCAAATAGCGGCATTGATAAGGTTATCTAAATATTACTGACCTTTCAAACTTTTCATAACATTTCTGTCTTCTGTCGTTTCCTTCACGAATTTTCTCCGTATTGCTCCGTATTACGCAGTTATTCTTCGCAGTTCTCACAGCTATACTGCCGCTACAGCTTTACACACTTGTAAAGAATGAAATGGTTGCCTGTCTCCAGGGATCTATATATATAGTCAATGATTTTAATTTTTTCGTCTCGATTTTCGTTTACATAGCATAACTTTTGGATTAAAACATTAATTTCCAAATGAATGTAGCTCCTCTCGACTACCCTTATAGTGACAATTTTTATTTATCTAAAACATTAATTTCCTTTATAATAAAACTTTAGGAAACTATTTTATTTTATTTTATCAAATCAATTTGAACGTTTATAGTTAATGCTTGTTCAGTTTGTATTTCTTCAATTTTAAATTATTGAATTTTGATAAGCTTCTATTTTAGCATATGTCTGAACAACGTTTTTAAAATTATCTGTAACAATTCCATAACAGAAGTGCTACGAATATGGTGTACGAACGTGGTGCAAACGTACCTATATGTGACGTTTACATAATATAAATCTAACTTATTATGTATTATGAAACCATTATTTTCTATTCTAATATATACATATATAGTATTAACAACAACCGTGACATTCACAGAAAAAACAGAAGATAAACTTTACATCGATTTCCGACGAAAGTTTCGCTGCAACAAAAATTAACCATGTCGAATAATCTTTACATGAAATTAAGATAATTCCGTGTTTTTAAACCATCTCGGAATAATTTGTCAGTTGTTTGCCAGTAAAAAAGCGTCTTCTGCTATGTACTTCACAGCAGTGCAAAGAACAGTGTGAAGTATGGATGGAATTGGTCTGGAAATCAGGACATGAGATTTTTAAAAACATTGCACTTAGTACCATTCTATTTTAAAAATAATTGCACTTATCGCGGACGAATGGTTATATATTTTTGATGACTGTCAATAAAGCACTCGACAACATTCGAAAAAGTCGCTATATTTACTATGATCTTAACCATAATTCACAAGTTATGAGATATGAATTTCCGTTTTGAAAGTTTCGAGATCCGTCGGTATTGCAGTTCAATATAAAAGCCTTTTTACGAAGTAAAATTTTAAAGCTAAAAGATGATTTCTGAACAACTACAACTTCTATCGACCTTATTTCATGCTTTAAATTATTATTACTTAACATTTCATTTTTTGAATAATTTTTTGAACTCAGAATTTTTGTTACGTATGAGGGCACCCTGATTTGTAAAATTTTATTTTAAAAAGTTATTAAATAAATATTTATCAAGAATATTGAATGCAAATTGAACATTTTAATTTAATTTTTAATTTTGTACTGTAGATAACATTTTATATTAAGATAATATTGATGGAAATTTAAGTATATTCCGTATATTCTATCAGGTATTTCAGGTTAGGTAGGTGAAATCAAAGATGTCTGAAAGCTGAGGGATGAACAATAATACCAATTGCATTGGGACAAAACTTTATTTTTTTCAAAACTCAGAAAAAAATGGTTTTTCGCCATGAGTGTATTTGGATATTATTCTTTATTTTCTGAAAACTATTCGATTAAATTATAAACTCCATAAAAAATGTATAATGATTTTATTATTTAATTAAATAGCTTTCTCGAAATGAAAAATAATATAAAAATACACTTATCTTGAAAAATCGGGAAGACTGAAAAATTCTCGAGACTGTAAAATCCCTGAATTAGAAAATCTCCGAATAATGAAATTCCCGAATAGGAAAATTCCATAATAATAAAATTCCCGGACAGTTTATAATATTACCGAAATGAAGAACTCCCGAATGATGAAATTCCCGACAGTTTATAATATTACCGAATTGGAAAATTCCCGAATAATAAAATTCCCGACATGAAATTGCCGAATTCTAGAATATCCAAATAACTAGAAAATTCCCCAATTATAAAATTCCCGAATTTAGACAAATGAAAATTTTTTTCGATGATTATTATTTATTTACTAAAAATACAATGATCAAATATTTTTATCAAAAAAGTTTAATATTTAAAGTTTCTGAATTATTGAATTATTGAAAAAATATATTTTTGGATGGAAATTTTTGGACGACTGAAAAATTCTGGAAAATAAAATTCATGACTCTTTCAAATTCTCGATTTGGGAATTTCCCGAATAATACAATTTTTGAATATGTAATAAACTTCCCTAACTGGAAAATTCCCGAATAAAGAATTTCCGAACAGCTTATGATATTACCAAAATAGGAAATTCCAGACAGTTTATAATATTACCGAGTTTGAAAATTCCCGATAGAAAATTGCCGAATTATAAGATATCCGAACTGGAAAATTCCTGAATTATAAAACTCCCGAAACAATGGAAAAATGGTTTTCAATCAATATTATTTATTAAAAATACAATCAAATATTTGTATTAAAAAAATATTTTTTTTCTGATCAAAGTTTCTAAAATTATTGCTTGAATTCAAAATAAAAATTATTGAAAAAATATATTTTTGGATGAAAATTTTTGGACGATTGAAAAATTCTAAAAAATAAAATTTCCGAATAATATAATTCCCAAATAATGAAATTCCCGAATAAAAAATTCCCAAACAGTTTATGATCTTGCCGAAATGGAAAATTCCCGACAGTTTATAATACTACCGAATTTTAAAATTCCCGCTAGAAAATTGCCAAATTATAAAATATACGAACTGATAAATTCTTGCATTATAAAACTCCCGAAACAATAAAAAAATTGTTTTTCAATCAATATTATTTATTTCTTAAAAATACAATAATCAAATATTTTTCTAAGAAAAAATATTTTTCTTCTTCAAAGTTTCTAAAATTATTGTATGAATTTAAAATAACAATATTTGAAGACAATTTTCATCCAGAAATATATTTTTTTCAATTATCGTAATTTCAAAGTTAACCAATAATTTTAGAAACTTTAAACATTAAAAATAATTTTTTTCTTGATAAAAATATTTCATTATTATATTTGTTTAAATTCGGAAATTTTCTAGTTCGGATATTTTATAATTTGGCAATTTTCTGTCGGGAAGTTTTAAATTCGGTAATATTATAAACTATTGGGAATTATCCATTTCGGTGATATCATAAACTGTTCGGGAATTTTCCAATTCGGGAATTTCATTATTCGGGAATTTTATTAACCAGAAATTTTATTACATATTCGAAAATTTTATTATTCGGGAATTTGAAAGAGTCGGGAATTTTATTTTCCGGGATTTTTCAGTCCTTCAAATTTTTTTTCAAATATTGTTACTTTGAATTAAAATACCTAGATCCGCCACTGAATGTTCCAACTTCAAATATAATTCGATTCCTACTTTTTGGTTTTCTTCCTAACCAACAATACCGAATGTGGCTGGAAGTATATATAAAGTCTAATTATTTTCAAAATAACAATTAGGTAAGTAAAAAGTTGTTCTAAATCTAGTGTCCTGATTAATAGCTTTTCATGTATACTTTGCCGTTTTTCCATTGCTGCGAAGGACGTAGCAGACGACAGCTTTTATTCCATCGTAAGATAAACTTTCGCCAAATAGCATGTAATCTTTAACAGCTGAACATTTTACATGCAACAAAATTTAACTTCAGTTTTTTCTGTGTTCGCGTGACGTAACTGTTCAATTATTCGTTTACATGTCTTCTAATAATAAAGCTAATTACGAGAATTTTCAATGTATTTTATTTTCGATAAATAATTTTTGAATCTCATAACCATTTTTTTAAATAAACGACATATACCCTCAGAGCAATAAGATATCACATTTAAGTCCTCAGATATCATGCAAGACAGAAATGTGGATATCCCCAGGATATACGGGATGTCCATGAAACGTTTGTGGAATATTCAAATGTTCCAAGTCGTGGGATACATATAAAATTTTCAATATCAGACACGGGACATTTTAATATCCCATAAAGCATAAACGTCCCATAAACAGCCCGGATATCAGCTGGGGATATCCAAATTTCCGCCTTTTAGGATATCCCGACAGGTTATCCCTGGGATAGCCCGGGACATGAATGAATCGAACGGGATATCCTATAGCTGTGAGGGTATTACCTACACAGTAAATCCCCGAGATATTATTTATCTGAAGTTGGATAAAAACGCTGCAAACAATTGAAAACTACAATTATCCGACGGTAGATAATTTTTATCACGAGGCGGACAAAAATTATCAGTTGTCGGATAATTGTAGTTGTCAATTGTTTGCAACGCTTTTATCCAACTCCATATAAACAGTATATCTCGAAGATTTACTGTGCAATTATCTATAACTGAAAAAAGTAAATCAAAATAATAGTTCAATATCATATCATACTTTGATCATTGCAAAATACTTAAATAAAATATAAAATTGAAAAACTATTAAGAATCGTATACTTATTATAAAGTAGATATTATTGCTTTCTCGTGTAATGACGTAAATTTTCAAATTTAGTTTTTTGACTGGATCGATCAATTAAAAGTGGGTTCTATTATATGTGATGTATTTGTTTGCGTCTTCCAGACGCATCGATTGGCCTATTGTGGAACCTTTTATGAAGTTAAAAAAAATTATTTTTGTTTTTATTGATATAAGAAAACCTTTCTTGATATTAGGAATACTACAGTACTAATCTGAAATATATTTTTTGTGTCTTCGAAACGCGTCTATGACCTGCTGAAAAACACTTCCACATTAAAAAAAATTGTCTGCAGTTCGAATTTTATGAACTCACATAGAATTTGGCGCCATCTATGAGGGTCCTTTTTGTTACAGCTCCCGTGGAACCAAAAATCGGTTTTAAGAGAAACCCCAATTTTTTCTTTGTCCATGTCCTCTTATGATCTAGCAATACCTATTTATAATTTTTCAAAATATATTGTTTATCTTATTTATATGAGGAAAACTTTTTTTAATATTGGGAATACAACAGGACTGTATATGATATATTTGTTCGCGTTTTCGAGACGCATCGACTTAACTATTGAACAACCTTTCATGACCTTCCATGACCAACCAATACCAATACCAACAAAATTATTTACCTTGTTTATAAAAGAAATTCTTTATATTGGTAATGTAACAGTACTGTATTTGATGTTATTGTTCGCGTTTTCGAGACGTGTCGATTGTCTTATTGACGATCCTTCGATGACCTTTCATGATCAATCAATAGCAACGCAGAAAATAAAAACAAAAATGTTTACATTCTTTATATGAAGACTCTTTTTAATTTGGAATATAATACTATCTGTAAGTTAAAAAGTTATTTCTTGTAACCGAACACATCGATTGCCATTTTGATGGGCTCTCTTATTTTCAGAAAATAAGATTTTCGATAAGACAGAAACATAAGCTTCAAAAATATTGAAAGTCTTAATTTTTTCCTTTGTTAGAGAAAAACCTCCCTCTATGCCTCTATCTCTATGGAGAAGCAAATTTATTTATTTTTATTTATTTATATTTATTTATTATTTTAAATTGATAAAAGCAGTGTAAATTAAAATAAGTAAAGATAATAATAAACTAGCTGCGAATTCGATCTTGAGTGTTTCCACTTTGTTTGTATTTATAATTATATGATGCTCATTTCACGAGCACTTTGCTTCCCGTTAGCAAATGTATTTGCTTCCTCATAGAGGAAGCATTAGTTATTTTTTTCAATAATAGACAAACTAAAGTCTTCATTTTGATCAATTTAAAAATATTTTACAAAAAATACAAAATTACAAAATAATACAAACAATTTTTGAAATACAAAGACAAATCAGACAAATCAAATTTTGAATTCGAAATGATAATTTTTCGAGTTGGAAAAGGGAAGGGAAAAGTTCTGTCGCACCCTATCCCTTTGCCAGCTTTATGATTTTTTTTTAAATTGTCAGAATTATTCTATTTGAAAATTTATGATCAAAAAATCTTTTCTATTCATGCGTCGTCAACTTTGAATTATGTCGATGAAAACAGTTTTTCTGTTAGAAACAGATGATTCATATATTATAAATGAGCATAACTTCCTTAATCTTCAATAAAGTGTATTAATATTATAGGTCAATCGATTCGTCTCGAATCAACACATATTTTCTGTGCTTGCATCAACCTTGAATTATGTTAATGAAAAAAGTTTTACTATAAAAAAAACGATTTTCAAAATATATAAATTACCATAACTTCTCTACGCTTTAATAAATTATATTAATATTACAGGTCAATCGATTCGTCTCGAAGCAACGAATCTTTTATATTGTTGCATCAACTTTCAATTATATTGAAGAAAAAAGTTTTACTATAAAAAACCGTATTTCCAAATATTATGCATTAACATAGCTTCCTTAATCTTCAATAAAATGTATTAATATTATAGGTCAATCGATTCGTCTCGATCCAAGGAATCTTTTATATTCTTGCATCAACTTTGAATTATGTCAATGAAAAAAGTTTTACTATAAAAAACGGATTTTTCAAATATATAATTACCATAACTTCCCTACGCTTCAATAAAATATATTAATAGTATAGGTCAATCGATTCGTCTCGAAAAAGGGATCTTTTATATTCTTGCATCAACTTTGAATTATGTCAATGAAAAAAGTTTTACTATAAAAAACCGATTTTTCAAATATTATTAAGTGCTCAGAAAAAATGCAACAAATATTTTTAGAAATTCTTCGGTCAGTTTCAAGATATTAGTCGGGAAAATAAGCCCTCCAAATTTCATCAATTTATCTGCGACCGTTTTCAAGATATCATGTTCACAAAAAAGCGTGACATCCACACATCCACACACACATCCGGACAATTGCTTAGAACATTGTATTAGACATTTTTAAATTGGGGAAGGTTCAATTAAATGAATTTAAAAATTTTGGAAAATGTTACCATTACAAAGCTTCCTCTATGAGGAAGCAAAAATTAAAAATATCAAGAATTTATAAGAATATTATATTTGGAATATTGAACATTAACATTATTTGAAATACTTCATACAGTAATTCTAAGTCATGAGTACATTTCAATCATTGAAGCAATCTTTATAAATCTCTCAAAAAAGAACAGCTGAATATTTCTTATTCCATAATTTTACATTTATCAGAGAAAACGTAAAAAACACAAACATAGCAAAAAGTACAAAAGTGTAGGTACATTTATAAACCTTTTACATTATAAACTATGAATTCAAGAACATATTACAATGAGGATTTCTTGCATTATTGAAATAGATCACGCATTGCTGAAACCATTGTTGAAAATCTTAATAATCACTGCTCGAACACGTATAATTGTAATTTCTTGAGTCTTCTGCCTCATCGCTCGTAGAATCATATTACGAATTATTATCGATCCCATCTTTGGCTAGTTTGTCCGCCATTTCGTTTCCATAAGTGCCACAGTGGCTGTTAACATGTGTCTAAAAAAAAACAAGCAAATTCGGAACTTGACAAACTATTACAGGATTTTATCATTTAAAAAGTAGCGGGTTTCCTTTTTGTAAGCTTCTTGCATCCTAAATTATATTAATTTATATCAAAATTGAGGAGATGTTTACCCAACAAATGTTGCCGATGGAGTCCAGAGCGTCTTCCATTTCCTCAAAATCCGACCTGTTGGCTACACTGGTTCCCCGGGCAGTCATCCATCCATTATTTCTCCATTTTTCTATCCACTTTATGGCAGAATTGTACAGAAATTGGGAATCGGTATAAATCCTCAATTTCCTTATTCCGGCTTTTCGTGCCTGATAAGCAGCAGCAGTCACTGCTTGGATTTCAGCGACGTTGTTTGTTTGTCTGCCTGATGCAGGCTGGGAGATATTTCTGAAAGTAAAATTGCCCTTGAATAAATTAAAACTCTTGTACATTTTGAAAACAATATGTGCTTGAAGTTCTCAACGTTAAAATGAACAAAAATTGTAAGTGATTGTTTTTTTAAACTAGAAACAGTGCAAAAATATTAGTTCACTTATATTGCAAATAACAGAAAATAAAATAGAATTATAATGCCTATTTTTCATTGTAGCTGCAACAATATTTCTATATTTCTAGATAAAATAAAATTGGAGAAAAATATTTTTCTGCTTTGAACGCTTATAACTTCAGGTAAGGGTGAGTGGCCATTGCTGGGTACTGTAGACAGTGAGTATTCTCAATTATTTGAAAACCCAGTGAAGCAATTTGTTTCAAACTTTAGGGACGAATGAAATAAATGCGAACACACTACGTCCATAAGCATGAGCCATATTAATAAATTAAGAAATGCGAAAAATGGAAAAAAATGTTTTTCAGATTTTGCTGAAAATATTTATGCTTATGATTAATATTGCTAAGGGCCTCAATTAGAATATCTTATGATATTGAATGTTTAAAATTGAATGAATAAATTATTATAAATAATTTGCTTATACGCGGGTTTTGGTCAACACTGGACAGGAAACAATGTGTCCAGCAATTTCCACGCAACAAATAAATATTTAATAATAATAACAGTTGGATTGTAATTTCTAAGTAAAATTAAGGACAATTTTCGACACCGTGTATCCTTTCTTGTATGTTAAAACACTTGTTTTCTTTTCTTTCTGGTTTTCATCGCTTAGGAAACGTAAACAGAGTACTATATTCGTTATTTTATAACATTTTCACACAAGTCGACTATTTTTAACATTTTTTCTTATAATTCCATGAAAAATAACTTTGTTATCATACTCTGCAAAATACAATTTGGTGATCGACCCACTGTGAACAGACGAGTTTGGAAATAAGAACAA
The DNA here is from genome assembly GCA_932195095.1 of Andricus curvator. NCBI lineage: Eukaryota > Metazoa > Arthropoda > Insecta > Hymenoptera > Cynipidae > Andricus > Andricus curvator. Next base: position 21,808 of record CAKNYM010051347.1, on the reverse strand, counting down.
TTTATTTGCACACAAAAATGTTAAATTCGTATCATCTGTACAAATTTCTTTGTATCACATTTGCATTATGTAGTCAAGCCTATATATTGAAACCTTCATATTCAGTATTAACGATATTTAACATCACAATTACATACAATTCAGGCATAATTATGACTTTGATAATTACCGGACCCACTGATAGCCACTCTCTCCTACAGAAAAACAATTATATGTTGCAATGAGAAAAAATAAACGATTAAATTATCATAAATATTTATCTTTGAAGTTATTATAAAAATTAACTTCACATTTCAGCATTCATTTTCCATATTTGTTTTATTCTAAAAAAAAAAGAAAAAATATCTTACAATGGATGATTATCGCCAAAGAAAACTCCTATTCCAGCTCTAGCATAATTAGTCCCATTTGCAGAGCAGGCACCATCCGTATAAACTTCGACATATCCATGATCATCATATGAGAAACCGTAACCTTTGTATTTGTAAGGCATTGTTTTTATTAATTAAAAGCCACCATCAATATATAGAAGCTGAATGCGATGACTTTTTCAAATTGAAAACAATTCCGAATGCACTTTACCTGAAGCAAAATTTGAAACAAAAAGGACTTAAATTACTTATCAAATTTATTTATACACAAGTGGGGCCCCGCTCCCATTCACGCACCTTCCATCCATTAGGGTTTTTTTTATGAAGGTGTTTAAATGGATTGAATTGGAATAAAATAAAATATGTACATTAAATACAATATTTTAGGAAGGGTCTCAATTTTTGAAACCTAGGTGGTGAGATATTTTTTATAGTAAGAAAAGAATGGAAAATTGGAAAGGGAGAGTGCAATATGCATTTGAGTGGGTCGAAAAAGCAAAATTATGAAAATCGAAATTGGAACTATATGAAAAAATAGTGTATTAGGATCCTGAAAAAGTATAAATAATTGTGAGTTAGCAAAATGTGGTTTAAAAAATGATTGTTTTCATAGTTTTAATATTTTCGTATATGTCAATTTTTAACTTATGTTTAGTGAACTTATGCTAGTTATGTTAGGTTAGTGTACTTATGAATAACTTATGTTTAGTGAACCCCTGCTTAAAAAAAAACAATTTTAAAATCTACAGGAATGGCAAAATAATACATTGGGAAAATTTGATAAGCCTGGAAAATTTAATTTAAACAAATACAGCTCAAATTTTCAAAAATATATAATTTATGATCTTTCAGACTTATCAAATTTTTTTCCAATGTATTTTTACCTGTAGCCCACAGAACGTTAATAAAAAAGCAGAGAAAATTGGAGAGACGTTTAAGACGTCCAAAAGCATAAACAAAAATTGACATACACGCATATAGTTCCAATTCTGATTTCCACAATTTTTTTTTTTCGTCCCACACTAATATGCATGGATGAATAGGGTGAATGAAAAAGGAAGTGATGGAAAGGGAGAGGGTTTTATACAGGGATGGATACGGGTAAATTGAAAAGGGGTTAATGGAAACGGAGAGGGTAAATATGACTCGAGGCCCTCATCGGAGGCTCTGGACTCTAGTCTAGACTCTAGAGTCTAGACTAGACCTAGAGTTCTGCTCGGGAGGGCCTCCTCAAAATTCCTGTCACGGATTCTTATATAAAAACATATGGGCAAATTGGGACACAAAGTGAAATGGAAACCTGTATGTGGAAACAAACGTGGGAATCTATACGAGATCCTATATCGGGTTCTGTGTGTGGAAACCTATAAATTGCTACTACATGAATATCCACACAGGATTTTAATTTTTTTATTGGAGGCTGTTTCCAAAATATTACACTTATACTAGGCAATCCTAAAGAGCTTTTAAAGATATTTTTTTACTTTGGGTTCTGCCTAATAGATACCTAAATAAGCAATAATAAAATTCAAATCTAATAATTATAAAAAGTTTATTTTAGGAAAAGAAAATTTCTTAGAAATTTATATAAAAAGTAGTTCTGTAATTCCCCCTTTTCGAATCAAAGAAATTTTGATTTCATGCAAAGAATGTAACATCAATATGTAACAAAGTAACATTGTTTGATAACAATCAAACTTTTTATATGTCATGAAGCCTGTGAGTATCTAAAAGAAAAAATGCCTACTTGTTTTGAAAAATATCAACAAAAAAGTTTTTATATTTTGTAACACTTTTTAACTTTTCTCAAAAAGGGTTAGCTCAATAAAAAATGCATAGAACAAAAAAATGTATTTTATAGACATGTACAACTTTTCTCGAAATTTTTTTTTCAATACAACCAATACTTTTGAGGTAAATCAAGAAAAACCTGTTTTGTCAGCTTTTCCGGGCAATTTATGCGTGATCGGCTAGAACTTTTCGTTAAAGGAACCAAATTTGATACATTTCGACGCCTCCATTCAATATGAGTCTATGTGCTGACAGCGCTCTGTATGAGACTATTCCCTATGCTTATACACAGCGCATAGTCTCATACACGGCGCTGTCAGCAGATAGACTCATATTGACTGGAGGCGTCGATTTACTTCTTAGATAAAAAGGAAAAGAATAGGACTAAAGTCCTAGAAGTTTGCTTCAGGAAAAGAAAATTTGGTTAGAAATTTATATAAAAAATATTTCTGTAATTCCTCCTTTTGGAAGTTTTGATTTTGTCTTGACTTTGAAGTCTATGCAAATCAAGGTGATGTTTTTATTTTCTAAGATTTGTATTTTACGCTACGCCCTAATAAGTATACTTCGTAATTTTTTGTCACTAAAATATATCATAATTTTATTCTCCTATATGTTATTTTTCTTCATTAATTCGCTGTACGGTAATTATCAGTCACGTCACGGTGTCTGTCCATTAGGGTGGTCCAAAAATGCTTTGCAAAATTTTTTTTCACACTAGTGGGCAAGTCCCCCCACCAAAAGTTTCCATTTCCAGAGAAAAAAAATCCCTACTTTTTTTTTTTCGAAATTCGAATATTAACACTTTTTAACCAGGCACTTCAAAATCTCATTTAATTAACATGGGGAAATATTGGATTTTAGAAAAATTGAACTCATACTTCAGGGTTTGATCTAAACGTGCCAAACTTTTCAGGAATTGAAGAGGAGTACCTATGAAATAAAATCATATTAATAACTTTCATTTTTAACCCACCCTCACCCCCCCCCCCACAGCGCCCCAAATATGACCCAAAAATCAAAAAACTACATTTTTACGTATTATTGTTACTTTTTAGCAATTTCCGTCGTCTTTTTCATACAAATAATTACTAATGGACAATTTGAATATTTTCCATGACTTTTTGAACCATTTTTAATTGTTTAAACAAATTTAACTTATTTAAACAATTATTTATTCCCAAAAAATGTAAAAAATAATCGTATTTTCTGATTGAAATGTAATAGTTTGTCATTGCTTGGAGTTGTAATTTTTTTTTAAACATTATGTAATTATTTAAACAATTACTCATTGTCCACTTTTTTCTCAAATTGGTATCCTATGCTACTTTTTGTTGAATAATTATATAATTTTGATATATTTCTTTTAATTTTTAATAAATTTCTATTTGTTTAAACAATCTTGATTTGCTGGAGCAGTTTTTTTCGATAACTTTAAAAAAATTAAATAAAATACATATAATTATTTTTCTGACTGTATAGTGTACAGAATGAATATATTAACCATTTTTTAATTGTTTAAACAAATAGAATTTGTTTAAACAATTATTTTTCCAACAATATTTTTTAAATCGTATTTTCTGAATTAAACATAATATTGCATGATTGTGAGGAGTAATAAATTCTGCTCAAAACTTTATGTTATTGTTTATACAATTAATTATTGTTTTTTTTTTTCAAATTTCCTTCAAATTGAGTATGGATGATTTACATCTTCTTTGGCGCATTACTAAATAAATCATGAAAGTCTTGATAAAATTTAAATTATAAAAGTGTATTTATTATTGCTTTCTTCATATTTTTACAATCTTTATTATAATTAAATTATAAAAAAGCACATTCACTAATGCAAATTATGATTCAAGTTTCAACAGATTGCTTTTTTAAATTTTCATACTCTTTATAAATATTAAAACGTGTCGCTGATTTTCGTTTTAGCTTCATACGATTATTTATAAGACTGTTTTCAAGTTATTTCTGTAATTCACACATGCAGCGTTGAACTTGTTTCAAATTTGCCTCTCAAAGACCTTTTAAAAATCATGTTTAATTCAGAAAATACGATTTAAAAAATATTTTTGGAAAAATAATTGTTTAAACAAATTATATTTGTTTAAACAATTAAAAAATGGTTAATATATTCTTTCTGTACACTATACAGTCAGAAAAATAATTATATGTATTTTATTTTTTTTTAAGTTATCGAAAAAAAACTGGTTAAGCAAATCAAAATTGTTTAAACAATTAGAAATTTATTATACATTAAAAGATATGTATCAAAATTATATAATTATTCAACAAACAGTAGCATAGGATACCAATTTGAGAAAAAAGTGGACATCTCTGGGTTAATTTTTAGAAATTTTGAGAATAAACAATAAGTAATTGTTTAAATAATTACATAATGTTTTTAAAAAAAAATACTACTCCAAACAATGACAAACTATTACATTTCAATCAGAAAATACAATTATTTTTTACATTTTTTGGGAATAAATAATTGTTTAAATAAGTGATATTTGTTTAAACAATTAAAATTTGTTAAAAAAGTCATGGAAAATATTCAAATTGTCCATTAATAATTATTTGTATGAAAAAGACGACGGAAATTGCTAAAAAGTAACAATAATACGTAAAAATGTAGTTTTTTGATTTTTGGGTCATATTTGGGGCGCTGTGGGGGGGGGGGAAGGGTGGGTTAAAAATAAAAGTTATCAGTATGCTTTTATTTCATAGGTACTCCTCTTCAATCCCTAAAAAGTTTGGCACGTTTCGATCAAACCCTGAAGTATGAGTTCAATTTTTCGAAAATCCAAAATTTCCCCATGTTAATTAAATGGGATTTTGAAGTGCCCGATGGCACGTGTTAATATTCGAATTTCGAAAAAAAAAAATTAGGGATTTTTTTTCTCCGGAAATGGAAACTTTTTCGGGGGGACTTGCCCTGTACCTCGAAAAGCGTTTTTTGGACCACCCTACTGTCCATCTCAATTATTAATTCAAACAAGACAAATTATATTCGACAAAAATATGGAATATTCAAAATGAGATATGGCTCATTCCAAAGATTCTTATAAAATCGGCTGCGCGAACATGTTAGGGATTTAGATTTTAGTTGGCGATTTCAAGATATTCCTGAAAAAACGAAATATTTGATTTTTCTGATCAGAACCAATTTTAAAGTTTAATGGCTGAATTTATTCGTTTTTGAGAGTAGTTTTAGAAAAAATATTTACCATACGCATGTCTTAAAAACAAAACAAAAATAGGTTTTTGTATAAAGTTATAAATTATAGTATACAAAATAAAAATTCCATAGAAATAATTTTAGTAAAGCCTTTGTTTTGTTTTTACATAAGGGAGTTTCTATACACGTAACGAAAAAATTCGGTTATTTGTACCGAAATTTCAGTAAACGTAGCCACGGCAGCCTTGTGGAAAAAAACCTTAGAGGCTTTTCTGTGCATTTTAATTTATGATTTACAGTGCATTTTTGAAACGACCTCTATATTCACGATTTTCATGATTTATTTTGAATAATATTACTTTTATAGCAAAATATTCCACAGAGAAATGGTGTATTTCGTAAAAATATAACTTTTTTATTTCACAACATTTTTCGGTGAAATCATTATTGTTCGAAGAATCGACCAAAAATAAAAATCACACACATTTTGTATGATTTTGGTCAAAATACGAACGTTACATTGAAAAGTATGCATTTCAGAGAAAAATATTATACACAAATAATTTAGGTCTCAATAAATTACACATTTCTTCTGTGAAAAATTGTTTAATGAAGTCAAGAGTTTAAAAGAATGTGATGAAAATAAAAAGTTTCTTGTAGTTTTTAATAAACGTGTCATTTGAATAAATGACACGAGAATTCCAGATCAATCTAAAACATATATATCTAACACCTATATACCTATCTACTTTACACCTATATACCTATCTACTTTACACCTACAGTAGTGTGCAAAAGTTTTGGGCCACATTTTTTTTGTGAACTATTTCCTAAAAGGCTAACTTAAGAAAATATATATTTATATACAAACTCGGTATACTATTTGTACTAAACAATAAGGTAGGAAACAGCTTTTGAAAAGAAACGATTACCGGTTCTATCGCTTATATTATATATTCACGTGTGCAAAAATATTGGGCCACTGTATTTATATATTTCTGAGATCTCCGCCTGGTCCGCTACTTGGCTTTTTTATATTCTTGAAGTGTTTCACGCATTATATCAAGTCATTCTAAGGTCAATATGCCCAGACATACAAATTATCAAATTCGAGAAGCCGTGATAAACCTTTCTGAACAAGGAAAGGCATCTCGCGAAATTGCCGCTTTATTAGAAATTGGTAAAAGTACTGTAAATAGAATAATCAAAAAATTTACTACTACCAAGTGCCTATCGGACCTTCTACGATCTGGAAGGCCACGAAAAACGACTATGCGTGTTGATAAAATCATTAAACGCAAAATCTACCACGGATGTGAAGAAAACTGCATCTGAAATTGCTCAAGAACTCCGCGATGAAAACCTCGCCAATGTGAGTAGGAGCACGGTATCACGTCGTCTAAATGATGTAGGACTATTTGGACGCGTTGGTGTTAAAAAACCTTTGATCAGCAAGAAAAATCAGAAGGCCCGATTGACATTCGCACGAAAATACCAACACTGGACTCCAAAGCAGTGGAGTAAAGTACTTTTTTCTGGCGAATCAAAATTTAATCTGTTTGGAAGTGACGAAAAAAAGTATGTTCGACGTCCGAAAAACACAAGATACGATTCCCGATATCAAATTCCAACAGTTAAACATGGGGATGGGTCAGTCATGGTTTGGGGAGCTATGTCTTCGCGAGGAGTAGGCCCATTGCACGAGATAAAAGGCATCATGGATAGTGTTATGTATCGAGACATTTTGTCTGAAAAATTGTTACCATATTTGAAGAAAAATATGCCTAAAGATTGGATCTTTCAGCAAGGTAATGATCCAAAACATAAGTCGAAGCTGGTCCAGGAATTTTTGAAAGTGCAAAAAGTGAAGCTTTTATATCACCCAGCTCAATCCCCAGATCTAAATCCCATCGAAAATTTGTGGGATGCACTTGGAATTCGCGTTGCAACAAAAAAACATCCAAACAAAGCTGTTTTATGGCAAAATCTTCAGGAAGAATGGGGAAAAATACCAAAGGACTACGTTCAGCGCTTAGTTGATTTAATGCCTCGTCGACGTGCTGCTGTAATTGCTGCGAAGGGTATGGGTACTAAGTATTAGTTATTAAGAAACGATACAATGACTTTTTCTTGATTTTATAAACGTTTACTTTTTTATAAAGCTATAAAATAAGCGTGGCCCATTATTTTTGAACACCGTCATAAAAATCATTGTGGAACAAATTGTCAGCAATATTTATTAAAAATGTATAAATTTCATAATTTTGTAGTTCAATAAAATACTAATAACTCACATATACTCCATCTTTCTTAGCTGCTTTTATGTACTATATATAGTCAAAAAAATGTTTGGCCCAAAACTTTTGCACACCACTGTATATACCTATCTAACTTGTACCTATATACTCTATACCAATACACCCATGTACCCAATACTATTTTCCAAACGAGCAAGTCACGCCTACCCCGAAAGGGAAATGGCTTAATGGTATAATAATAATAATGAAGAAAGGTGTGACGAGACTTTGGAAAACGGAAAGGGGTAGAGGGGTGTGACCTATGTATATTATTTCTGTGACTTTTGTCAATTTTTTAAGGAGTTATATAATTTTTCCAAATGAGAGATGCCGCAATGTGACATGCCGAAATATGCTTGCCGCTTGTAACTTGACGCGATCCCGCTTCTCTGAAAATTTTGCCAGTTTCGCGTATCTCACCGGTTTCGAGATCATTCAACTTTTTTGTTATAATTTTGAAAATACTTTTACTGGGTTTATTCATGGCGGCCGAGAACCACCCTTTACAAAACCCCGTTTTTCAGTTTTCGCGTATCTCATCGTTTTCGAGATAACCCAAAATGTTTATTTTTGAAATCTTTCTACTGGGCTAATTCGGGATGCCCGAGGACCATCTGGGTCTGGAATGCACCTATATTTACGAAAATCATGAAAAATCAGCGTGATTTTAATTTTTTGTCGACTTTTTGGAAAAAATAATGATTTTACCAAACAATGTTGAGAACAAAAAAGTTGTATTTTTACAAAGGACACAATTGCTCTGTAGGATATTTTTATATAAAAGCAATATTTTTCAAAATAAATCATGAAAGCCGTGAAAATAGTGATCGTTTCAAAAATTCACTGTACCTCTGAAACTAAAATGCATAGAAAAGCCTTTCAGGCTTTTTTTGTCCATGGTTGAATGTATGAATTTGTAGATAGTATTCATATAGAGATTGAACTATAGCAATTAAACCGACATGAGAAAGGTAAATTTGATGAAAAGTAGCTTTTTTTAGCTTTCTTAATATTTGAGTAAAAGCCAAACAAAGGCTTCACTAAAATTATTTGCACGAAATTTTTATTTAGTATTACCTTATAACTTTATACGAAAGCGAGATCGTTTAGTTAGGAAATTAGATATTGGTAGCTCTTTTACTTTTTGTGAAATGTAGTGGATTAATGGACATTTGAAGATGGCCTTTTATTTTTATATTCTGCGACATACGTGTATATATGATAATATTTTTCCTAAAATTAGTCTCTCTAAAACGAATAAATGCAGGCATTAAACTTTAAAATCGGGTATGAATTGCCTTTTTAATGTAGGTTTGAAAAAAAAGTAAAATTTACGAAAAAAAAACAAATGTGAAACAAAAAATTTCACCAGCTAAATCGCTGTCATGCGGTCGCGCAGAATTTTGGCTGGAATTTAAAACAAATTTTAGAGTGACCCGTATATAAATCTTGTAATATTTCCACTTTCAGATTTTATGATACTCAGACAGTGTTGACAAATGGACTTCAGTGAATTTTTTTAGACGGATTTTAAAAAGGATAAAAAAATGTCATTATTAGATTCATTTTTTAAGCGTTCAAAAATCTGCGTAAACTTCATGTTTCGCTAATTCGCTTAACGCTTAACGTATCGCGTTTAAATTGTAATGGAATTAATAATTATACAAAATATTTTATTATATCGTAGTAATAAAAACAATTGATTAGATATTAATTTTTTGGACCTATTTTCATTTACTTTTAGCCTATTTTTTGATATAATAGATCATCATTGTTCAACTGCGAAATTAATACTGTACAATAATAATGTAATAATGTACGCAGAGAAAGGCACATCTGTGATTTGGATGCGAGTCTCAAATCGCAACTATTAACAATCGATTTAAGGAAAACGTTGAAATAATGATTGAAGAAATAAAAAATGTCATTCAGTAAACTCCTATATTATATTATTATCTGAATGCAATAAATAATTTATATTTTATTCGCAAACCATCTCGAAAACAATAGGAAAAGAAAATAAAGTGTTAGAAAAAAAGAGTCCCGACGAAAACTTGATTGATTCTTGTGCCGGATGCTCTCCTGATTCCGAATATGTCGGGTGCATATCGAAAGTTTGTAGGTGATTCTAAGGCCAATTCTATTAGGATTATTAAATTTTCCAATTAGGAAAAGACAACAATCCAAAATATTTAAATACATTTCTAAAAAAAAATATTTTACTAAAATTCAATGCATACTTATTACAAGATATTATTTTTTTTTTTTTAAATTAAATAAACGAAAAGATTTCTTACAAAAAATGGAGGTAAAATTATGTAAACTCAATTTAAAGAAATCTTAAAATTATTCATAAGCAAACCCTGCAGATTGGAAAGAATCATATGTTTAGTGTCTCTCTTGGTCGTTTTGTTGTTATTTAACATTTTCTATTTTTAAATAAAGAGCACCATATCTCTGAAAGTTATAAAAGTTTTGAAAGTATTTTTCATAATCACTTAAAGAAGTGTAATGCGCACAAATTTTTTTTATTGTGCATGTTGATTTAGTTGATAGTTTACAAGAAAAACAATAAAATAGCGTTTTAATGAAACACCATTGCTACAATCTTTTGTTTTAATCAAATAGTACTCGCTAAGTCGAAGATAATTTCTTTAAAAATTGTTTTAATTAGATTATTAGTTCCATTTTTACAAAATTCGAAATAAATATATAACTTTTCACGTGTGTGTGTATGAGTGTTAGTGGCAGCAACGAATCGTGACAATTCGATGCTGCTACAAAAATTTCAAAAGAAATGATCTTCTCAGCGATACTATAAGATTAAAAAGAAAAATTGTGAAATGATAAAAAAAAGTACTGTAGAAATGTTTCATTAAAACGCTATTTTATTGTTTTTCCTTTAAACTATCAATTAAATCAACATATACCATCAATAAAATTTAGGCGTATTAGACTTCTTCAAATGATTATGAAAAAAAAAAAACATAAAATGTTTTTAAATAACAAAACGACCAAGAATTTGCTATCTGTATCCGATATATTGGGAATTAGGAGAACATTCTGCATAAGAATCAATCAAGTTTCATCAGGACATATAATAGACACGAAAGTGCTTTTGGATCCGGCAAGCAGGAGCCCAAGTACTGCTCATCCCATCTCTATACTAAATAGCGGCATTGATAATGTTATCTAGATATTACTGACCTTTCTGACTTTTCATAACATTTCTGACGTTTCTCCCACGAATTTTCTCCACATGACACAGTTATTCTTCGCAGTTCTCCATTGTAATATCCGGGGATTTATTCACGCGCGAAATTCGAATATTGTATTCAGCCCAACGACGTCCGTCGAACTTCGCCGCCGAGATGAATCCGAGTCCTTGCTGCGAGGAACTGGAGTTCGCCTCGCGTTGAACTGAACGTCTTATTAAAAAATGTTTTTATAATTTAATTTGAAATATTTATTATGAAATTTTTATTTAAAGGGAGTCTCGACGTTTAGAATCAGAGGAGAACAACTGTACGGTTTTAAGCTCCGAGGTCAAGTGGGTCAAGTGATGATCCTGACCGCTGGCCCACGGCCACGCAGGGGCTGCTGTGGGTCCTCGCCCCTCCACCAAAGGGGGTTGGGCCTCTTCGTTTCCTTCCCTTCTGCTCCAGGGCATGCTTCTATTTTTCCCTAAACTCCTAATACTTTTAAAATATATACTGGCTTTTTCTAAATTATTTTCTAGCTTTAATAATTACAATCTAACTCTAACTCGCTCTAACCTCTAACTAGTCTCACTCATTAAACATAGTTCTATGATAGTAGAATTTAGCATAAATAAATTAGTTAGTAGGAAATGAATTGATAATTTGGTTAACGAATACCAGAAAAAGATAATAATTTTATCATTTCAATTGATTATAAGCTAAACTCCTTATCCTTTTAAAATATCTAGTCGCTTATTTTCTTAATGAATTTTAATACAAACTATAATAGTTATCTAACCAATTGATGGCTGGTTTCAATAATTTTGTAATTATAACTTATCGAAACAAGTGCGTAAGACGTAAGTGAATGAATTGACGATTATAATAACAATACTTCCTAAATAAATACCAATGGGTTTGACTAATAGCATCATGATTAGAAAGTTATAATTACAGATTGATCCTAAACGAGTCTTACTATTTATACAAATTTAACTGCAAATATTTAAATTACAATTCGAAGTTCTAAACTAAATTAAATAGGCAGTGTTGATTAATCACGAAATTTCGTGATAAATATCCCGGATCGTTGAATCGGCTATTTAATCCGAAATTTTGGGATATAATAATAATGTTATTCAAACTCCTACCCCTTTCCAACGTCCTGTGGGGGGCCCTAACTCAACCCTGAGATTTATTGCGTGCTACACGTTAATTAAATACTTTAAGTCATACCCCTAATCTTAGCTATGATTACGTTTACAATAACAATAATTTTTAAGGGGTCATTCTACTATCTCGGCAAAAAAAAGGTGATTTTCCAGAATTTTTTTCTCAACAACTACTTTATATAATTGAATAAAATTTTCAGCGTTTATTTATGCTGTCTCAATGTTTACAAAAACAGTCTTTTCACATAAAATTATTATTTAGTTTAGGTATTATTTAATAATAAACAAAGTGTCTAAAAAAAGGCATGTCAGCATCATCTGAAACAAACAAATCAGAAATTTTCTTTATTAGTATATGACCATAGCTCTGGAGTGACGAAGCAGATTTTTTTTATTTTGCAAAATAACAAAATGGCGGCAGTTTAAACAAAAAATTTCCAAAAATCGTGTTTTTTTTGCTCTTTTTTTTGTTAATTTAACTATGATAAAGTTAAAAAATTTAAAAACCGCTTTGTCACTCTGTAGATATTTATATTTCGAATAAACGTAGAAAATTTGAAAGTAATCGTTCGAAAACTTTTTGAGAAATCGTGCGCGCAGGGCGCGAAAACGTTGTTTCGAGAAAAGCGCGTTTAAAGTTTTCAGAACATAAAAATTGTAAGAAAAAGTTACTTACACTTAATCAGCGATCCCTGCTCCATATAATATTCCTTCTGCTTGTTTGAATGAATCCTCCTGATTTGATAATCTCTTTCACTTTATATCTAACATTTTCACTAAACGAAACTGCACAAAGTGAAACAACGCTACGATGTTTACAATCACTCAGCTCTCTACGCGCTTTGCTCCAAGCTCTCAAAAGTATAGAAAGACTCCGAATTTCTGTGTCAAATTTTGATACGATATTTCTGAATATATAACCTATCCAACAATGTAAAGAAAAAAAATCGATTTTTCAAAAGTGAGATAGTAGAATGACCCCTCAATAAAAAGAACATAAAACAATGTATGGTTTTTTATTGCATTTTTGCTTATGGACATTTTGTGTTCTTTTTATTACACGTTATTACTTTTTTTACTCAAATTAATTCAATCTAGAATATTCAACGTTTTAACTTTAGTATAAATACATAAAAATAACATTTTTTATATGGAATAACATTAAAATGTTCCGTATTAATAGCTAACTGAGAACTCCGAGCTATTCATCCTGACATTTTGGGATAAATAGTCCAGAGCATTGAATCGGCTATTTATACGGAAATTTCGTGATGAATATTAAATTTCTAGTAAACAGTAATTTGTATTAAAAAGAACATCAAAAATGATATTATTTTTGTTTCATATTTTACCTTATGGACATTGTGTGTTCTTTTAATCATACATTATTACTTTCTTACTCAAATTAATTCTAACTAGATTATTCAACGTTTTAACTTTAATATAAATTCATAAAAATACCATTTTTATGTTGAATAACATTTTCCGTATTAATAGCTAGGTAAGAACTCCGAGCTATTCATCAATTGGCTATTTATACGGAAATTTCGTGATAAATAGCCCAAATCTTTGAATCGGCTTTTAATCACGAAATTTCGAGATGAATAGCCCAGATCGTTGAATTGGCTATTTTTACCGAAATTTCGTTATTCTCTTATCTTATCGGAAGTTGCAGTACGTCTATTTCTTGAGCCTCAGAGTCATTTCCTGCTTTATAGAATTAAATTAAAAAGATGTATAAGCTTGTAAAATCCAAGAATTTTGAAAGAAAAGGTTTCTCACGCTTTCCCGAGAATTTGGAGACGCAAAACTGGCGGAGTCGAGATAAAAAAAAGGGTGCCTTCGATATTGAAAAATTCTTTCTCGAGTGGGTTCTGGTTTTTGTGGCTTACACATGTTCGCCAGACTTGGCAGACTCAAGTACCTGGAAAGTGGGTGTGAAATTTATTTCCCTGAACCGATTGCTTCGAGTGGCCAGGTTCGTGAAATTAAATCTGTGATTCAAATATTTTCTAAATAATCTACATCTTGTAGACATGTAACGGGATTTTTAAGGAGACTATTTTAATTAATCGAATGATATATTTTGAATTTGCGCTCAGAGCGCTAAGATGAATGAACGTACTAGACCGGATTCATCACACATATCTTATATGTACCAAAGTTTGCTTACTGCAGGCCTGCCGCTACCTGATTTACACACTCTTGTAAAGAATGAAATGATTGCCTGTCTCCAGGGATCTACAGTCAATGATTTTAATTTTCGTTTACATAAAATAATTTCTGGATTAAAAAATTAGTTTCCAAATGATTGCAGCTCCCCTGGACTTCCCTTATCGTGACAATTAGTATATATTTTAAAAATTAATTTCCTTGTTAATAAAACTTTAGGTAATTATTTAAGTTAATTTTATAAAGTCAATTTGAACGTTTTTAGTTAATAATGGTTCAGTTTGTATGTCTTCAATAGTTCAATGTTAAATTATTGAATTTTGATACGCTTCTGTTTTAGAATATGTCTGAACAACGCTTTTTAAATGATTTACAACGATTTCGTAACAGCTGTGTAATATTATTCTTATGAAGCCATTATTTTTCATTCTAATATATACATTAGGGTGGTCCAAAAAACGCTTTTCGAGCAACAGGGCAAGTCCCCCCCAAAAAAGTTTCCATTTCCGGAGAAAAAAAATCCCTAATTTTTTTTTTCGAAATTCGAATATTAACACGTGCCATCGGGCACTTCAAAATCCCATTTAATTAACATGGGGAAATTTTGGATTTTCGAAAAATTGAACTCATACTTCAGGGTTTGATCTAAACGTGCCAAACTTCTCAGGGATTGAAGAGGAGTACCTATGAAATAAAATCTTATTAATAACTTTAATTTTTAACCCACCCTTACCCCTCCCACAGCGCCCCTAATATGACCCAAAAATAAAAAAACTACATACGAATAATCACTAATGGACAATTTGAATACTTTCCATGACTTTTTAAACAATTTTTAATTGTTTGAACAAATGTAACTTATTTAAAAAATTATTTATTCCCAAAAAATGTGAAAAATAATCGTATTTTCTGATTGAAATGTAATAGTTTGTCATTGTTTGGTGTAGTAATTTTTTGTAAAAAACATTATGTAATTATTTAAATAATTACTTATTGTTTATTCTCAAAATTTCTAAAAATTGACCCAGAGATGTCCACTTTTTTCTCAAATTGGTATCCTATGCTACTTTTTGTTGAATAATTATATAATTTTGATACATATCTTTTAATTTTAAATAAATTTCTATTTGTTTAAACAATTTTGATTTGCTTATGCAGTTTTTTTTCGACAACTTAAAAAAAAAAAAATAACATACACATCATTATTTTTCTGACTGTATAGTGTATAGAAAGAATATATTAACCATTTTTGAATTGTTCAAACAAATATAATTTGTTTAAACAATTATTTTTCCAAAAATATTTTTTAAATCGTATTTTCTGAATTAAACATAATATTGAATGATTTCGAGGAGTAGTAAATTCTGTTAAAAACGTCACAATCACCTACATTTTTAAAAGGTCTTCGAGGGGCAAATTTGAAACAAGTTCAACGCTGCAAGTGTGAATTACAGAAATAACTTGAAAACAGTCTTATAAATAATCGTATGAAGCTAAAACGAAAATCAGCGACACGTTTTAATATTTATAACGAGTATGAAAATGTAAAAAAGCAATCTGTTGAAACTTGAATCATAATTTGCATTAGTGAATGTGCTTTTTTATAATATAATTATGATGAAGATTGTAAAAATATGAAGAAAGCAATAATAAATATACTTTTATCATTTAAATTTTATTATGACTTTCATGATTTATTTAGAAATGCGCCAGAGAAGATGTAAACTATCCATACTCAATTTGAAGGAAATTTGAAAAAAAAACAATAATTAATTGTATAAACAATAAAATAAAGTTTTTAGCAGAATTTATCACTCCTCGCAAACATTCAATATTATGTTTATTTCAGAAAATACGATTTAAAAAATATTTTCGGAAAAATAATTGTTTAAACAAATTATATTTGTTTAAACAATTAAAAAATGGTTAATATATTCTTTCTGTACACTATACAGTCAGGAAAATAATTATATGTATTTTATTTTATTTTTTTAAAGTTATCGTAAAAAAACTGCTTAAGCAAATCAAAATTGCTTAAACAAATAGAAATTTATTAAAAATTAGAAGAAATTTATCAAAATTATATAATTACTCAACAAAAAGTAGCATAGGATACCAATTTGAGAAAAAAGTGGACATCTCTGGGTCAATTCTTAGAAATTTTGTGAATAAACAATAAGTAATTGTTTAAATAATCACATAATGTTTTTAAAAAAATGACTACTCCAAACAATGACAAACTATTACATTTCAATCAGAAAATACGATTATTTTTTACATTTTTTGGGTATAAATAATTGTTTAAATAAGTTACATTTGTTTAAACAATTAAAAATTGTTTAAAAAGTCATGGAAAATATTCAAATTGTCCATTAGTAATTATTTGTATGAAAAAGACGACGCAAATTGCTAAAAAGTAACAATAATACGTAAAAATGTAGTTTTTTTATTTTTGGGTCATATTTGGGTCGCTGTGGGGGGGGGGGGGGTAAGGGTGGGTTAAAAATGAAAGCTATTAGTATGCTTTTATTTCATAGGTACTCCTCTTCCATCCCTAAAAAGTTTGGCACGTTTCGATCAAACCCTGAAGTATGAGTTCAATTTTTCGAAAATCCAAAATTTCCCCATGTTAATTAAATGGGATTTAGAAGTGCCCGGTGGCACGTGTTAATATTCGAATTTCGAAAAAAAAAATTAGGGATTTTTTTTCTCCGGAAATGGAAACTTTTGGTGGGGGACTTGCCCTCTAGGTTGAAAAAAAATTTTGCAATGCATTTTTGGACCATCCTAATGCATACTATATTCAATATAGTATATTGGACAAATGGTTATGACGTGTAATATATCAATTAAATACTAAGATATGTAGATTATATTTTTGCCCTATATACATTTTTAACAGTTGAAATAATCCAACACATACATGAGTACATGAGTTGTGTATAAAAAGTGTTCAAAAAAACCCGTGGCATTCCCGTGACGTAACTGTTCAATTATTCTGTAACACTCTTTAAGCTTCAGAGAAAAAGGTGACGGCGCTAGTATACGGTTTTTGACTAACTTACACAAATTACAAAAATTACATGAGTACTCATAATCCTATGAAATAGAAATTAAATAAAAAAATAACTATACAATATTATGCAGAAGTTTAAGTGCTTTATGCAATACCTTTCTTCGTCAGTGTGTACAATGTACATCATTACAGGTAAGACTTTTTTATATAATAAATTTACCTGCAAATATATTCAATAACATGATAAAACTATCGTTAATTATTATATTAAAATTCAAACGGAATTTAAAGTACGAGAGTTATAGATTATTCTGCTACTCCAGCTACTCGAATTCGAACGTCCGAGATTTTTTGCTATTTGAATTCGAAGTTCCAGATTATTCTACTACTTGAATAATAGATTACTGAATTTTTTGCTCCTCGCAATTGAAAAAGTACCGGATATTTTTGCACTTCGAATTTGAAGTCCGAGATTTTTTTGCTACTCGAATTCGAAATTCTGGATTATTCTGCTATTCGAATAATAGATTTATGATTTTTTTGCTCCACGAAATTATGGTATCGAATTTTTTGGCTACCTGAATTTGAACTTTTAGATTATTCTGCTACTTGAATAATAGATTCCCGATTTT
The DNA here is from genome assembly GCA_932195095.1 of Andricus curvator. NCBI lineage: Eukaryota > Metazoa > Arthropoda > Insecta > Hymenoptera > Cynipidae > Andricus > Andricus curvator. Next base: position 3,970 of record CAKNYM010051347.1, on the reverse strand, counting down.
TTCGATCCTCACAAAAAGTAGCACATTTTTTTGCTATTCGAATAATAGAATCCCGATTTTTTGCTCCTCGAAATTAAAGTACTGGATTCTTTTGCTACTTGAATTCGAAGTAGAATAGCAAAAAATCCGGTATCTTAATTTCAGGGAACAAAAAAATCGGGAATCTATTTTTAGAACAGCAGAATAATCCAGAACTTCGGATTCGAGTAGCAAAAAAATCTCGGACTTCAAATTCGAAGAGCAAAAATATATGGTACTTTTTTAATTGCGAGGAGCAAAAAAGTCAGCGATCCATTATTCAAGTAGCAGAATAATCTGGAACTTCGAATTCAAATAGCAACAAATCTCGGGAGTTCAATTTCGAGTAGCAGAATAATAATCTATATAACTCTCGGACTTTAAATTCCGTTTGAATTTTAATATAATAATTAACGATAGTTTTATGATGTTATTAAATATTTTTGCAGGTAAATTTATCATATAAAAAATTCTTACCTGTAATGATGTACACACTTGCGAAGAAAGGTATTGTCTAAACTCTAAAGCACTTAAACTTCTGAATATTGTATAGTTATTTTTTATTTAATTTCTATTTCTTAGGATTATGAGTAATTATGTCATTTTTGTAATGTGTGTGAGTTATCATATAGATTTGACTCTCGTAAGTAAAGTTTTTTGGAAGAGAACGAAATGTAAAATGCCGAAAGGCGTATTATGTGGACAAATGAATATAGTTGTAATTTGCACCTGTAATAAAAAGGGTGAACTTGGGGGGGGGGGGGTAAGCTCTACTAAAAAGAGTTTTTTGTAATTTATAAAATACAACTATATGACCTGCTTTGCTGCACTGTTTATGACATTTTGTAAGTATGTTCATGTTACACTACATAAATTTAATGTTGAAAGGTAGTTATCAGTGTAAATTGTAAAAAGGGTAATTTTATTAAGAGGGAAGTAATTAATTTACAGTTCTCAATCATTTTTATATTGTTTGGACTTGTTTTCATACATTCAGAAAATTTTTAATTACGAGAGGTTGATATGTTTCTTTCAGGGGTAGTTTATTGTGACATATAATATTGGCCATCGGAGAGCAAAAATCTCTCCTAACAGTGTTTTCTGAATATTATATAGGTAATCATTTTTGATGAGTAATAAAAGCGGTAAATTTCAAAGAGAAGAGTAATCAACTGAAAGTTCTGAATGATTTTTACATTGTTTAAAGTTGTTTTTACACTTTAGGACATTTTTAATCACGTGAGGTTGGTATGTATGACTTAGGGGTAATTTTTTGGGACACGTATTGGCTATCGAAAATCAGAAAATCTCCCGTAACGGGTTTTCTGATTATAATTAATTTTTAATGAGTTTTCACAGGTGGCGGCGCTGAGTCAAAACCGTACTAGCGCCGATACCTTTTTCTCGGAAGCTTAAAGAGTGTTACAGGATAATCGAACAGTTACGTAACGGCAATGTCACGGTTGTTCTTAAACACCTTTTATATACAACTCCTCCACAATTGTTCCGTGAAAAAAACAAAAATTATCTTTGGAAACATATGAATGGGGCACCTCTGAATGTAAAATAAATTTTTTATAAGTAGAACATTTTAAATAGATTAGAAGGAGAAACTTTATTGTGAATTTGAGTTTTGGAAACATTTTAAGATTATATATGTATATATTAGAATAGAAAATAATGGCTTCAGAATAATAATAGTGTTACATTTCTTGTATGTAAATGTCACATATAGGTACGTGCGTACACCACGTTCGTACGCCGTCTTCGTTACACAGTTGTTACGAAATTGTTACAAATCATTTAAAAAACGTTATTCAGACATATGCTGAAATAGAAGCTTATCAAAATTCAATATTTTATCATTCAAAACATACAAACTGAATCATTATTAACTAAAAACGTTCTATATTGATTTTATAAAATAAAATAAAATAGTTTCCTAAAGTTTTATTATCAAGAAAATTAATTTTTAAAATAAATAAAAATGGTGACAATAAAGGAAGTTGAGAGGAGCTGCAATCATTTGGAAATTAATTTTTCATTCCAGAAATTATGTTATGTAAACGAAAATTAAAATCATTGACACTAATAAGATGACTAATAATCCGGTGTAGTATCTTTCTTCGTCGTAATGCACCAGCGCTCTACGCGCAAATTCAAATTATATCATTCGATTAATTAAAATATTCTCCTCAAAAATCCCGTTTCCTGCCGACAAGATTTAGATTATTTGGAAAATATTTGAATCTCGGATTTAATTTCACGAGCTTGGCCACTCGAAGCAATCGGTTCAGGGAAATAAACTAATAAAGCACACCCACTTTCTAGGTACTTGAGTCTGGCCAAGTCTGGCCAACATGTGTAAGCCATAAAACCCGAAACCAACTGGAGAAAGAATTTTCCAATATCGAAGCACCCTTTTTTTATGTTTCGACTCCGCCAGTTTTGCGTCTCCAAATTCTTGGGAAAGCGTGAGAAACCTTATCCTCCGAATTTTTGGATTTTACAGGCTTTAGCATCTTCTTAATTCAGGCGTGGATACAGAGAAGCTAGGGCTTTGGGGGGGGGGGGGGCATCCAATAATTCCCCTTCACCCTCCACTCTCAAGGGGGTGGTTAGTAATAATTTTAAAGTTATTTCTTCGCTTTCAATTTTTATTATAAATTATGTGCGAGCCCACACTTGTAGTAGTTATTTAGTACAAGAAACTATCCACCTAGAAACACTACCCGAATCGGGTAGTGTCACGCCTACCCTGAAAGGGAAATGGCTTAATGGTATATGTAATTATATTAATCATGAATGTTATTGACTTAATTAACAAATGTTCAAATAGAAACTATGTTTTATATTTACAAGCAGCGTCTTGTATGCCATGGTATAATCATTAATCAACAAGTATAAAATATTCATAAGATTTTCGAAGTCGAGCATAAACTAGAAAAAGATTACTTTTGGACAGCAAAATTTGGGCGTCTATTTCCACTCTTTGCGATATTCATATTCTCGGTTCAAATCTGGACTGAGGCAGATTTTTTCTTGTTCTTAAACAATTATTTGTCTGAAGTAATCGTTTTAACGAATCAAAAATTGTATTAATTGTAAATGCACGATATTACTTTCAATGCCCTAAATTGAAGAATGAATCAACAAATTTATTCAAAATTATATCATTTTAGGCAATTTTAAGTTAGAAACATTAAAAATTGAAAGTTCACAATTTTTTTAAATTGAACACTTTTTAAATTAGAAGTTGAATTATTTTAATTTTAAGTCGTTGCAAATGAATAATTGTTCAATTGTTATTTATACATCAAAATTTGTTTTGATATTTTTTGAAACATTCTCTTAAAACTATATTTTTTTACTAAAAAATCACTTTAAGTTTCCCCAGGAACATCTTATTTTACATCTTTTGGAATCTTTACAAATTTTATATTATTTTTGAAAAATTTTCAAAACTTCTGAATATCTTTTTAAATTATTCGATTTTTTCCTAAAATTTTTTAATAAATCCTGCGAAATTAAAAAAATTGCCTTAAAATCTTCCAGAATATTATTTTTACAGTTTTGGAAACCTTTTGAAATCTTTTTAAATATTCTCTTGAAATTAATTTTTCAAAAATTATATCATTTTCAATTTTTCAAGGAATTTTAATCAATTTTTTTATTATTTTGAATCTTCTTAAAATGCTTGAAAAGCTTCTATATTTTTAGTTTGAAATTTTCAAAAAAATCTACATTTTGTTTTACATTTTTTTAACATCTTTTTAAGTTTTAAATTATTTTTGAATTTGTTCAAAACGAGGTTCAAAACTTCTAAATATCTTTTAAACTTATACCATTTTTCCAAAATAACTGTTTAATTTTTATTTATTCATCAAAATTTTCTTTTACTTTGAAATATTCTTAAATATTCTATTAAAATTAATTTTTCAAGAAAAAAAAA
>CAKNYM010051346.1:299519-312616 GCA_932195095.1 Andricus curvator | reverse complement strand
GTATGTATTCTCTACGATGCCTGTGATTGGCCAGAGTGCCCCCTGGTGTGGGCTGGTTGAACTTGATTGGCCAATCAAGTCTTTTTTAAAAAACCCGGGAGGACGGAAAGCCAAATCGGATTGGTATTATATCCATTGTCCCTATTGATGTTATTAGGGTGTTTTAAGATTTCGATTGCTTCTCTATGTTTTCTTGGAAATTTATTGTACGTTTTTGCGATTACGGTTGTTTTTTCAAATAAAATGCTATGTCCTGTTTCAATATGATGCTCAGCTACTGCTGATTGCGTGAAATGTTTTAGCCTGACTTTACTCTCATGTTCTTTTACACGTTGACTTACCGCCCTCCCGGTTTCTCCAATATAGACTTTGCCACAAGAACAAGGGATTTTATATATTCCCGGATCACTGAAAGGTTCTTTTTTATCTTTAGGGTTGTTTAGAAGTTGTCCTATTTTTGCAGGTGGTTTAAATATGGTTTTGATGTTGTGTTTGTTGAGAATTCTTCCTATTTGTTCTGTGATACCTTGAATGTAGGGTAGGGTGGTGGTCATTTTTCTCTCTCTTTCTTCAGTAGGTTGTGTTGACTTGTTTTGTTGAGTGTATTTTCTTATTGCTTTATTAATTTGTTTGTTTGTGTAATCGTTTTGTATTAGGGATTTTTTAACATTTTGTAGTTCTTTTTGTAAGTTATCTTTATCTGTTATGGAGACAGCTCTGTATACCAGGGGGCACTCTGGCCAATCACAGGCATCGTAGAGAATACATACCTAAGAACAACATGACCTGAAACTTCAGTTTCAGGTCAGCCCTGAAGAAGTGAACTGCAATGTTCACGAAACGTCGGCAACATTCATAGTTTCGCACACGATTGAAACCCGAAAAATCTTTGAATTTTTAATTTAAATTTATTATAAAAGTAGTTCAACTTTCAATCCAGAAGTTGAATTTTCAAATAAAAAATATCACTTTTTAGTTTTTAACAAAGTATTTTATTTTTATTTAGTTGAAAATTCGTCTTTTTAAATAAAAAAATTCGTCCCTTTGGATTTAAATTTCATTCTTTGGTACAAAGTTAATTATTTCTAATTTAAAAGTTTACTATTAAATTTATGGTTTGAAATTCATCTTTTTTGGTTGAAAATATAATTATTTTATTGAAAATTCAACTATTTTATTTAAAAGTGACCTTTTTTGGCCGAAAATTCAATTGTTTTGTTGAATAATTGCGTTTTTACAGAAAATTCGTCCTTTTGGATTGAAAATTAATCTTTTGGTAGAAAAGTAATCTTTTCTGGTTGAAAGTTCATCTTTCTTGGTTGAAAGTCCACTTTTTTGTTGCAAATTTGCCGTTTAGGATAGAAACTTTATTCTTATATTAGAAAAGTAATCTTTTTTCGTTAAAAATTCATCTTTCTTGGTTTAAAATGAACGTTTTTGGTTGAAAATTCATCTTTCTTCGTTGGTAATTACCTTTTTTCTTAAAAAGTTCATCTTTTCGGAATGAAAATTGAACTGTCTTCTAAAAAATTCGTCTTTTTTGCCTGAAAATTTAATTATTCGGTTAAAAATTCATCTATTCAGTTGGAAATTCGTCTTTTTGGATAGTAAGTTCCTCCTTTTGGATAGAAATTTCATCTTTTCTGGTTGAAAATTCATCTTTCTGGTTGAAAATCAACTGATTTGTTGAAAATTTGCATGTTAGGATAAAAAATGTATCTTATAGTAGAAAAGTAATCTTTTTTTGTTAAAAATTCAACTGTCTTCTAAAAAATTCGTATTTTTGGCATGGAAATTCAACCATTTGTTTAAAAATTGATCTATTCTCTTGAAAGTTCATCGATTTTTTGTAAAAATATCTTTTTTGGTTTAAAATGCAACTGTTTGGTTAAAAATTAATAATCTGGTTTGGTTGAGGATTCAACTATTTTGTTAAAAATTCGTCTTTTCCGGTTGAAATATCAACTTTTAAATTATTCGTCTAGAATTCATCACTTTGGTTGAAAACTGAACTATTTTTTTGAAAATTCTTGTTTTTTTGTGTTAAAAATTAATTTTTTAACTGAAAATTTAATTATTTTATTTTTGGTTGAAACTTGATAATTTTTAGTAGAAAATTCAACTATTTGGTGGAAAATGCTCGTATATTTTTGAAAATTGGTCTTTTTGGATAGAAAAATAATCTTCTTGGTTGCAAATTCATCTTTCTGGTTGAAAAATCAACTATTTGTTAAAATTTCATTTTTTCTTTGTTGAAGATTCATCTCTTTAGCTGAAAATCCAAGTGTCTTGTTGAAAAGTAATTTTTTAAATTGGAAATTTAACTATTCTATTTTTGATTGATTATTATCATTTTTGTTGAAAATTAAAGTTTTTGGGTTGAAAAATCGACTGTTTTGATGAAAAATCGCTTTTTTAGACTGAAAATTCAACTTTTCGGGTTTAAAAGTCAACTGTTTTCTAAAGAATTCAACTTTTTAGCTTGAAGACTCAACTCTTTTATTGAAAATTCGTCTTCGTGGCTTGAAAATTCAACTCTTTAGGTATAAAATTCAACTGTTTGTTTGAAACTTGAATTAATTTGTTAAAAATTAATTTTTTTGGTTGAAAATTTATCTCTAAAAACGTAATTATTTTATTGAAAATTCGTTTTTTGGTGTTGCTGAAAATTCGTCTTGTGTTGTGAAAATTTTTAATATTTGTTTACAAATTTAATTATTTTGTTGAAAGTTCAACAATTTTGTTAAAAAGTCTGATGTCTTCTAAAATGTTCGTCTTTTTGGCGTGAAAATTCAACGATTCGGTTGAAAATTCATCTTTGGTGAAAAATTATTCTTTCCGTTGAAATTTCATCTTTTCGGGTTAAAAATCAACTTTTGTTCCAAAAAATTCAACTTTTTAGCTTGAAAACTCAACTGTTGTGTTGAAAAATCGTCTTTTCAGGTTGAAAATTAATTTCCTCTGGTAGAAAAGTAAAATTTTGGCTTGAAAATTTAACCCTGTTTCGAGAGCATTTAATTCATTATCCTTTTGAATTGAAATGTTTATAAGTTTGGAATTTGTGGTTTGTTTACCGCGTTCGTATTTAACACATTTATGAATGTAATTTAAAAAAAAGTAGACAATTATCTTTCGTGATGTAATGTTTTTACCGTTTTTACAATCTCATTTTCTGTTATATAAAATGGGTCATGAATAATGAATTAGTCTTGTGTAAGAATCTATTATTTTTAAATATTTCCGCACACGATAACAGTAATAATAATATATTATTAATAAATATAGGGTCTGTAAAAAGTCGATACGTCAGTTTGAAAAAAAGAAAATTGCAGAAACTTCTTTTTTAGAAGAGCTTTAAACTTTTTAAGAAAATTCCGGAAAAATCCGGTTTTTAGGTCGATAATGGGGTTCAAGGTGGAAGATCGATTGGTTGTCCTCGCGAACTAGGGATGTGTTTCCACGGCGAGACAAATTGGAACATGACCCTGAACTAAATGCAGATGCAAATTTTTCGTGATAATGTTTTGTAAAAAAATCTATTATTAGTGAAGGGGTAAACGAACCTGTAAATCTAATTATATATTCCGAAGAGCTAATTGAATTAAAGCCTGAATGTAAATTATTCATAAATAATTAAACTTATCTCTTAAGCAAAGTTTCATTTGTTTATTCTATCCAGTCTGAATTACTACTTGTGCAATAAAAATTAATTATAGTTTGTAACTTCATTTTTATAACTATTTTTAGCGAGTTTCTGAAATAGGAAGGTAGTTATAAAATGAATCTTCATCTTCGTATAAATATATTATCTGTCTTATCAGATTGAACAATGATAAAATTCCGTTGAATCCACAACTCTTGAAATATTAAATTTAGTTTTCTCCATTACTTCATTCGGGCAAGACGTAAAATTTTAGTATACATTGTGTTTGATTAAAAGTCTAGAAATTGGAAATTTGTATGAAAAATTAATTCGTATCGTGATTCAAAAATTGCACACGTTGCAACATATATCGGGGTAATAATATTTCTTTTATATTCCACCTACGCAATCGCGTGTTTCTAAACCGAAGAGTAGCGTTTAAAGGTGTATTTTAAAATAAGGATAAAAAAATTCAAAGAAATCTTTCCAATTTGAAAAGAATTCAAACAGAAAGGGTTCAAATTTCGAAGAAGAAACAGTAATGAAGAAATTTCTGAGGTTTTCCAAGAAAATTTTTTTCAATATTTTCCATATCGAAATTAAAATTTGTGTTTCGTTAAAATTGAAATGGTATGAAATTTTCTTTTTTCAAGATTCTCCAGACCGAAAACTTTGAAAATTGACAAAACTGTTTCTTCTTTTTCTTATCTTCTGATAAGAAAAGTCCACATATTAAAAAATTTTAAATCTTGTTCTTCCAGTTCTTTTCTCGGGGTTTTGAAGTTTATGACCGAATCCACTTCAAATCAGGCAGGTTCTATACTTGAAGTCGCTGAATTTTGCGCCGAGAAAAATGAGAAAATTCGATTTTAAAGGGAAAAAATCTAATTTTCTCAAAAATGGTTTTGCACATTTAAAGCTGATAGGATGCCTTTCCTGTATTAGCAGATCTGTAAAAAATTGAGAAAGCATAAAAAAGGTGGGGTTTTCCAGAAAATATTTAATATTTTTTTCAAAATTCGATGAAAACAATAAAAAAATATTTTCTGGAAAACTCCACCTTTTTTATTTTTTCCATGTTTTTTAAAAAGTTTCTGCTAATATAAGAAAGGCCTCCATCAGCTTCATGTGGGCGAAACCATTTTTGAGGCCGGGAGAATTTTTTTCCTACAAATAAAATTTTCAAATTTTTCTCGTAAACGATGCAAGATATCATAAAAGAGCAAAAGATATTTTTTGTAGAACTTTTTTAGATGTGCAAACTTTCATCTTAAAATTTTTTGGGGTCTGACGTTGTTTTTAAATTTAAATTTGAAATTGTTTTATATCGTTTATACCGGATTCTATGTTAAAAATGTTACAAGATTAAGATTCTGGTCTTTGAATATTAATGGTTAGGGAAAAATAAGGAAATTTTGAAAATCAAGTTTTGCGCCCACCTTAATATATAATATTCTTCTTCGTAATTTATTTGCCTTGTATTTCTATTTCTATTTTTTTCCAGTTGCTTCCTCCTGACGATTATATATTAAGATAACATTTTATTGTCTTTGGTTGAAAGTGAAACTGTTTTGTTAAAAATTGATATTTTTTACTTGAAAACTCAACTACGAGAGGAAAAGTTAAACTACTTTGTTGAAAATTAATTTTTGTTTGGTTTGAAATAATTCTTTAAATTGAATATGTAACTTTTCCATTTTTGGTTGAAAATTAATCTTTTTACATTCTCATCTAGAGAATGTATTAGATTCGTGTAAAATTTGATCCCCCCCCCCTGGTTTTTGTCAAATGTCCACGTTTTGAGACGATACCTCTCGAAAGAATTGACCGATTGGATTGGCCTTTAGTATACTCTTTTAGTCTCCTAAACTAAAGGTCAAGTCCGTTAGCCAGCCATTTTGGATAAAAATTGAAAAAGTGAGAGCATTTTGAAAATTTTTGAGACAATTTTTTTCAAAATTTGAAAATTATATGTGCGGTTGTTCATAGTACTCGAAAATTCAAACAATTTATTCTGACTGAAAATCTGACTATTATTTCAGAATGCTTTTTGATATATATATATATATAAAAGAGTTTTTGGGTCCTTGCCTAGAGGTAGGCCGGGAATTGGCAGATCGGAACATATGAACTCCTATCTAATACAACGCTGCTCAAGGCTGGTGACCTTCTCAGCATAAAACATCAACCAATTGCGACTCTTGGTTTCCATTCCTTGCCCCCCCCCCCTCTGTAACAGAAGTTTTGGTGGGACTGACCTTACAACTAGACTCTCCACCATACGACGAGTCAGTACTTAACTTGGACATGATTTCGACTCGCAAAACAAATTTCGCGCATAAAGGTGGTAGTTGGGTGAACAATCTGAACAATGAATAATACAAACAATACAATAGCCTCGGAATGGACTGAAGCTTTGATTGACGAATTGCATACACACGGTAAACGTAAAGGGCGAGTTTCAGGGGGGGGGGGGGGTGAATGATCTTAAGATAAGAGAATTACGAGAAACTATGCACGTAAGGAAACTAGATATTTTATGTGTACCTGAGACAAAGAAAAAGGGATGCGAAAGTAGAAAAATGGAAAATGGGGTGTTGAAAGGCGGTTTTGAAATATGGTCAGAAGCAGATAGTGAATCACATGGTAGTCAAGGGGTCGGTATGATTATGAATGAAAAAGCAAGACAGCATCTCAAAGATCAAGGATATGTATCGCCCAGATTGCTGTGGGTTAGAATGCAGGTAGGAATCAGAAAATTATTTATCATAGCGTGCTACGCCCCAGTTGATAGTGATCCGAGAGAAGTCAAAGACGCCTTCTGGGACACTTGAAATGATACAATAAGTACTTGCGGTCATGGTCAAAGAATCATTCTGCTAGGAGATATGAACGGATGGGTTCGTCGTCCAACGTCAGGGTACAGATACAGAAAGGATGCTAGGTAATTTTGGGGATTCAAGAACAAATGGTAACGGAGAAAGATTAGCTAGCTTATGCTTAGAAAAGGGCCTATTTATTACAAATACTTGATTTAGACATAAAGTGATCCACATGTACACCTGGCGTAAAGGAAATAGCCATAGTATAATTGACTTCGTTATTGCGGATGAAGGACAAAGAGAACTAGTCAAAGATACAAGAGTCATGAGGGGTTCCGAATGCAATACTGATCATTACCTTCTAGTCTCCAAAATAAACTTCGGGCGGAGATGGAGAAGAAAGACAACAAAAAAAACTAAACAAACGCGAATCAAGATCGAAAATTTACAGAAACCGGAAGTGCAAGCGATTTTCAGAATAAGTTAAACGAACGCATATATAGGGCAACTTCGGAAGCGCTTATAAGCAATAAAGATATAGAGGGCACATGGACTATGTATGCTACGGGATATCATTGTTAAAACTGCGACTGAAGTGTGTGGTACGGCGGATGTAGGAAGAAAGTCTGGTGATGCATGGTGGAATGATGAAATTGAGGCAGCCCGACAAGAAAAGAAAGAAACGTACGAGAGAACCTTGAACATTACAAGTCTTAGCGACGAAGAGAGAAATAGGCTCAAAAATGATTACAGACACAAAAATAGGAAAGTTAAACGACTAGTCAAGGAAAGTAAAGATGTAATCAGAACAGAAGAAGAGAAGAGAAAAAAATACAAAACGACTTTGAAGGAAGCAAGAAACTAATATTTAAAAAGATGGAGGGAAGTAAAAGTACATGTACATGTCAGCATGGGAAACAGCAAAGGTGAAATGCTATATGATACAGACGGAATAGTAGACGCTTTGAAAGACTCTTTTAAAGAATTATTAGGAGGTGAAGCTATAGGACAACAGAACTGCGACATAGAACATAATGCATCAGAAAACCCAAGTGAGAAAGTATGTGTCACTGAAGTTAGAGATATAATTAAGAACTTAAAAAACGGTAAGGCTGCTGGTGTAGACAGTATTAGCGCTCAAATGCTTAAATACGGTGGCGAGTACATACCTCACAGGTTCTGCGAATTGATAAATTTATGTATCGAGATGGGAGAAGTCCCAGACGATTGGAGAAAAGTGATTATCGTACCAATATACGAAAGAAAGGGAGATAAAAGCAACTGCAATAATTACACAGGTATCAGCTTGTTAAGTACCGTAAGTAAAATATACTCAAAAATACTTATTCGTAGGGTCATGCACATTACAGAAGAAAAGATATGGGAAGTCCAAAGTGGATTTATGCCAGGAAGATCATGTACGGATCAAATATTTAGCTTAAGACAGATCACAAAAAAAAGTTTAAAAGTAGGAAAGAAAGTTTTTTTGTGCGTTTGTTGATCTAGAAAAAGCATTTGACAAGGTGGATAGAAGTAAACTTAGGGAAGTCCTCAAAGAGTACGGAGTCAATGGATGGCTCCTGCAAGCAATAAAAACAATATATGCAGGTAACAAAGCGAGTGTAAGGGTAACTGGAAAACTGAGTGACTGGTTCGATATTATGCAAGGCGTGAAACACGGATGCGTTATGTCCTTATGGCTATTTATCACATTTATGGACAAGTGTCTAAGAATGGCCCTCTTCGACGAAGAAGGTGTAGATCTTGAGACAGTGAGGGTACGTGGGTTAGCTTTTGCAGATGACAAGGATGTTATAGCAGAATCAATCGAAGACTTGCAAATAATGTTGAGCAAACTAAATACAAGCATGAAGAACATGGGCCTCAAAATTAACATAAACAAAATAAAAATCATAGTGTTTGAAGGAAAAGGTGAGAAAACCATGTGCAACATTGTTCTAAATGATGAGAGATTAGAACAAGTTGACAAGTACATATAACTAGGTAGCATATTCACTAGTGACGGGAAGATAGATGGGGAGTTAGATAGGCGCATAAAAGAGGGTCAGAAGGTTATCGATAAAGCACGGTCCATTCAGAAGTAAACATATATCAAAAAAGCTAAAATGGCAATACATAATTCTATATTTATACCAACTGTGCTATACGGTAGCGAGACATGGACCCATCAAGAAAAGGATAAGAGTAAAATTAACGCGATTGATATTAAACCTCTGCGCACAATTTGCGGGAAAACATTGATGGACAAAGTGAGAAACGAAATAATCCTCAAAGAATGTGGTGCAAAAGAGACAATAGTTGATACATGGGAAAGAAATCAGTTAAGATGGTTCGGACATGTTGAAAGAATGAAAGATGAACGACTAACGAAACAAGTGTATAAAGGTAAAGTAAATGGTAGTATGCCCAGAGGCAGACCGCGGAAAGAATGGTTAGAATGTGTGAATGAGACCCTAATCCGAAAAGATATAAGAAGCCATAGAAACAGGAGAGCTTGCATGACAAAATGCATGGACGTGAAGGAAGCTAGAGAAGTATGCCAGGACAGAAAAGTGTGGCGACAAATAGTTTATAAAAATAATGTGAGTCGAGTGAATGACGCCTGAAACAAAAGACCTTGGATACTAATGGGCCCGAGTGGGGAGCCTCACATAACAACCTTGTGAGGCTCTTTACTTAGGGTGATCGCTAGAGAGATTGATCAGCAATCTGGGTCGGAGCAGTGTTACGAAATGAACAATTTGAAAATCGGTTAAGAATTGTATGGTAGGCTGTAGGTGATTTTGAATAGTAAATTCCCGATTCAGTCCACTGTACGCCACCCTGATTAGGGTAGTATAGTAGTATACCATTAAGCCATTTCCCTTTCAGGGTAGGCGTGACACTACCCGATTCGGGTAGTGTTTCTATGTGGATAGTTTCTTGTAGTAAATAGCTACAAGTGTGGACTCACCAAACCCACGACGGGCCAACAGCACGCAGTATTCTCGAATGGTCATCCATCCAAGAACTAACCGCACCCAACGCTGCTTAACTTCAGCGATCGGACGAGAACTGGTTTTTTCAGCGTGGTATGGCCGTTGGCCTTAGGGGCCGTACTTAAATTACGTAACGGATTATAGGCCCTCTCTGAGACCCCCCCCTCCCTCCTGTAACAAACTGTAACCAAATATTTTTACCCCCCCCCCCCACTCTTTCTGTACGTAATTTTTTGTTTCGAAAAAGGTTTTACTAGTTATTGCTAGTAGAATTAGGCAGGGTGTCCGAGAACTTCATTTTCAAAATTCCCTTATTTTTCCTTGTCTAATTTTTCATTTTTCTTGATCATTAATATTCAAATACCAGCATTTTACTCTTGAAATACTTTTAACATAGAATATTTTATAAACGGAATAAAACAGTATTTCAGATACAAATTAAAAATTTTCAACAAAATAATTAAATTTTTAACATAATAGTTGAATTTTCAGCCTAAAAATATAAATTCCCAACAAAAAGTGTCATAGTTCATATTTCAATAAAAAAACATGAAATTTATACAACATCAAAAAGTTTTTTTAAACTAAACGACCAATTTTCAACAAATAAAGATTTTTCACTATAGAAAGAAAATTTTACCTAAATTGTTGAACCTTTAAGCCAAAAGACGAATTTTCTTTACAAAAATTGTATTTATAAACAAAAAAATATGACTTCAGCAAAAAATTATTTTTCCACGAAACTGATGCATTTTCACCCAACAAAAATGAAATTTTAAACCAAGGAAATGATTTTTTTTACCAAAAAGGAGAATTTTCAACTAAAGAAGATCAATCTTAAAAAAATGGAAAAGTTACATTTTCAGTTAAAAAATTAATTTAAAAAAAAGACTTTTCCACTAAACAATTAAATTTTTAACCAAAGACATAAGCCATCAATCAAAAAAATAAATTTTTAACAATGTAGTTTAACTTTGACCCAAGTAGTTGAATTTTCAATTTAAAAATATTAATTTTCAACAAAATAGTTAAACTTTCAACCAAAGAAATGAATTTTCAACTAAAAATATAATTCTTCAAAAAAAAAAAATCTGCCCGCTTCGCGGGCACATTCTCATCGCGCGCTTCGCTCGCAAGTTTGAGCGCAACTGTTGGATCTCGCGCTTCGCGCTCGATCATATATTTATCTCGCGCTTCGCGCTCGATTATGTATTCACCTCGCGCTACGCGCTCGGGCGTATCTACATCGCGCTTTACGCTCGGTTGCTCTAGATTTTTCAACTTCGTGTTCGACTTCGATGAAAAGAAAAAGTTTGTTTGCAAATATTATAAAATTATCAAAACCTCTACATATTAAGTGATTGTTAAATTTGTTTTTATTTTAGACTGAAAAGGAACTTCATTTACTCAAGGTTCTATCGACCTTAAGGAACACATTCTCATCCAGACACTCGCGCTTCGCGCTCGATATTTGATTTGAAAATCATTTGAACCTTGCGTTCCACGATCGGTTCTGTGCATTTGATTTTTCTATTTTCAATGCTGTTTTTTACGAATAAAACAAAAACTACGCGTCATATCAAAAAGTGAATGATGAGAAATTTGTAAATCTTTTTTGGGTGCATAATTTTGGTAGAATGATCTTTTCTCGTATCTTGCATAGTTTCACAGCAAAATGGAATTTTTGATTATTTTTTTGTGCGATCAAAATTTGAATTTTTTATTTTTCAAAAAATTCAAAAAGTTGTTATGAAAATATTATAGGGCGTTCAAAAAGCAACGTTTTTCTCCTCTTGACTTTTTTTCATATCGTGCGTTTTTCCGCTTAAAATGTACATTTTCGTTTGTTTTTTGGAATTTTGAAAATGCTATAACTCCAGTAATTTTTTTTTATCACGAAAAGTCATAAGAATATTTTGTTCGTCATTTTGCGTACTACTAATAACCGTACATAGAATTTTCAAATCTTCAAAAAAAGTGGTCTCAAAAATTTTCAAAATGTGCTCACTTTTTGAATTTTCATCCAAAATAGCTGGTTAACGAACTCGTTCTCTATTTTTCGGCCATAAAAAAGTGTGCCAAAGCTCAATCAAATCTGATCATTTTTTCGAAAGTTATCGTGGCTACAGACAGACAGACAGACAGACAGACAGACTACAGACAGACAGACACCTTGGTAAAAACCGTTTTTTCTGGCTCAGGGGGTCTCAAAACGTGGAGATTTGATGAAAACCGACTATGTCAAATTTTACATAAAACCAATACCTTCTCATTAGAATGAGAATGTAAAAAAAGATTTCTTAACGAAGTGATTCAACCAAATCTTTCAAATAAAATAGTTGAATACTCAAGCAAAGAAGAATAACTCTTAACCAAAAAGTTGCAATTTTTAACCAAGAAATAAGTTTCTACGAAAAAAAATGAATTTTCAATCCAAAAAGACGAATTTTTACCCAAAAATGATGACTTTTTAATAAAATTGTTAAATTCTCTACCCAATAGTTGCATTTTTATCCAAAAAAGATGAAATTTCTCTTAAAACAGATGAATTTTTATTTAAAAAGAAAACAAATTTTTTTTTAAATAGTTGAATTTTCATCCAGAAAAGATTCCAGTTGACTTTCAAAGATCAAATAAATGAATTTTTTAACAAAAAATAAGTTTCTACGAACAAAATTGAATTTTTCATCCAAAAAGATGAATTTTTTCAACCAAAAGGGATGAATTTTTAACGAAATAGTGATATTCTCTACCAAATAGTTGAATTCTTATCCAAGAAAGATGAAATTTGTACTAAAACAGATGAATTTTTAAGAAAAAAAGGACAAGTTTTTTTTTAAAGTTGAATTTTCATCCAGAAAAGCTTTCAGTTCATTTTTGAAAACCGAAATATGAATTTTAAACAAAAAGTAACAAAACAGTAGCATTTTCAACCAAAAGTATGACTTGTCAAAAAAGTAGTTGAATTTTCATCCAGAAAAGATTTCAGTTCTCTTTTCAACACCAAAATATTAAATTTAAACAAAAAGTAAATTTTCTACAAAATAGTTAAAGTTTCAACAAAACAGCAGAATTTTCAACCATAAAGTATGACTTTTCAACAAAATTGTTGAAGTTTAAACCAAACAGTTGCATTTTTATCCAAGTAAGATGAAAAATATCTTTTAAAACAGATGAATCAAAAAAAACTTCAAAAAAATAGTTACATTTTCATCCAAAGAAGATTCCAGTTCACTTTTCATCACCAAAATAAGAATTGTAAACTATAAGCTAATTTTCTGCTAAATAGTCGAATTTTTAACCAAAAAGTAAGACTTTTTAACCCCAAACGTACTAACCCAAAAACCCCAAGCCCACAAACCCCAAGCCCACAAACCCCAAGCCCACAAACCACAAGTCCACAAACCTCAAGCCCACAAACCCCAAACCTACAAACCCCAAGCCCACAAACCACAAGCCCATAAACCCCAAGTCCACAAACCCCAAATCTACTAACCCACAAAGCCCAAACCTACTAACCCACAAACCCCAAGCCCACAAACTTCAAACCCCAAGCCCACAAATCCCAAGCCCACAAACCCCAAGCCCACAAACTCCAAACCTACTAACCCACAAACCTTAAGCCCACAAACT
>CAKNYM010051346.1:283954-297638 GCA_932195095.1 Andricus curvator | reverse complement strand
CCCCCCCCCCCCTCCCCTTTGAGCTGTTACGTAATTTAAGTACGGTCCCTTAAGTCAACTTTGATTGAGACTATCATTCATTCATGTCAGCACCTGGTCATATCTGAAATGTAATATCATGAAATTTTTCTCTTTGTTTAAGGTGTGTGATTACGTGACAACTATTGCCTGCTGCTAGAACGTATGACGAAGACAAGCAAGCCGATGTATCCTCTCGTGTAATTGGTAAGTTGTTGGTTGCATCAATCGTTGCATTAATCGATTAGTAAGACACTACCGTCGCTCTTTCACGGCCCAGAGAGCTCGATTGAGTACTTAAGTTTCCAGTCATCCGTGTACATAAATATTATATCTATGATTTAAAAGTATCTGCTTCTTAATTCGTTTCGCGTAAACCTGGTTAGTAAATAGATAAGCCCAGGAGAGAAGTCAGTCAAGTTTTATAAATCAGGGAAACCGTATTCAATAAAAGTTCTCGGCTGATAAGAGTTCCTACTAATCAAATTGTGATCCTCGGGGGAAAACATTGTATTTTTAAATCGGTAGAGCATTTTTCTTCGAACTGGAGGTTGGAGGGATATGAACTCATGGATCCCAGATCCCAGATCGTGGTTAACTTTCGACTCCGATTCGGTAATGTATTGTTGAAACTGATTTCATTTTTTTTTAAGTCTGATATAATAATATTGAGGGGAAAAAGTTCATTCCCGTTTTTATTGTTGACTTGGAATCTTAGATGCTACCCATTTTGTTGTGAAATTTGTAGAAGGTTGTGATCAGAAATGTCTTGATTGGAAAAAATGATAATGTCAGGAAAATGTTATCGATAGTGTCATCCCTCTTCATTAGGTCAGTTATTAAATATGAAGGTTTACAAAACAAAAGTATATTATTTAATTTCAGATTATAACTTTAGATATTATTTTTATTTGCTCTATTTTTATTTATGATAGTTTGTACTTGTATTTTATAGTGAAAACGAATGTTATTTCTTCAGGAAACGAACGTTTACTCGCGTTCAATGTTTTAGCTTTCAGTTTTTCCGCAGGTTGTGTTTATTACAGAGTGCAACAGAGCAGAAAAGTTAGTGATTTGTAAAGTGATAATTGAGGAAAGAACAGACTCAGTCTGTCAATTATTAAAGTCACGATATGACTTTAAAGTTAAATTGATAATAAAAATTGTTAAATATAATCATTTATTTATTAAATCTTTTTATTTTTTTTCTAATAACAAATATTAGTTCTTGTGATTTCCTCAGTGGGATATTTTTTACAGAACTTACATTCTTCCCCTTTTTAAAAAAAAAGGACTCTTTTCCTCTTCTTTTGGTTAAAAATTCTACTATTTAGTTGAACATTTGGCAGTTTTGTTAAGAAATAAACTATTTCGTTATAAAGTCATCCTTTTTGGTTGGAAACTCAACTGTTTTTGGTAGAAAATTAAACTTTTTAATTGAGTATAGAACTATTTGGTTGATAATTGAACTATTTAGTTGAAAATTCAACTACTTGGTTGAAAAGTCAACTACTTTGTTTGAATTTTATTCTTTTGGTTGAAGATTCGTCATTTTAGTTGAAAATTCATCTCTGGTTGAAAACGTAACTACTTTCTTGAAAACCAATTTTTTTAACTAAAAATTTAACTATTCCAGTAGAAAATTTAGCTATTTTACTGAAAATCCGTTTTTTGTTGTTGTTAAGATTTCGATTTTTAACAGAAAATTTAACTTTTCCATTTTTGGTTAAAAATTTATCTTTTTTGGATGAAAATTTAACTATTTGGTTGAAAATTTATCTTTTTGGTAGAAAATTCAACTATTCCAGTTAAAAATTCATGATTTTCGTTGAAAATTCATCAGTTTGGTTAAATATTAATTTCTTTAACTGAAAATTTAACTGTTCCATTTTTGGTTGAAAATTGATCTTTTCTAATTCAAAATTCAAGAATTTGGATGAAAATTTGTCTTTTTCAATTGAAAATTCAACTATTTTGTTGAAAAGTCACGTATTTTGTTAAAAAATCGATTTTGCTTGGTATAAAATTATTTTTTTCTTTGAAAGTTAATCTTTTTGTTTAAAAATTTGTCTTTTCGATTAAAAATTCAAGTATTCCAGTTATATATTTAAAACTTGTTTTTTCTTTCGACTAAAAGGAATTTTTTGTCGAAAATTTAACTATTTTGTTGAAAATTTGTTTATTTTTTAGTTAAATTTTTTTTAACTGAAAATGTACCTATTATTCTAGTAGAATATTCCATAATTTTAGTTAAAAATTCATCTCTTTGGTTGAAATTCATCTTTTTGGTCAAAAATTCAATTATTTCGTTATAAATGCACATGGTTTGTTAAAAAAAATTTTTTTTTTTTTTAGAAAATTAATCTTTTTGCTTGAAAATTGATTGATTAAAAATGCATCTTTTGGCTATTTAACTATTTCATTTAAAATTCGTCTTTTTTGTTTAAATTCAACTGTTTTTCAATTAATATTGTTGATGCAGATTCTAGAAGTATTGTTTCTAAAAATGTATATATCTTTTTTTGTTGGTAAAAAATTAATCTTCTTGGTTGAAAGTTTGGTAGAGAAGTCAACTATTAAGTTGAAACTCAACTGTTTGGTTAGAAATTAACTTGTTTGTTGAAAATTCAATTACCTCGTTGAAGGTTGAACTACTTCGTTCAAAATTTATTTTTTGTTGTTGAAGGTTCACCTCTTTGGCTTCTATTTTTAAATATTTTAGGGAATTTTAAAAGATTAGAACATTGCGCGCTAATTACCGTTTATTTAGAATAAAATTTACTAAGTGGAACTACTTTGTTACAATTTAGCGATTTTGTAACATTTTTAAAATTATTTTTAAACTTAAAATTGAACTATTCTATGTTTGGTTAACAATTTATCTTCTGCAGTTGAAAATTCAACTATTTGGTTGAAAATTCATGTATTTTATTAAAAATTAATCTTTTTTAGTAGAAAATTAATCTTTTTGTTTCAATTTTGGTTTAATTCGTTTTTTTTTATTTAAACACACATTTTTAACTGAAAATTTAACTATATATCATGTTTGTTTGAACATTAATCTTCTTCAGTTGAAAATTCAACTATTTGTTTGAAAACTTCTGTATTTTGTTGAAGCTTTGTATTTTGTGGTAGAATATTAATCTTCTTGGTGACTAATTCACCTTTTTGGTTGAAAATTCAACAATTAGGTTAAAAATTCCATTAAAAATAAAAATATTGGGTTGAAAATTCATGTATTTTGTTCAAAATTATTCTTTTTTTTTGTAGGAAATTAGTTTTTTATTGAAAATTAGTGTTTGTATTGAAAATTATTTTTTTTAACTAAAAATTTAACTAAATTTTTGTCGAATTTTTTTTGTATAGAAATTTAATCTTTTTTTCTAGAAAATTCATTTGTTTGGTTGAAAATTTAACTATTTCGTTGAAAATTGATTTGATTTACTTAAAAACTTATTTCTATAACTGAAAATTAAATTATTCTATTTTTTGTTGTAAAATGATCTTTTTTATTTGAAAATAAATTTGGTCGTCGACTTTTTTTTTGATAGACATTTAATCTTTTTGGTTCAAAATTCATCCTTTTTATTTGAAAATTCATCTATTTTGTAGAAAATTGGTCTTTTTTTGGTAGCAATATAACCCTCTTGGTTGAAAAATCAATACTTTTTTGGTTGAAATTTCATTTCTTTGCTTGAAAATTAGTTTTTTTATTGAAAATTAATTTTTTTAACTATTCAATTTTTCATCGAAATTTTTTTTAATGGACATTTAATCTTTTTAGTTGAAAATTCATCTGTTTGGTGGAAAATTTAACTATTTCGTTGGAACTTTATTTTATTTGGTTAAAAACTTATTTCTCTAACTTAAAATTAAACTGTTCTATTTTTTGTTGGCAATTTATCTTTTTTAGTTGAAAATTCATCTATTTTGTTGAAATGTTGTCTTTTTTTGGTAGCAATATAACCTTTTTGGTTTTGACAATTGAACTATTTGGTTAAACATTTATTTTTATGATTGAAACTGCATCATTTTAGTTAAAAGTTCATGTCTTTGGTTCAAAATTTAACAAATTTGGTTAAAAATTCTTTTTTTTTTTTACAATGAATTTTTCATCAATAATGTAGCTATTTTATTTTTGCTAGAAAATGGATATTTTTCAGTTAGAAAATTCACTTATTTTGTTGAAAACTCGTCATTCCCAGAAATTTTTTATTTATTTCAATATTTTTAAGGGATTTTAAAGACTGAAATATTTTAAGATTCCAAGGCATTTTCAAGAGACTTAAATAATTTCAAGGGATTTCCAAGGGTTTTAATAATTTTAAGGGATTTTAATATTTTAATGGATTTCAAAGAATTTATGCACACGAAGTGAGGAATTTCGTAATGTTTCAAAGATTTGAAGATATTTTCAAATATTTTTTGCAATTCATTTGGAATTAGCCCTGAATTCTTAATAATTAATCCTTAATTCATTTGAATTCTTCTAAATTCACTCAATTTTACTCAATTCAGTGGATTCTTAAAAAGTTTTTTTTTAGTTCATCTTGAAGTCTCTAAAACTCACCTTAAATTTTTAAGTATTTCATCAAATTCTTTTAAATCCTCTTTAATTTTTCCGAAACTGATTTAAAACTTAATCAATTCAATGAATTTTTTCATATTTTTTAATCGTTTTGAATTCTCTTGATTGCTTTCTATATTCAGCTTGATTTTTTATGAATTTCATCGAATTCTTCTCATTTCTCTCAAATTCCACTAAATTCGCTCAAATTTTTTACCCTGAATTCTTTTTAATTCTTTGGAATTCTCTTGAAATTTTTTAGTTCACTTGAATTCTACTAAATTGACTCAATTCAACTTAATGCAATGGATTAAAAAAATTTTTAAGTTTTTATTTAATTGATCCTGAAGTATTTTAACTTCATCTAGAATTCTTAGTCATTTCATCATATTCTTTTGAATTCCCTTGAATTTTTCTAAGCTTATTTCAAAGTTACTGAATTCAATTAAGTTTTTTTGTATTTTTAAATTGTTTTCAATTCATTTGAATTTTTTCAAATTCACCTTGAATTTTTATGAATTTCATCGAATTCTTCACACTTACCTTAAGTTCCCCTAAATTGATTCAAATTTCACGGAAAACAATGGATTTTTTTTTGATTTTTAAAATTTTTTAAATTAATTTGGATTCTTTTGAATTTAACTTGAATTGCTTTGAAATCTTATGAGTTTATCCTGAATTTGTAATCCTTTGAGCGTGAAACAAGTACCCTATAAGCGTGACAAAAAGTACCCTTTTATCCCTATATTTTATCCCATAGGGACTATTAGGCCTGAAATGTACAATCCTGTAGTTTTCTGTAATACCTCGTACATTTTTACAACAAAGTAAAAAAAAAATATTAATAAAAAGTTATACAAATTTTTGAATTGTAGAAACTTATAGCTTATTGTTAATTTTTTTACTTTTCTACAAGAAAATACAAGAAAAATTTTTAGCTATTTGTATTTAACTGCATTTTGTTGTTAAATTTTGTACATTTTTTTACAAAAAAGTACAGATTTTAACAAAAAATTACAGTTGTAGAAATATTGTACTTTCTTGTAAAAATTTTTTCCGCAATCTGGGATTTCCTGTAGCAAGACAGGGTGTCTAGCGACCTTGAAAACCTGGAATTCTCCTTAAATTTTTTTTAAACCTTGAAAACCTGTAAATCTCCTTGAATTTTTTACGAGAACCTTGAACTTTAATTATTTTTTGTTCGCTTTTTAAATAGTAATTTTAATGAAATGCAAAGAGTAATTTGAATTTCTTACCTATTATGACAGAAACATCTCGCTTAGAAAAAAATCTTGCTACTGAAAAGTGTTTTATTCATCAAGATATAATTTATCTTTTGTTTATTACAGAATAAATAAAGAGATTTCACAGCACTTTTTCTAGGCTGTACCAATTATTTTATAGATTGCAAAGAACAGACTTTAATATTGTGGATTGACCACTCGGTTTTTGAGTGTACACCAGATTTCAAAAGGTTACAAAATATTTCTAAAGATTTCAAAACATTTCAAACATTTCAATATATTTTAAATATTTTTAACATTTCATAAAGATTTCACGGATGTGAACAATTTAAAAAAGGCGCGCACACCAGATTTCCATAAAGATTTCACAGCAATTTCACAAATATTTTAGAGATTTAAAGAATTTCAAAGGTTTGAAAAAGGGTACAGTAAACCAGATTTCAAAGATTTCAAAAATTTGAAAACATTTCAAGAGGTTTTAAAACATTTTAGAACATTTCAAAAGATTTCAAATAATTCAACGATTTCAACGATTACAAAAGATTTTCCAAACAAAGATTTGAGAAAGATTTCATAAACATTTTAATAGATTTCACAAAGATTTCGAACATTACACATAGATTTTTAAACTTTCAAAAGATTTTAAAGATTTTAAAAAGGGTATATTTAACTATATTTCTAAAATTTAAAAATATTTCAAAGATTTTAAACAATTTCAAAATTTTCTAAAAGATATCAAAAGATTTCACAAAAGTATCAAAGATTTCATAAAAAATTCATGAAGATTTCAAAAGAATCCGAGAATTTCAAAGATTTCAATAAGGGTGCAGTACACCAGATTTCAAGGATTTCAAAACATATCAAACATGTTAAACGATTTAAAAATTTTTGAGAAGATTTCAACAGGGGTACAGTACACCAGATTTCAAAGATTTCAAAATATTTTAAAGATTCTAAGCGATTTCAAAAGGTTTCGACACATTTGAGAAAATTTCAAAAAAAATTCAAAGATTTCAAACGAACACAAAAGATTTCGCAAACAAAGATTAAAGAAAGAGTTCGGAAATATTTTAAATATTTCATTAAGATTTTAAAATATGTCAAAAAGTTACACAAAGATTTCAAAGATTGTAAAGATTTTACAAAAGCTTTAAGAAATTCCAAAAGGTTTCTCAAAGATTTCAAAGATTTCAATGATTTCAAAAACATTACGAAGATTTAAAAATATTCCCAAAGATTTCACAAAGACGACTCATGTTCGCAAAAAATTAAGAATTTGTTTATTTATGATTCGGCTTTCTTTAGAAATTGTTGGCCAATAAAAAATGAAATAGCTCTTTTTTTACATGTATGAAAAACGTTTATTTCATTATTTGATGTAAAAAAAAGGGGGACCTGGAAAAATTTAATTTCTTGACCTGGAAAACCTGGAAAAGATCTGGAATTTTGTTCCTAAGAATCGCTGGACACCCTGCAAGAAATTCAAGCAAAAGCTCCACCTGTCGCTGAAGATTGTTGATGTTGCCACCCACCTGTACACGTGACTTGTTAGTTGGCACTCCCATTGTTTTACAACTAGCATGTAAATACGAGGATCGCACCTGATAACAGGACACTGGTATTGCTCTAATCAATGTCTGTTTTCGCAGACCAGTCAGTCACTCGCTCCTCTTCGATTAGATCTAATCTAGTTTCACATATGGGCAACGTGTTTTGTTCTACTTTCGACTTTTCTGAAGAATGCTTTGGTGAAAGTGCGCCAACTCGATTCCGTTTTTTTGTGGCAATCGAAACGGTTCTTTTTATTAACCTCAGCATGAACACCAGTAGCTCGACGAACTCCTTTCGGTTCCCATCTGCAAACGCGTTATAAACAATCGGTTAATGATTGTCATTAGTGATTCTGGTTGCCTCAGGATTCAGTGCATACACCTTTAATTCATTCCTAATCAGATTCTCTTATCTGCTCTTATTATTTCTAATTTTGATAGATTTTTAGATAGTATCGGCAATTTTGACGAGGTTTCAGTTAAGAAAAAGAGTGTCTTTTAGGGAACAGATTTTTGTTAAGTAGGTTTAAGTTAATTAAATTTTCAATCGAATATTACAATTTTTAACCCAAAGCGATGAATTCTGAACCAAGAATATAATAGTAAACTTTTCAAGCAAAAAGAATTAACTTTCGCCGACAAATAGTTGGATTTTCTTATTGGGTTCTATTAATTCATTTCACATTTAAGCATAAAAAAAACCGAGGAAAAGGGGAATTTACTTGAATACAGGGGAAAAAAGAATTCTTCAAAAAAAGGGTAAAAGGGAGGAAAAAATAACATTTCGAAAAGGGGAAGTTACTTGAAAACAGGGGGGAAAAAGAATTCTTCAAACAAAGGGTAAAAGAGAGGAAAAAATAACATTTCGAAAAGTACGTTTATGTGCCCAATTGGACTTTGAAACACGGAATAGTTCATTTTTCTGTTAAAAATCTAAATCTTAACAACAAAAACGGATTTTCAGCAAAATAGCTAAATTTTCTACTGGAATAGTTAAATTTTTAGTTAAAAAAATTGGTTTTCAAGAAAGTAGTTACATTTTCAACCAGAGATGAATTTTCAACTAAAATGATGAATCTTCAACAACAAAAATTAATGTTTAACAAAAGAGTTTAACTTTTAACCAAGTATACTTGAATTTTTAACTAAAAAAAGGGGAAAATTAAACCTATAATTTTCCGTCAATCACTTTTTTTTATCAGTGAGATTGAAATTCCAATTGGACGTATAAACTGACTTTTCGAAATGTTATTTTTTCCCTCTCTTTTTACCCTTTTTTTTAAGAATTTATTTTTCCCCCCTTTTTTAAGTTAAAAATTCAAGTATACTTGGTTAAAAGTTAAACTCTTTTGTTAAACATTAATTTTTTTGGTTGAAGATTCATCATTTAAGTTGAAAATTCATTTCTTGAAAACCAATTTTTTGAACTAAAAATTTAACTATTCCAGTAGAAAATTTAGCTATTTTGCTGAAAATACGTTTTTGTTGTTGTTAAGATTTAGATTTTCAACATAAAATTTAACTATTCTATTTTTGAAAGTCCAATTGGATACACGAACGTACTTTTCGAAATGTTACTTTTTTCCTCTCTTTTTACCCTTTTTTTGAAAAATTATTTTTTCCCCCTTTTTTTAAGTTAAAAATTCAAGTATACTTGGTTAAAAGTTAAACTCTTTTGTTAAACATTAATTTTTTTGGTTGAAGATTCATCATTTTAGTTTAAAATTTATCTCTGGTTGAAAATGTAACTACTTTCTTGAAAACCCAATTTTTTAAACTAAAAATTTAACTATTCCAGTAGAAAATTTAGCTATTTTGCTGAAAATACGTTTTTGTTGTTGTTAAGATTTAGATTTTTAGCAAAAAATTTAACTATTATATTTTTGAAAGTCCAATTGGACACATAAACGTACTTTTCGAAATGTTATTTTTTTCCTCTCTTTTACCCTTTCTTTGAAGAATTCTTTTTTCCTCTGTTTTCAAGTAACTTCCCCTTTTCCTCGGTTTTTTTCTGCTTAAATTTGAAGTGAATTAATAGAACCCAATAAGAAAATCCAACTGTTTGTCGGCGAAAATTCATTCTTTTTGCTCGAAAAGTTTACTATTATATTCTTCGTTCAGAATTCATCCCTTTGGGTTAAAAATTGTAATATTCGATTAAAAATTTAATTATTTTCTTAGAAACACGACTTTATTGGTCGCAAAATCAACTGTTTTGTTGAACATTCGTTTTTTAAATAGAAAATTTGTCCTTTCGAATTAAAAATTCATATTTTCGGTGTGAATATTCAATTGTTTTGTAAAAAAATTCGCCTTTTTCGCTTGAAAATTTCATAATTAAGTTTTAAAAAATTTTCTTTCTTGACAGAAAAATCTTTCCTAATCGAAAATTTGCCTCTTTAGTTTAAAAATTCATCTCATTTGGTTGAAAATGTAACTGTTTGTTTGAAAAGTAATCTGTATCGGTTGAGGATTCCACTATTTTGTTGACAATTCGTCTTTTTTTATTGAATTTAGTTTTGTTTTTTTATTTAAAATCGATTTTTTTTTTAAATATCAACTAATAGATTTTGAATTTAGCCTTATTGGATTGAAATTATATTATCTCGTTCAAAGTTGAACTACTTTGTTCAAAATTAATTTTTGTTCAAAATTAATTTTTGTTGAAAATTCATCTTTTTGTTTAAAAACTTAACTATTTTGTTGAGGATTAACTTTTTAACTGAATAATTAACTTTTCCATGTTTTGTTGAAAATATATCTTTTCAGGATGAAAATTCAACTGTTTTATAGAAAAATTGTTTTTTTGGCTTGAAAATTCATCTCTTTTAGTAGAAATTTCATCTTTTTTGGTTAAAAATGCAAATGTTTGATTGTAAATTAATCTGGCTTCGTTGAGAAAGCAACTGTTTTGTTGAAAATTAAACTATTTTGCAAAAAAATTCGTCTTTCTGGCTTGAAATTTTAACATACTGGTAGAAAATTTAACTGTTTTGAAAATTTGTATATTTTTTCAAAATTCGATTTTTTTGGTAGCAAATTAATCTGTTTCGATTGAAAATCCATTTTTTTTGTATGAAATTTAACTATTTTGGAAGAAACTTCAACTATTTGCTACAAAATTAAGTTTTTTGTTGAAAATTCAACTGTTATGTACCAAAAATTTTCTTTTTGGCTTGAAAATTCATCTCTTGTGGTAGAAATATCTTTTTTGGTCAAAATGCAACTGTTCGGTTGAAAATTAATCTGTTTTGGTTGAGAATGCTACTATTTTGCTGAAAATTAAACATGTCTGCAAAAAAATTGGCCTTTCTGGCTGGAAATTTGAACCGATTGGTAGAAAATTCAACTACTTAGTTGAAAACTCATTTATTTTCTGGAAATTCGTCTTGTTAGTAGAAAATTAATCTTCTTGGTTGAAAATTCATTTTTTTGGTTGAAAATTTCACCAGTTTGGTAGAAAATTAAACTATTTACTTAACAATCAACTCTTTTGTTGAACATTTTTATTTCCAGATTGAAAATTTGACTGTTTTGTAGAAAATTCGTCTTTTTGGTTAAAAATACATCTGTTTGGATGAAAATTTATCTATTTAGGAGAAAATTCGTCTTTTGGCTTGAATTTGAATAGAGTGGTAGAAAATAAAACAGTTTGGTTGAAAACTTATATATTTTCTGGAAATGTGTCTTTTTTAGTAGAAAATGTATCTTTTTGGTTGAAAATTCATGTTTTTGGGTTGAAAATTTAACTATTTGAGTAGAAAATGCCAATTTTTGCTTCAAGATTAACTTTTTCGTTAAAAATTCGACTGTTTTGTAGAAAATTCGACTCCTTGGCTTGAAAATTGAATAGTTTAGTAGAAAATTCAACTTTTTTGTTAAAAATATAACTGTTTGGTAGAAAATTAATCTGTTTTGTTTGAAAATGCAACTATTCTGTTGAAAATTCAACTATTTTCGAGAAAATTCGTCTTTTTGGCTTGAAATTTGAAAGATTGGTGGAAAATTCAATTATTTGGTTGAAAACTCATGTATTTTCTGGAAATTCTTTTTTTTTTTGCTAAAAAATTAATCTTCTTGGTTGAAAGTTCATCTTTTTGGGTCGAAAATCGAACTGTTTTGGTAGATAATTCAACTATCTGGTTGAAAATTAACTTTTTTTTGTTGAAAATTCATATTTTCGGGTTGAAAATTCAACTATTTTGTAAAAAATTCTTCTTTTGGCTTGAAATTTGAACGGATTGGTAGAATATTCAACTATTTGGTTGAAAACTCTGGTATTTTCTGGAAATTCATTTTTTTGGTAAAAAATTAATTTCCTTGGTTCAAAGTTCATCTTTTTGGGTCGAAAGTTTAACTATTATGGTAGATATTTCAACTGTTTGCTTGAAAATTAACTTTTTTAATAGAAATTTCATCTTTTTTGGTTGAAAATGCAACTTTTTGGTTAAAAATTAATCTGTTTTGGTTAAGGATTCAATTATTTTGTTGAAAATTCAACTGCTTTGTAAAAAATTCGTCTTTGGGTTGAAATTTCAACAGTTTGGTAGATAAGTCAACTATTAGGTTGAAAACTCAACTGTTTGGTTAAAAATTAACTTGTTTTTTGAAAATTCAATTACCTCATTAAAAGTTGAACTACTTCGTTCAAAATTCATTTTTTTGGTTAAAAATGTAACTATTTTGTTGAAAATTAACTTTATTAACTGAAGTTTTTAACTATTCCATATTTTGTTGAAAATTCAACCGCTTTGTAGAAAATTCGTCTTTTTGGCTGGAAAATTGAATCGTTTGATCAAAAATTCAACTGTTTTCTTAAAAATACAACTTTTGTTTGAAAATCAATCTATTTTGCTTGAGAAAGCAACTGTTTTGTTAAAAATGAAACTATTTTGCAAAAAATTCGTCTTTGTGGCTTGAAATTTGAACTTATTGGTAGAAAATTCTACTATTTGGTTAAAAATTCATGTATTTTCTTGAAATCCAATTTTTTTGTAGAAAATTAATTTTCCTAGGTTGAAAATTCATATTTTTTGGTTCAAAATTAAAGAATTTTTGTAAAAAATGCAACTATTTGCTTAAAAATTAACTTCTCTGTTGAAAATTCTGATTCTCAGGTTGAAAATTTGTCTTTTTTGTAGAAAATTCGTCTTTTTGGCTGGAAAATTTAATAGTTTGTTAGAAAATTCAACTTTTTGGTTAAAAATTCACCAGTTTGGTTGAAAACTCATGTATTTTCTGGAAATTCGTCTTTTTTAGTAGAAAATAGATCTTTTTGGTTGAAAATTCATCTTTTTGGGTTGAAAATTCAACTATTTGGGTGGAAAATTCAAATGTTTGCTTCAAGATAAACTTTTTTATTGAGAATTTAACTGTTTTGTAGAAAATTGGCCTTTTTGGCTCAAAAATTTGTCTCTTTTGATAGAAATGTCATCTTGGTTGAAAATGCAACTTCTTGGTTAAAAATTAATCTGTTTTGCTTAAGGATTGAACTATTTTGTTGATAATTAACTGTTTTGTAAAAAATTTGTCTTTTTACGTTGCAATTTCAACATTTTGGTAGAAAATTTAACTGTTTGGTTGAAAATTTTTTGTTTGTTGAAAATTTATATTTTCGGGTTTGAAAATTCAATAATCTTGTTGAATTTTTTTTCTTGTTTGAAAACTCATCTTTTTAGTTTTAAACATTCATCTTTTAAGTTGAAAATTCAACTATTTGATTAACAATTCAACTTTTTTGTTCAAAATTCGTATTTTTTACTTGAAAGTTCAACAATGTGGTTGCACATGGAACTGTTTGGTTGAAAGGTCATCTTTCTTGGTTGAAAAATACCTTTTTTGTCTTTTTGGATTGAAAATTCATCTTTTTTTTCGTGAAAAATCACCCTATTTTCCCGAAAATTGTTTTTGAAGGTTTCAGTTAAAAAAAGATGGTTTTATTTGTGTGAAACAGATTTTTGTTCAGTTGGTTAAATCATCCTCGAATCACTTTTTTAACCAGTTGCTGAAAATTTTTTTTTTTTCAGGACTAGAAAATCTATTTTAGTTGAAAAATCAACTTTTCTGTTGAAAATCTCTCTTTTTGGTTTAAAAATTCTCTCATAAAAATACTTTTCGAAATGTTATTTTGTCTTTTTGAAACGTAATTCTTTTTCCCTTGAAAATTCAACAATGTTACTGATTTTTTTTTCTTTCATGACCAAAAAATCTATTTTAGTTGAAAAATCAACTTTTCTGTTGAAAATCTCTCTTTTTGGTATGTCCCGGAAGTTAGATCCGCAAACTTATTTTTTCAAAAAAATGAA
>CAKNYM010051346.1:232667-262124 GCA_932195095.1 Andricus curvator | reverse complement strand
TCTTTTTGGTTAAAAATGTAACTATTTTGTTGTCAATTCGTCCTTTTAGATAGAAAATTCATCTTTTTGCTTGAAAATTCATCTTTTTGGTTGAAAATTCATCTTTTTGGTTAAAAATATATATTTTTGGTAGAAAATTAATCTTGTTGGTAGAAAATACATCTATTGGGTTTAAAATTAAATTATTTGATTAAAAATGTACTTATTTGTTGTAAAATTCTTATTTTCGCTTTAACAATTTAAACTGTTTTTGAGAAAATTCATCTTTTTTGGCAGAAAATTAATCTTTTTGGTTAAAAATGTAACTATTTTGTTGATAATTCGTTCCTTTTGATAGAAAATTAATCTTTTTGGTTGAAAATTCATCTTTTTGGTCGAATATGTATCTTTTGTAGCAACCTTGATCTCGAGATACCTGGAAAAAAGCTGGACGTGTCAGAGAATTTTTTCAGGATTTGACTAAACACCTTGGTGACCTTAGATCTGATAAACGTGTAAACATCTTGACAAGAAAATCAATAAGAAAAGCTGATTTGTAGTGTTTTTTCAGATAAACAATCGTAGGTCAGACGAGTTGTTGAGCTTTATTCACTTTCACTGCGCTTGTGACCCGAGGCTATCAGTGGACCAGAAACTGATAAACTATTCGAGAAGCACTAGCTATTCATCAAAGAAGCTGCAAGTATCATTTCATGGAAGCACTCGTTATTCGACTAAGTTTACATTAATTGTGGTGCACCTTATGTAACGGATTTGATTGTCAGTCACGTATAATGTCGAAGATAAGGTATCGCGTCAGGACGCCATCAGTGTAATTCGTTATCACTTATCACAAGATGATGGACGACCATCTTGAGCAGTGATCTATGTTCTTTATTCCCTTTCTTCATCTTTTTCCTGAAAGCGATCAGTAATCGATGGGAATTTCCTCTTTCCACACTGCTCAAAACACTCTTCTTCAAGTTCTTGGCTTCCTCGAGAGTTACTTGAAACCCTCGAATTTTCCTACCAATTTTCCATCGGCGATTTACTGGATCAAGACTAAAGAGAGAAATTTTATAGAAAGATGGGAAAAAAGTGAAGATTCGTTTTACAATTGATAATTTCGACTTATTTATGTCTCAGTGGTCAAGGCTACAATGTTTGAAGTGACTTGTGATCTGGATTTAAATATCGGTTTTACATTCTGGAAAAAAACACAGTCATCGTTCTGGAAGGGAACTTTGCATTTGCTTCTCGTCATAGAATAAAGGATTTCAGAGTGACTGATAAAATGGAACTTTGGGATTTTATTGGGATTCGATCTGCTTTGATCGAAAGTGAAAAAGTGATTTTAAAATTTATTCTTTCTTTTGTGGAAAGTGTTCAAAGTGCAGGATTATGAGAGTGAGTCCAGATTTTGACCTGCTTATGCCAGGATATTACAGAGGAAGTAATGAAAACGTTGATGAAAATTCTTCTTTACTCTTTTCTGTGGGTGACAGTCGATCGAGTTTGTCTTTGTCGTCTTGTTCGAGTAACAAGAGCAATAAATCTTATGGATCTTTTCTCTCGATTCAAGGTCTAAAATCTCTCTGGAATCGACGGAAAAAGGTATTTAAATTTTCAAAAATTCGAAAAGCTGGACCGGGAATTTTTGAGCCCGGATAAAACCGGGAAATTACAATTAATTTATTTTTTGACCGAGAATTTCACAAATTTTTAGAAGAAAAATCTATCCAATCACTTGAAATATCATAAATTTCATATCACGTGGTAAATAATGCAATTTAAAATAAGTTTGATTTTAACTTTTTTTAAATTATGAAATCATTCAGTGCACAATCTGTAATTCTAAAATATTTTACCATCAAAATTTTACATTTTAGGTCTTTATTTTTATGGGTGCATTTTCAAATAAAAGAATTTTAAAATGCAGTTTTGAGGACTTAAACAATAAAATATGAATAGCGTTTGAAATTGCAATTTGTTGATAACAAACGTTTTAAGTTGATCAACTGAAAATATAAATTAATTAATGATTTTTGAAATTGAATTGTAGTTCGAGTATTTGAAATTGAATAATAATTAATTGATTTTACAGGACGATTCTGAGTCTCTTCAAATTTAAACAATGTTCAGATTTTTTAACTGTTTCAGTTCGAAAGCCTTAGTAATTAAACAAATGTAAACAATTGTTTTACTTTAAAAACTTTGTATTTGTTAATTAAATTGTTTAATTTTGATGTATATAATAGGTAAACAATTACTGATTTAGACAAAATTCGAGTAAGTTGAGATATTTACAAATTTTGAAAAAAATTCAAACTTGCTTAAAAACTTGAAAAGATTTAAAACAAAATATAGATTTTTGAAAATTTCGAATTAAAATTTGCAAGCTTTTTAAGGATTTTGAAAGGTTTTAATATAATAAAAAAAATTTCTTAAGATTCCTGTGACAATTTCAAATGATTATTCATTTGGAAAAATTAATTTTAACAGAATATTTTAAAAAAATAAACAAAAACAAATGATAACAAATAAATAACAATTGAACAGTTATTACTTTAGAAAACATTTAAGTAAGTTTAAGAGATATTTAGGAGTTATGAAAAGATTAAAAAATAATTGAAAACTTGAAAAAAATCCAAAAAATGTAAAACAGAATGTAGATTTTGAAAGATTTCGAATTCAAAATTTAGAAGCTTTTCAAAAATTTTAAGAAAATTCAAAAGAATGAAAAAATTTTTTAAACATTATTAGGAAAATTAAAATGATTTTTTATTTTGAAAAATTAGTCTCAAGAGAATATTTTAAAAGATTTGGAAAGATTCTCAAAATTCTAAAAAAAAATTTGGAAGATTTTAAAGCAAGTTTATTAATTTTGCAGGACTTATTAAAAGTTTAAGGAAAAATTCGAATAATTTTAAAAGATCTTCAGAAGTTTTGAAAAAATTTCTAAATTAATTTAAAATTTGTCAAGATTCCAAAAAGTATAAAATAAAATGTAGATTTTTGAAGATTTTGAATAAAAATTTTGAAGCTATTTAAGGATTTTAAAAGGTTTCAAGATAATACAAAAATTTTCTGAAGATTCTTGGGAAAATTTAAAGTAATTTTTTATTTAAAAAAATGTATAATGGAATATTTAGAAATATTTCAAAACAAATTTTAATGTATAAATAACAATTGAAAAAATATGAATTTGTTACGTCTCAAAATTAAAATAATTTAACTTCTAATTTAAAAAAGTGTTTAATTTAAAAAACATTTGTAATCTTTTAATTTTTCTAACTTAAATTTGCGTAACATGATATAATTTTCAAAATTTATTAATTTTTTGATTTATTCTTCAATTTAGGGGATTTAAAATGATAGTGTGGATTTATATTTTTCCGAATCTCTGAACTGTACAATTTATAAAAGTTAAAAATTCTTAATTGACGTGAAAAATTCTGTGTGAACCGGGAAATGACCGGGAATTTTTTTTCTCGATTAAAACGGCCGCCCTGAACAAGTGAAAGATAAAAATACTAATTTTTTTAGATCATTCCAAGTCTTTCAAAAAATCAAAAAAACTTCCAAAAGAGGATTTAGTTTTTTTTAAATTAAAATTTCCATGGAAAATTTCTATAACAGGTGTCGACATTTTTATTTGCTAAGCTTACATATCAATATTTGTAATTCTGACAGAAATCTCTGCTCTGACGTCAATTACTTTCTGATAATTCTATCATTTGGAATCGCTACACATATTTCCTTAAACTTATCTTTTGCATACCTTGGAGTTGAGGAATGAGTCATTTCTTTAAATTTAGAAAAATCAGTTTTATGGAAATTAAATATTCCAAAAAGTAAATTTTGTGTCATGTTTTATTAATGAGACGAAATTCTTGAATTAGACTCGCTTTTCCCTTCTCTCCCTTTTTTTAAAGAATTCCTTTTTTTTCGCTTAAATGCAATAGTGAATTATTAGAACACAATAAGGTTGATACTTTGAAAGTTAATTATTTTTAATTAAAAAGTCTACTAATAAATTTTTAGTTCAGAATTCATCTCTCTTGTTTACAAATTCTACTATTTGTTTGACAATTCAACTGTTTTGTTGAAGATTAATCTTTTTGGGTAGCAAACTCGTCCTTTTGGATTGAAAATTCATCTTTTGGTTAAAAAATTATATTTTTTAGTTTAAAGTTAATTCTTTTTAATTGAAAAGTCTACTATTATATTTTGGTTCAAAATTCATCTCTTTTAATTAATAATTTAATTATTTTGTAGAAAATTCAACTATTTTATTGAAAATTCATATCTTTAGATTCAAAATTCAATTGTTTTGTAGAAAATTCGCGATTTTGTTTTGAAACTTTCATAGTTT
This sequence comes from Andricus curvator, assembly GCA_932195095.1. Lineage (NCBI taxonomy): Eukaryota > Metazoa > Arthropoda > Insecta > Hymenoptera > Cynipidae > Andricus > Andricus curvator. Next base: position 257,770 of record CAKNYM010051346.1, on the reverse strand, counting down.
GGTTGAAACTCTTTTCTTTTAGGTTTTTGGTTGAACTACGTTGTTAAAAAATTATTTCTTTGTTGAAGATTCATCTTTTTAAATGAAAATTTAAATAATTGGTTACAGATTCGTTTTTTTATGTTGAAAATAATTTTGGCACTGAAAATTTAACTATTCCATTTTTGATTAAAAATCAATATTTTGTAGCTGAAAATTCAACTATTTGTTTAAAAATTTGTCTTTTTTTGTAAGAAATTAATCTTTTTATGTTGAAAATTCAACAGTTTTGTTAAAAATTCCTTTTTTTGGTTTAAAAATTAATCTATTTTGGTTGAGGATTAAACTATTTTGTTAAAAATTCATCTTTTTTGGTAGAAAAGCAATCTCAATAGTTGAAGCGTCACCTTTTTGGTTGAAAATTTAACTGTATTTTTTTAATTTGTTTTTTTGGGTAAAAATTTCTTTATTTTGTTGAAAATTTATGTTTTTGGTAGAGAATTCAGCTTTTTAGTTGAAAATTTATCTATTTTGTTAAAAATTCGTGTTTTTTCGTTGATTGTAAGTATTAAAATTTTTCAGAATTCATAGTTTTTGGTTGAAAATTCAACTGCTTAGTTAAAAAAGGAAATACTTTGATAAAATTGGTTAAAAATTTATTTTTTTCTTGAAGATTAATTATTTTTGTTGAAGATTCATTATTTTAGTTAAAAATTCATCTCTTTTGTTGGAAATTTAACTATTTTGTTGAAAATTCATGTTTTTTGGTTGCGAAATAATTTTTTTTAACTGAAAATGTAACTATTCCATTTTTGGGTGAAATTTCATGTTGAAAATTCGTCTTTTTTTGGTTGAAAATTATTCTGTTTTAGTTGAGGATTCAACTATTAGGTTGAAAATTACACTTATGGTTCAAAAATTAATTTTGTTGTTAATGATTCATCATTTTCTTTGAATATTGATAGTTTTTGATGAAAATTTAACAATTTTGTTGAAAATTCATGTTTTTTGATCGAGAATACATTTTTTTTACTGAAAATTGATCTTTTCTAGTTGAAAGTTAAACTATTTGGTTCAAATATCAAATTTTTCGTAGAGAATTTAATTTTTTTGGTTGAAAATTCAACTACTTGGTTGAAAGTTGAACTACTTAATTAAAAATAAATTTTGTTTGTTGAAAATTCATCTCTTTGGATTTTTGGTTAAGAAATCATTTTTACTGAAAATTGATCTTGTCTAGTTGAAAATTAAACTCTTTGATTGAAAAATCATGTGTTTTGTTGAAAAATCGGCTTTTTTGGTTGAAATATCAAATTTTTTGTTGAGAATTCAATTTTTTTGGTTGAAAATTGAACTATTTTGTTGGAAATTTATGTTTTTTGTTGAGAAATAATTTTTTTTACTTAAAATTGATCTTGTCTAGTTGAATATTCATGTGTTTTGTTGAAAAATCGGCTTTTTTTGTTGAAATATGAAATTTTTTGTAGAGAATTCAATTTTTTTGTTGAAAATTCAACTAATTGGTTGAAAGTTGAACTACTTGGTTAAAAATTGATTTATTTGTTGAAAATTCAACTCTTTGGTTGAAAATTTAACTATTTTATTGAAAATTCATGTTTCTTGCTTAAATAGTTTTTTTTACTGAAAATTGATCTTGTCTAGTTGAAAACTAAACTATTTGGTTGAAAAATCATGTGTTTTGTTGAAAAATCGGCTTTTTTGGTTGAAATATCGAATTTTTTGTTGAGAATTAAATTTTTTTGGTTGAAAATTTGCCTTTTTGGTGGAAAATTTAACTATTTTGTTGAAAATTTATGTTTTTTGATGAGAAATAAATTTTTTTTACTGAAAATTGATCTTGTCTAGTTGAAAATTAAACTCTTTGGCTGAAAACTATGTGTTTTGTTGAAAAATCGGCTTTTTTGGTTGAAAATTCAACTGCTTGGTTAAAAATCCATTTGTTTGTTGAAAATTAATCATTTTAGTTGAAAATTTGTCTCTTCGATTGAAAATTGAACTATTTTGTTGAAAATTTATGTTTTTTGTTGAGAAATAATTTTTTTTTACTGAAAATTGATCTTCTCTAGTTGAATATTCATGTGTTTTGTTGAAAAATCTGCTTTTTTTGTTGAAATATGAAATTTTTTGTAAAGAATTCAATTTTTTTGGTTGAAAATTCAACTAATTGGTTGAAAGTTGAACTACTTGGTTAAAAATTAATTTGTTTGTTGAAAATTCATCATTTTAGTAGAAAATTCATCTCTTTGGTTAAAAATTTAACTATTTTATTGAAAATTCATCAATTTTATTGAAAAATCATGTTTTTTGGTTGAGAAATAATTTTTTTAACGGAAAATGTAGCTATCTCATTTTTGGTTGAAAATTTATTTTTTTAATTGAAAGATGATTCTGTCTAGTTTCAAATTAAACTATTTGGTTGGAATTCATGTATTTTGTTTAAAATTCATCTTTTGTGGTGAAAAGTTAATCTGTATTCGTTGAGGATTCAACTATTTTCTTGAAAATTAGTCTTTTTTTTGTTGAAAATTTATCTACTTGGTTGAAAGTTGAACTACTTTTGAAAAATTAATTTTTTTTAAGGTTCATGAGTTTAGTTAAAAATTAATCTACTTGCTTGAAAATTAACTTTTTTGTTGAAAATTCATATTTTCGGGTTGAAAATATAACCACTTTGTAAAAAATTCGTATTTTTGGCATCAAAATTCAACAATTTGGTTGAATTTTTTTTTCTTTTTTGTTTGAAAATTCATCTTTTTGGTTTGAACGATCATCTTTTTAGGTTTAAAATTCAATTAAATGCAACTGTTTAATTGAAAATTAATTTTTTTAAATGAAAATTTAACTGTTTGGTTAAAAATTCATCTTTCTTCGTTAAAAATTAACATCTTTGTTAAAAATGCAATATATTTCAACTTGAAATCTCAGGAATATGGTCCCTACAATAATTTTATCTAAAAGAATTTATTCCTCAACTTTTATGTCAATTTATTTGTCAAAAAATAAATTTAATGCCATGTTTTATTAAAGAGACAAAATTCTTGAATTAGACTAGCCAACTGTTTTTTGTCCAATCACCAGCTTTACAAATCTTGGATTTTAGTCTGCCAGTTTGTCTGCTACACTGTATTTTATACTGGACGACAGCCAATTTTTTTTAAGCGTGATTACATTACAGGTTGTAATTAACATAAATAAATCGCATTGCGATATGTGCATAACAATTCGATCATATAGTTTATAGAAGATATTTATTGTTAGATCAGCGAACCATTTTGGTCCGTGAATATAAATTTAATTAGGTTTTTATAAATTATATTTATTGTTTGATAAACAAATGTAACATTGTATTGGTTTTCAGTGTAAAGGTTTTAAAGGCTTTTTATATATTTCAAATTTAGAATTTGATATCCTGATTGTTTTGCTCATTTCTACTAGGTGATAAAATTTCCATTAAAATATCTGAGTAAAGTAGTGGTGCCAAAACACATTTTGGCAGAGTTACAAATTTTAGGTGACAGTATAGAAATTACAAAAATAAAGTAAAATCTCTCACCAAGTACTTGAATTTTCAACCAAAAAAGATTAATTCTAAACAAAAAATGTAATAGTTGCTTTTTTAACCAAGTTGAACCAAAAAGGCCGAATTTCCGACAAAATTGTTGAATCCTCAACCAAAACAGATTAATTTTCTATCAAAAGAGATGAATTTTTAAATCAGAAAGACGAATTTTCAACCAAGAAATATTGTTCATTTATTAAAAAAAAAAAAAAAACAATATCATTCAAAATTTTTTCAAACCAAAAAGATGAGATTTCAAGAAAACAGTTGAATTTTTAATAAAATATTTAAATTTTCAACCAAAAGATAAATTTTAAACAAAGACGATTCATTTTCTACCAAAAAAGATGAATCCTCAACAAAATACGTAAATTTTTAACCAAATAGTTGAATTTCCAACCAAGAAGATTAATTTTCTACCAATAAAATTAATTTTCTACCAAAAAATACAAATTTTCTACTAAACAGTTTGAACAATAGATGTGATGCTAGCCTAAATTTTAATGAGAAGTATTAATTTTCAATTTAAAAAACCGCATTGTCTACAAAACAGTTTAATTTTCAAACCGGGGATATGATTAAATAAAATAGTTCAATTTGAAGTTGAAGAAATTAATTTTGAACCGAATTTTCAACAAAATACTGGATTTTCAACTAAAAAATTGATTTTCTGCCAAAAAAGACGACTTTTCAACAAAACTGTTGAATTTTCAACAAAAAAAGTAATTCACAGCGAAAATAAAATAGTTTAATTTACAGTTGCAATTTTTATTTTTTGTTTTCAACAATAAATATATTAGTTGATATTTCAACAAAAAAAGATTTCAATCAAAATTAAAAAATTGTTGGATTTAACGAACAAAGATGAATTTTCAACCAAATACTTGATTTTTTACCAAAAAAAATTATTTTCTGACAAAAAAGACAAATTTTCAACAAAACTGTTGAATTTTAAACCCGAAAATATGAATTTTTAACGAAAAAGTTAATTTACAACCAATCAGTGGAATTTTCAAGTAAATAGTTAAATTTTCAGTTTAAAAAATTACTTTTTAACAAACAAAAAAAAGATTTTTCAACTAAAATTATGAATCTTCAACCCAAAAAAAAACAGGAACTTTTAAGAAAGATGTTCAACTTTCACCCAAGAAGTTGAATTTGGAACATAGAAAGATGAATTTGTAACGAAAAATGAATAATTGATATTTCAACCAGTAAATAGATTTTAATTTAGAACAAAAAACAGTTGGATTTAACCAGTAAAGATTAATTTCGAACAAAATACTTGAATCTTCAACTAACAGCAAAACAGATTAGTTTTCAACCAAACAGTTGCATTTTTAACAAAAAAAAAAATGATTTTCTACAAAAAATATGAATTTTCAACTTCTACAAAATAATTGAATCCCAACCCGAAAATGTGAATTTTCAACAGAAAAGTTAATTTTCAAGATTTAGATTAAAAAAATTTTTTTTTCCTTCTGGATACAAAATTCAATTATTTGTTTAACAATTCAACTATTTCGTTACAAATTTCACCATTTAGTGGAAAATTTAATTACTTTGCTCAAAAGTAATCTTTTTTCAAAAACCATAACATCAACAAAAAAATACGAAAAGATGAATGTTTAACAAAATTGTTTAATTTTCCATAAAAAAAATTTGTTAGTCAAGCATGAAAAAATTTGTTGATCAAATTGATGAAATTTTGAACTAAAAAGACGAATTTTCAACAAAAAAGTTGAATCTTCAACCAAGAAGTATGACTTTTTGACAAAATTGTTGAATTTTTAACAAAATAATTTAACTTTGCATCAAATAATAAAATGTTTAAATAAAAATGTATTGTTAACTTTTCTTAAAATGTATTCTTAAATTTTCAAAGAAATATAGTTGGATTTTCTTGTTGGGTTTTATTAATTAGTTCACATTTAAGTGGAAAAATGAGAAAAGGGGTAAAGAATGTCAGGTCTGCGATAAATAAATAGAAATCGTGATATACTAAATAATAGCATTTTAAATAAACATTGCAGTTCATTCTTAAAACCTGAAAAATTTTATGGAACTATTTTGACACTATTTTTTTTTTAATTTTGTAATATGTACTATTAACACTATTTTTGATATCTACATTTCTAAAAAAATCTAATCAAAATCATTAATTTAAATTATTACTTTCAAATTACAATTTTATAAAATTATTTAAATATTTTTAAAGGGTTTTAAGAAACTGAAACTCAATATTAAATCTAAATATAAATTTGAAATTAAATCATTAAAAGGATTGATTGACATAATTCGTCGCAAAATTTACTTTGGCACTAATTAATTTAATTTGATTAAAATAATTTTTTTTATCTGCAAATTTAACTGTTCCAATTTTGGTTCAAAATCTATCTTTTTTATTTGAAAATTCATTTATTTGGTTGAAAATTTATATTCCTTTTTTGAAAATTCATTAATTTGGGTAAAAATTGAACTATTTTGTTAAAAATTTAATTATTTCGTTGAAAATTAGACTATTTTGTAAAGTTATCTTTTTGGGTCGAAAATTTAACTGTTTTGTTGAACATTCCTCTTCTTTGGTAGAAGATTAATAGTTTTGGTCGAAAATTAAACGATTTGGTTGAAAATTAACTTTTTTGTTAAAAATTCATATTTAGGGGTTGAAAATTCCACTGTTTTGGTGTAAAATTCTTCTTTTTGGGTTAGAAGTTCTATTATTTTGGTATAAAATTCAACTATTTGGTTGAAAATTAACTTTTTAGTTGAAAATTCAACTCCTTGGTTAAAAACGACTCTGTTTGGTTGAGGATTCAACTATTTTATTGAAAATTTAATTATTTCGTTGAAAACTCCACTATTTTGTTAAACAGTAATTTTTTGGGGTCGAAAATTTGACTGTTTTCAGTTTTTAAAATTACTTTTTAACAAACAAAAAAAACGATTTTTCAACTAAAATTATGAACCTTCAACCAAAAAAAAAAAAAACTTTTAAGCAAGATGTTCAACTTTCACCTAAGGAGTTGAATTTTGAACTTAGAAAGATAAATTTTTAACGAAAAATGGAATATTTGATATTTCAAGAAGTAAATATTTTAATTAAAAACAAAAAACATTTGGATGTAACCAAATAAAAAAAATGTCTACGAAATTGTTCAATTTTCGAGCTGAAAATACGAATTTTCTACAAAACAGTTGAATCCCAACCCAAAAATTTGAATTTTCAATAAAAAAGTTAATTTTTAAGATTAAGATTTTTAAAAGATTTTTTCTTCTTTCTGGATACAAATTTCAACTATTTGGTTAAAAGTTCAACTATTTTGCTGAAAATTTAATCATTTAGTGGAAAATTCAATTATTTTGTTCAAAAGTCACCATTTTTGGTCAAAACCCATAACATCAAAAAAAAAAAAATAAATAAAAAGATGAATGTTTAACAAAATAGTTGAATTTTCAATAGAAAATAGTAGACTTTTCACCTGAAAATAAAGAATTTTCAACAAAAAATAGTTGGATTTTCCTATTGGGTTTTACTAATTCAGTTGACATTTAAGTGGAAAAATGAGAAAAAGGGGGAAGATTGTTAATCTGCGATAAATAAATTAAAGGGGTTTAAAAAACTGAAACTCAATATTAATTCTAAATATAAATTGGAAATTAAATAATTAAAAGGATTGCTTGACATAATTCGTTGGAAAATTTACTTTGGCACGAATTTAGTATCTGAAAACAATTTCAGTCATCTAACTCAGTGTGGGGCATCGCACGTTTCGGCCGAATGAAATTCAATGAATGAAACTCACACCTTCTCTTCTGATTTTCTAAATCTGTCTCTCTTACTCAGTTTTCTTTGCTCTCATACTATTCTGCTTTTAAATGTTTTTCAATTCGTGCCAAATTTTCTTAAACCTTCAAAAATTGGCACCTATAACGGGTTAATGTTTCTTGAAAAATTGTCACCTTTTTATGTTATTGTATTTTCATCAAAATTATACAAACCGATTATAGACCTCACACTCTTTTCCCTATTCCTCTCTTTTTGCCTTTTTTTAAATAATTCCTTTTTTTTCCTGTTTTCAAGAAACTATTATATTTTTGGTTCAGAATTCATATCTTTGGGTTAAAAATTCTACTATTAGGTTGTAATTTCAATTATTTTGTTCAAAAGCCATTTTTCTTGGTCGAAAATTGAACCGTTCCGTGGAACATTCATCTTTTTGGATAGAAAATTCGTCCTTTTGGTTGAAAATTCATTTTTTTCTATTGAAAAGTCTGCTATTATATTTTTGGATCAGAATTCATCTCTTTTGGTAAAAAATTCTACTATTTGGTTAAAAATTTCATTATTTTGTTGAAAATTGAACTATTTTCTTAAAAACTGAAAAGTCATATTTTTTGGTCGAAAATTCAGCTACTTGATTAGAAGTTGAACTACTTTTAATAAAATATTTCATTGGTTCAAGATGATCTATTTTGTTAAAGATTCTTTTTTTTTTGGTTAAAAATTAATTTTTTTTATTTGAAAATTTAACTTTTCAATTTTTTGTTGAAAATTGATCGTTCTTTAGTTGAAAATTCAACTATTTGATTAGAAATTCATTTTTTTCTTGAAAATTTGTCTTCCTTGATAGAAACTTTTGTATTTTGGTTGAAAATTAAACTACTTGGTTAAAAATTGAACTAATTTGTTAGAAATTCATTTTATTAGTTGAAGATTCATCTCTTTGGTTGAAAAATAAACTATTCCTTTTTTGGTTGAGAATTGATCGTTTTTAGTTGATAATTTAACTATTTGGGTGACAGTTAACTTTGTCGTTGAAAATTCAAGTTTTCTGGTTGAAAATTCAACTGTTTTTTGGAAAATGCGTATGTTTGGCTTTTTTGTTGAAAATGCGTCTTTTTGGGTTAAAAATTCATCTTGTTTGGTTGAAAGTTAATTATTTTCTATTGAAAAGTCTGCTATTACATTGTTTGGTTTGTAATTCATCTCTTTTGGTTAAAAATTCTACTATTTGTTTAAAAATTTAATTATTTTCTTGAAAATTATACTATTTTGTTAAAAACTAAAAACATCACTCTTTTGGTCGAAAATTCAGCTACCTGATTGAAAGTTAAAATACTTTAAAACAATTATTTTATTGGTTTAAGATTAAACTATTTTATTGAAGGTTCGTTTTTTGTTGGTTGAAAATCAATCTATTTATCTAAAAATTTAACTATTCCATTTTTGGTTGAGAATTGATCATTTTTAGTTGATAATTCAACTATTTGGTTAGAAGTGAACTTTTTTGTTAAAAATTCATATTTTTGGGTTGAAAATTCAACTGTTTTGTGGAAAATTCGTATGTTTGGCTTGAAAATTTAACTGTTTTGTTGAAAATTCATCTTTGGGGTTCAAATGTTTCTTGCTCGGTTAAAAAATAATTATTTTCAATTGAAAAGTCTACTATTACATTTTTTGTACATAATTCAGCTGTTTTGGTTGAAAAAAGTTTCTATTTTGTCACAAATTTAATTATTATGTTCAAAAGCTATTTTTCTTGGTCGAAAATTGAACCGTTCCGTGGAACATTCAACTTTTTGGATAGAAAATTCGTCCTTTTGGTTAAAAATTTTTTTTTTTTTATTTGAAAATTTAACTGTTCAATTTTTTGTTGAAAATTGATCGTTGTTTAGTTGAAAATTCAACTATTTGGTTAGAAATTCATTTTTTTCTTGAAAATTTGTCTTCCTTGATAGAAACTTAACCATTTTGGTTGAAAATTAAACTACTTGGTTAAAAATTGAACTAATTTGTTAAAAACTCATTTTATTAGTTGAAGATCCATCTCTTTGGTTGAAAATTAAACGATTCCTTTTTTGGTTGAGAATTGATCGTTTTTAGTTGATAATTTAACTATTTGGTTGGCAGTTAACTTTCTCGTTGAAAATTCAACTTTTTTTTGGAAAATGCGTATGTTTGGCTTTTTTGTTGAAAATTCGTCTTTTTGGGTTAAAATATTCATCTTGGTAGGTTGAAAGTTAATTATTTTCTATTGAAAAGTCCGCTATTACATTTTTGGTTCATAATTCATCTCTTTTGGTTAAAAATTCTATTTGTTTAGAATTGAATTGTTTTGTTGAAAACTCTACTATTTTGTTAAAAACTCATATTTTTTGGTCGAAAATTCAGCTACCTGATTGAAAGTTAAAATACTTTAAAACAATTATTTTATTGATTTAAGATTGAACTATTTTATTAAAGATTCGTATTTTATTGGTTGAAAATCAATCTATTTATCTGAAAATTTAACTATTCCATTTTTGGTTGAGAATTGATCATTTTTAGTTGATAATTCAACTATTTGGTTATAAAGGAACTTTTTTGTTAAAAATTCGATAGCTTGAAAATTCAACTGTTTTGTTGAAAATTCCTCTTTTGGGTTAAAAATTCGTCCTTTTAAATTAAATATTCAATCTTTTAATCGAAAATGCATCCTTTTGGTTTCAAAATTCATCTTGTTTGGTTGAAAATTTAGTTACTTTGATTGAAAGTTGAACTACTTTAAAAAATTATTATATTGGTTGAAGATTGAACTATTTTCTTGAAGATTTATTTTTGTTTGGTTGAAAATTAATTTTTTTTCATCTGAAAATTTAACTATTCCATTTTTGGTAGAGAGTTGATCGTTTGTAGTTGATAATTCAACTATTTGGTTAGAAATTAACTGTTTTGTTGTTTAGCTTGAAAATTCAACTGTTTTGTTGAAAATTCGTCCTTTTGGATTGAATATTCATCGTTTAATAGAAAATGCCTCTTGTTTGTTTAAAAGTTAATTATTTTCAAGTAAAAAGTATACTATACTATTATTTTTTGTAGAAAATTAATTTTTTTATCTGAAAAATTAACTAATCCATTTTTGGTAAAAATTTTATCGTTTTTAGTTGAAAATTAAACTGTTTAGTTGAAAATTCATGTATTTAGTTGAAAATTCGTCTTCTTTGGTAAAAAAATTGATCATCCTGGTTGAAAATTAAACTAATTGATTGAAAGGTGAACTAACTTTTTACAAATTCATTTTATTAGTTGAAGATTGAATTCTTTGATCGAAAATATACCTGTTTTTTGGAAAATTCATATGCTCCACTTGAAAATTCATCTGTTTTGTTGAAAATTCGTCTTTTTGGGTTAAAAATTATATTTTTTATATAAAAATCAACTATTTGGATGAAAATTAACTTTTTCGTTGTAAAGTCAACTCCTTGGTTAAAAACTGATCTGTTTAGTTGAGGATTTAACTATTTTATTGAAAAATTAATTATTTCATTGAAAATTCCACTATTTTGTTAAAAGGTTATCTTCTTGGGTCGAAAATTTGATTGTTTTGTTAAACATTCGTCTTTTTGTATAGAAAATTCGTCCTTTTGGATTGAAAATTTATCTTCCTTGTTCGAAAATTCAATTGTCTTCTAAAAATATCGTCTTTTGGCTTAAAGTTTAAACTATTAAGTTCAAAATATAACTGTTTTTGGTTAAAGTTTTATCATTTTTGTTTAAAAATTCGACCATTTGGTTTATAATTTATGTGCAGGTTGCAAATTCAACTATTTGGTTAAAAATTACACTACTTTCTTGAAAATTCATATTTTCGGGTTTAAAAATCAACTGTTTTCTAAAAAATTCGACTTTTCAGCTTTAAAAATTAACTCTTTTGTTGAAAATTCATCTCTTTTGGTAGAAAAGTAATATTTTTTGGCTGAAAATTTGACTATTTTCGTGAAAACTCACCATATTACTCCTCTCTTGAGAGAATTTTAAACTCTGAAGTCTGCCATTTTCAAATTATCAAAAAAGATTTTAAATTAAAAACTTCTACAATTTTAATTATGCGTTATGCAAAAAATAGAAAATTAGACTAATGACCTTTCCGTTTGTAAATTTAAATACCAACTTCCAATGTAACGACTGATCGTAATCAGGAAATTCGACTTTATACTCATCAAATTTATCTTCACCAATAATTATGATAATATTAATCTTTTGATTACTTAATTACGTTTCATATGGAACTACGTCAATATTAAACGGGATTCATAATTCATATCAGGAAAGAAAATCAACAAAAAAAAAGAAACATTATCTGTGTTATAAAACTCATTCAATATTTATTTATTATACTCACAATCAGTAATGAGGAATATTTTTAATGTATTTTCTACCGTAATTGATATATTCCTAATAATATTTATTTGCACATACGGAAGCCTTTTACCAGATTGCTTTTCAAACAAGATCAAGGTTGCTCAGAATTTATTTTCCACCTCCGCATTTCTCTTCAATTGTTTGTATTATTTTCAATGTTCACACGTGTATTTTTCTGTACAAATGAGGGCAAATCAAGTGTGAAATCAATTTAACGGCACTGAGCTTTCAGGAAAAGATGCCAAAATACTCGAGCCAAAAAAGTTTCTTGATAAATGTTTTTGCGATTTTATAAAGGAGAGGGGGTCCGGCGACCTGGAAAACCTTTAAATCCTGGAATTCTCCTTGAATTTTTTTTAAACCTTGAAAACCTGGAAATATTCTTGAATTTTTCACGAGAACCTTGAATTAATTTTTTTTTGCTTTAAAAACAGTAATTTTATTGAAATGCGAAGGGTAATTTAAATCTGTTAGTTTTTTTATGAAAGAAACATCTCGAGGATTCTGTATTATCATCAGAGAATAACAGAAAATATTTAACGTCTTTTCAGACTAGATGGAGCTAGGAAGCGAAAGGAGAAGATCTTTTTTCAGAAAAACATTATTTAAAATAATTTTTCTTTCATAGCTCCCTCTAGTCTGAAAAGACGTTAAAAATTGCTGCCGTTCTCTAATGATAATACAGATTCTTTGAAAAATTTGATTTGTACCAACTAGCAAAATAATGCGTGTATTTCTGAAAAAAGTTTCTTGTCTCGTTTCTTCTCCAGAGATGAAACTTTTTTCAGAAAATACACGCATTATTTTGTTAGATGGTACAAGTTAAAATTTTTCAAGGAATCTGTATTATCATCAGAGAATAACATAAATTTTTAACGTCTTTTCAGACTAGATGGGAGTATTTTCTGAAAAAACTTTCTTCTCTCGATCTCTCTAGTAGCTTAATGGGAAAGTACCTGACCAGAAATCAGTCGTTCTGTGGTTCGATTCCTAGCGTAGCGAAAGGAGATCTTTTCTCAGAAAAAAATTATTTAAAAGAAACATCTCGTTCAGAAAAAACCTTACTACTGAAAAGTTTTTTATTTATCAAGATATAATTTATCTTTTACACATTACAGAATAAAGAAATTTTTAGGCATTTTTTGTAGACTTTAGTAATTATTTTTAATCTGATTTTTTTGAAATAAAAAAAAAATAATATTATGAATAATTCTATAAATTTTTAATTTCGTATCCGCTAATATAGAATGTTAAAGTATACATTTTTTTTGTGATATTCAACTTACAAATTATAAAAATTATTAGTTGAAAATTTTGATGTTAATTCAGTTTCAGAATTAGATTTTTTTTTAATTTTACAAAGATTTTATGGATTTCAAAGATTTAAAAAAGGCGTGTACACCAGATTTCAAATATTTCACAACAATTTCACAAAGCTTTCAAAACATTCAAAAGATTTAAAGGATTTAAAAGATTTGAAAAAGGTTTCAAAACATTTGATTTGATTTATTTATAATTTTTTATTAATTTTTTTTATTATTTATTTCACTAAGATTTCAAATAAATCAATAATTTGAACGAATAAAAAAGATTTCACAAAGATTTAAGAAAAATTTCACAAATATTTCAAAAGATTTGACAGAAATTTCAAGAATTCACAAAGATTTCAAAAGATTTCAAAGATTTCACAAAGATTTCAAAGACGACTTACGTTCGTAAAAAATTAAAAATTTGTTCATTTATAGTTCTGCTTCCTTTAAAAATTGTTGGCCAATAAAAAATGAAATGGCTAATTTTTTACATCTATAAAAAGCGGTTATTTCCTTCTTTGATGTAAAAAAAGGGGACCTGGAAAAAAGTTTATTTTTAACGAATATTTTTAAAGTCATTCAACTTTGGATGCTTGCAAATTCCAAAGTTTTTAAAGTATCTCCTATTTTTAATTTTAATTCATTCTACTTTAGATTCTTCCAATTTTGAGATTTTAATTTTAATATATTTAAAGTAATATTATTCTATTATGACTATCATGTACTTCGAAATTTAAAAATTTGAATAGATTTTTAATTTTTAACGACTTTCCATTGGAAAAGTTAGCCAAATGGATTTTGTTGTTTAAAATTTATATGTTTTGGTTGAAAATTCAACTATTTGGTTGAAAATTGAACTATTTTGTTGAAAATTAAATTATTTCGTGGAAAAGTGAACTATTTGGTTAAAGGGTCATCCTTTCTGGTCCAAAATTCAACTGTTTTGTTGAAGAGTCGCCTTTTTGGATTGAAAATTAATTTTTTCTGTTAGAATATTCATCTTTCTTGGCTAAAAATTATCTTTTTATTGAAAACTCAACTTTTCGTGTTTGAAAATTCAAGTGACTTTCTAAAAAATTCCTATTTTTTGGATTGAAATTTTTTCAAATAGTGTTATTGTACTCTTAGTCTTCTTGGTTGGTTGCAAAGTCAATTATTTGATTTTTGGTTGAGAATTTGTCTATTTTCGTTAAAAATTCTTGATTCTTTTTTTTTTTTTTTTTTTTGAATAGTCATCTTTCTTGGCTAAAAATGTACTTTTTCTTTGAAAATTCATGTTTCGTATTTTTTGGTTTGAAAATTTGTCAAATAGTGTTATTGTACTCTTAGAGTTCTTGGTTGGTTGAAAAGTCCAGTATTTTATTTTGAGTTGAGAATTCGTATTTTTGGTTAAAAATTCGTGATTCATCTTTTTTGGCAGAATGCTCATCTTTCTTGGCTAAAAATGAAATTTTTGTTGAAAATTTAACATTTCGGATTTTAAAATTCAAGTGACTTCTAAAAAATTAATATTTTTTCAATTGAAATTTGTTCAAATAGCGTTATTGTCTAATTGTCTTCTTGGTTGGTTCAAAAGTCTACTATTATGTTTTTGGTGGAGAATTCGTCCTTTTTTGGTTGAAAATTCTTGTATTTTGTTGAAAATTCATCAAACTTGAGTATTTTCAACATAAATCTGTAAACATTTTAACATGAAAAATTCAATTGTTAATTGCAAATTTCATTTCGATGCTTTCAAATTTGATTTGAAAGCTTTAAATTTTCAACTAGGTCAGAATATTTCAAATATTTCTTTTATACCAATTTTCAGTTTTAATTTTATTATATTAAAACTGAAAATCTTTTGATGATGACTTTCATATATTACGAAACTTCCAATTTTGAATCGATTTTTAATTTTTAACGACTATTTTGACCAACTATTTTTCTTTAAGCATTAATTTTTTAAATTGAAAATCCTTCTTTTTTTTTTTGAGAATTCCCTTTTTTTGTTGAAAATTCAACTGTTTTCTTGAAAATTCCAGAATTTTGTAGAAAATTCGCCATTTTCGCTTGAAAATTCAACAACCTGGTTGACATTTTTTTCAAATCTAAAAAATCTTTTGTTGAAAATTCATCTTTTTTGTTTGAAAATTCATCTCTTGGTAGTAATTTCATTTTTTTCTTAAACTAAAAATGCAACTGTTTGGTTGAAAATGAATCTGTTTTTGTTGAGGATTAATAATTATATTTTAATTGATTTTTTGTTAAAAATTAATTTTTTAACTTAAAATTAAACTATTCCATTTTTGGTTGAAAATCTATCTTTTTTGGTTGAAAATTCAACTATTTGGCTGAAAATTTATCTTTTTGAGTTGAAAATTCATTTGTTTTTTGTAAGGTCGTCTATTTCGGTAAAAAATTAATTTTCTTGGTTAAAATTTCATTTTTTCGTTTGAAAATTCAATTATTTGGTTGAAAATTGATCTTTTTGAGTTGAAAATTCATGTCTTTTTCAAAATTCGTCTTTTTCGGTAGAAAATCAATCTTCTTGGTTGAAAATTCAATCATTTGGTTAAAAATTAATCTATTTTGTAAAAAACTTAACAATTTTGTGAAAAGATCATTTTTTGGTTGAAAATTTAACTCTTTTGATGAAAATTCGTCTTTTTAGTTTGAAAATTCAACTATTTTATTGGCAATTAATTTTTTTCGTTGAAGATTCATGTATTTGGTTGAAAATTCGTCTTTTTCGGTAGAAAATTCATGTTTTCGGTTAAAAATTCAATTATTTGGTTAAAAATTAATCTATTTTGTAAAAAATTAACATTTTTGTGAAAAGATAATTTTTCTTGGTTGAAAATTGAACTTTTTTGATGAAAATTCGTCTTTTTGAGTGGAAAAAATCAACTATTTGGTTGGCAATGAACTTTTTTGTTGAAGATTCATGTATTTGGTGGAAAATTCGTATTCTTTGGTACAAAATTAATGCTCTTGGTTCAAAATTCATTTTTTTTGGTTGAAAATTTAACTACTTGGTTGAAAGTTGAACTTTTTTGTTAAAAATTCATTTTTTTGTTAGAAGTGCAGAATGTCCAGATCTGAAACCGCCTTCTATCTTCTTAAATTCCTCAGAACTGGTTCGCTTTTTTAATTAGTTTTTTGGCCTTTGTTCAGTACTAAAATATCCCTGGAGTATAGATTCGTTTTTTTTTCAATTAATAATTATATTTTACAGAATGTTTTTACTCTTTCCTGAAAAATCGGAATATTATGGGTTAATCCCTTAAGGCGTGCAACCCTTCAAGTATTACAAATTTCAATATTTCAAGGAATCTGTATTATCATTAGAGAATAGAAGAAATTTTTAACGTCTTTTCAGGCTAGATGGAGATATGAATTGAAAATTATTTTAATTAATTTTTATCTGAAAAAAGATCTCCTTTTGCTCCGCTGGGAAGCGAATCTCAGAACTTCCGACTGCCGGTCAAGTGATTTCCCATTAAGATATCTCCATCTAGTCTGAAAAGACGTTAAAAATTTCTGTTATTCTCTGATAATACAGATTCCTTGAAAAATTTAACTTGTACAATCTAGCAGAATAATTCGTGTATTTTCTGAAAAAAGTTTCTTCTCTCGATATCTCTAGTAGCTTAATGGGAAAGCACCCGACCGGCAATCGGAAGTTCTGAGGTTCTATTTCCAGCGGAGCGAAAGGAGATCTTTTTTCAGAAAAAAATTATTTAAAATAATTTTTCTTTCATATCTCCATCTAGTCTGAAAAGACGTTAAAAATTTCTGTTATTCTCTGATGATAATACAGATTCCTTGAAAAATGTAACTTTACCGTCTAGCATAATAATGCGTGTATTTTCTGTAAAAAGTTTCTTCACCCGACCGGCAATCGGAAGTTCTGAGGTTCGATTCCCAGCGGAACGAAAGGAGAAAATCTTTTTTAGGAAAAAAATTAATTAAAATAATTAAAATATTATTATAAATAAAAACCTAGTTAAAATTATTCTTGTAATGTTAGTGGTTAAAAAATATATAAGCAGCCAAGTTTCCTAATGTTTATCAACATATTTCTTGCAACTCTCAGTTAAACACTGCTGTACTTTAAAGTTTAAAAGGGGTCGTAAATTCATTCGCGTGAAATCGTTTGCTCTGGTGGCGACGATGCCTTCCAATTGCTTCTTTTACAATCGCAAGTTCTATTTGTTCAAAGAGCCTCGGCGACGCTTCTATGCGCTTATTGCTCATGCGTTAATCGCAGAAGTAAGGCTCATTAATTTACCGAGAAGGCAAGCAATGTAATTGGTTCAAGTACTGCGAGACAAGGCATTCCAGTACGTCATAAAAAATAAAGGAATAATAGGGCAATACATTTTTTTTAAGGAATCTGTATTATCATCAGAGAATAACAGAAATGTTTAACGTCTTTTCAGACGAGATGGAGATATGAATTAAGAATTATTTTAATTCATTTTTTCTAAAAAAAGATCTTCTCCTTTCGCTTCGATGAGAATCGAACCTCAGAACTTCCGATTGCCGGTCGGATGCTTTCCCATTAAGCTACTAGAGAGACCAAGAGAAGAAACTTTTTTCAGAAAATACACCTATCTAGTCTGAAAAGACGTTAAAAATTTCTGTTATTCTCTGATGATAATACAGATTCATTGAAAATTTTTAACTTGTACCATCTAGCAAAGTAATGCGTGTATTTTCTGAAAAAAGTTTCTTCTCTCGGTCTCTCTAGTAGCTTAATGGGAAAGCACCCGACCGGCAATCGGAAGTTCTGAGGTTCGATTCCCAGCGGAGCGAAAGGACAAGATCTTTTTTCAGAAAAATTTAATTAAAATGAATGTAGATACCACATTGAATTCAATATCAAACGCTTTAAATTCCTAAGATTTCAAGTCGAAATACATATATTGCATTTTTAACAATGTAGATGAATTTCTGATAAAGTACATAAATTTTTAACCAAATAGGATTAAATTTTCAATTGAAAAATCGACTTTTAGACAAAATAGTTTTTTAACCAAAGAGATGAATCTTCAAAAAAAAATTACTTTTTAAACAAATTGTTGAATTTCCAACCAAGGAGATTAATTTTCTACCATAAAAGATGAGTTTTCAACAAAATACATGACTTCTCAACCAAATAGTTTAATTTTCCGCTACAAAGGATACATTTTTGACAAAAAATGGAATATTTACATTTTCACTTAGAAAAATTTACTTTCAACAAAAAAAAAAACGAATCTTCAAACAAAAAAAGACGAATTTTCGACAAAATAGTTCAATTTTCGACCAAGAACATTGATTTTCTACCAAAAAAGACGAATATTAAAACAAATACATAAATTATGAACCGAATAGTTGAATTTTCAATTAAAAAAATTAATTAAAAAAAACAATCGAATTTTCAACAATATAGTTGAATTTTCAACAAAGAAGATTAATTTTCTACCAAAAAGGACGAATTTCCCACAAAAGACATGAATCTTCAACCAAGTAGTTGAATTTTCTACTACGAAAAGATTAATTTTGAAATAAAAATTAAATAGTTAAATTTTCCATTAAAAAAATTAACGTACAATAAAAAAATCGAATTTTCAACAAAATAGTTATTTTCAACCAAAGAGATTAATCTTTAACCAAAAAAATGAATTTTTAACCAAGAAGATTTATTTTCGACCAAAAAATACTCAAAAAGAGCAATCTTCATCCAAAAATGGAAAAGTTTAATTTTCAATTAAAAAATCGAATTTTAGACAAAATAGTTTAATATTTAACCAAAGAGATGAATCTTCAAAAAAAAAAATGATTTTTTAAGAAATTATTGAATTTTCAACCAAGAAGATTAATTTTCTACCAAAAAAGATGAATTTTCAACAAAATACATGGATGGATTAAATTTTCAGTGAAAAATATGTATTTACCAACACAAAAAAAAATCAACAAAATAATTCAATTTTCAACCAGATCAGTTTTGAACCAAAAACGGAATATTTAAATTTCCAATTTAAAATATTAATTTTTAATAAAAAAAATCGAATTTTCAACGAATTAGGTGAATTTTCAACCAAAGAGATTAATCTTCAACCAGAAAATCAATTTTTAACAAATAATTGAATTTTCAACGAAGAAGATTATATTTTCGCAAAAAAAACAAATACATGAATTCTCAACCAAATAGTTGAATGTACTACTAAAAAAGATAAATTTGGAACCACAAATGGAAAAGTTGAAATTTCAATTAAAAAAATTAATTTTCAATACAAAAATTGAATTTTCAACTGATTAGTTGATTTTTCAACCAAAGAGATTAATCTTCAAACCAAAAAAAAAGGATTTTTAACGAATAATTGAATTTTCAACCAAGAAGATTAATTTTCTATAAAAAAAAAACGAATTTTCCACAAAATACATGAATTTTCAACCAAATAGTTAAATTTTCAATTAAAGAATTTTATTTTCAATAACATTTTTTTTAACAAAATAGTTTAATTTTTAACCAAAGGGATGAGTTTTCAATTAAAAAGATGAATCTTCAAATAGAAAAGACGAATTTTCAACAAAATACTTCGATTTTCAACCAAAAAGATTATTTTTCGACCAAAAAGTACGACTTTTCAACAAAAATGGTTGACTTATTTACAATTATTTTCAACAAACTAATTAAATTGACAACCAAATAGCAGAATCTTGAACCAAAAAAGATAAATTCTAAACCAAATTTATAAAAAGGGAGAGGGGAATTCCTAAAAAAGGAAGTGAAGTCTGTAATTTATAATCTGTATTATCCTTTTACAAATTTGTTGTCGCAAGTCTGCAGCTTGAACATGTCAAGACGATTTTTTAATCAAGATATCGTTACGGATCTTTCGAAAGTTGTTTTCATATCTTCATTGTTGATTGTTTATTTTTCCTAGCATTAGGTTTTATGAATTTTAATTTAAGTTTTTAATTAACTTGAAAAGTATTAACTTTATTTAAAATTGTATTTTGCCTTGTAGTTTTCTCTTTTGTTGTCAGATGTATCGAAAATTTATTACATTTTTGGTTAAAAATTCTAAAAATTCGTCTTTTGTTTGAAAACTTAGCTCTTTTGTTAACAATTTATTTTTTTAACTGAAAATTCAACTATTCTATTTTTGATTGCAAATTTATCTTTTTTATTTGAATATTCAACTATTTGGTTGAATTTTGAAATACTTTGTTAAAAATTCGTTTTATTGGTTGAATATTTAACTAATTTGTGAAAATTATTTTTCTGTTGTTGCTAAAAATTACTGTTTTTAATTGAAAATTGACGGATCTATTTTTGGTTTAAAATTAATTGTTTTTAGTTGAAAATTCAATTATTTGGATTCAAATTCGTCTTTTTATTAGAAAATCAATTTTTTCAACTAAAAATATAACTATTCCATTTTTGTTTAAAAATTGACCGTTTTTAGTTGAAAATTAACTTTTTTTTGTTGAAAACTCATATTTTTGGTTCGAGAATTCAATTGTTGTGTAGAGAATTCGCCTGTTTGGTTTGAGAATTCAACTGTTTTTTATTTATAATAAAAATGTTTTTTGGTTGAAATATCAACTATTTGGAACATTTCTCGTTAAAAATTCATATTTTTGGATGAAAATTAATTTTTTTAACTCAAAAATCAACTTGGTTGAAAATGGAACTACTTTGTTAAAAATTAATTTTTGTGGTTGATGATTCTTGATTTTAATTGGAAATGGTTTGGTAAAAAATTAAATTATGTTGTTGAAAATTCAATTATTTTGTTAATAATTCATCTTTTTTGGTCGAAAATTTAACAGTATTGTTGGAAATTCATCGTTTTGGATTCAAAATTCATATTTTATTGCTATCTTCTAAAAAATCGTCTTTTTGGGTTGAATATTAATCTTTTTTTTTTGTGTGAAAATTCGACTATTTGGTTGAAAATTTAACAGTTCGGTTAAAATATCAACTATTTTGTTGAAAATCCGATTATTTGGGTGAAAATTCAAATATTTTGTTAAAAATTCATATTTTTAGTTTAAAATTTCAACAACTTTGGTAAAAATTCAACTATTTTGTTAAAAATTCATCTTTGTATGTTGAAAATTCAACAAGTTGTTTCGAAAAACAACTATGCTGTGCAAAATTAAATTTTTTGGTGGAAAATTGAACTGTTTTGTTGAAAATTTATACTTTTTGATTGAAAATTCATCTTTTTTTTGGTAGAACAGTTTTGGTTGAAAATTCAGCCTCCTTCTAAAAAATTAGTTTTTTTTTTGTTTGAAGCTTCAACTATTTTGTTAAAAATGTAACAGTTATTGATTAATATTCAATCTTTCATTCGGTTAAAAATTAATCTATTTTATTAAAAATTCATCTTTTTGGTTGAAAATTCATCATTTTGGTTTGAAAATTCATCTTTTTTGCAGAAAAGTTCTTGTTTGAAAATGCAGCTGTCTTCTAAAAAATTCGTCTTTTTGCGTTGAAGATTCTAAAAATCTGTTTTTTTGTGAGAAAATTCAACAATTTGGTTAACAATTTAACTATTTTGTTCTTAGTTGAAAATTCAACCTCCTCCTAAAAAATTCGTATTTTTGGCTTGAAGTTTGAACTATATGGTTCAAAAGGCAACTGTTTTTGGTTGAAATTTAATCTTTTTTTTTGAAAATTAAACAATTTGGTTATAAATTTAACTTATTCGTTGAAAATTCACCCCTTTTGCTTGAAAGTTCAACTATTTGGTTATAAATGCAACTGTTTGGTTTATAATCAAATTTTTTAGTTACAAAATTCAACTATTCAGTTAAAAATGAATTTTTTTGTTGAAAACTTAATTATTTTGTTAAAAATTCATCTTTTTTGCAGAAAAGTTCTTGGTTGAAAATTCAACTGTCTTCTAAAAAATTCGTCTTTTTGGGTTGAAGATCGTATAATCTTTTTTTGTGTGAAAATTTGACTATTTGGTTGAAAATTCATCTCTATAGGTTGAAAATTCATCTTTGTGAGCTGAGAATTGTCAAATTTGGTTAAAAATTCAACTATTTTATTATAAATTCAACTGTTTGGTTGATTAGTAATTTTGTTATTGTTGAAAATTTAACTATTTTATTAAAAATTTATCTTTTTTGGTCGAAAATTTAACTATTTTGTTGAAAATTCGTCCTTTTGAATTAAAAACTCATCTATTTTGGTCAAAAACTTCTTAGTTGAAAATTCAACTGTCTTCTAAAAAATTTATCTTTTTTGGTCGAAAATTCAACTATTTTGTTCGAAAATTCGACCATTTGTTTGAAAATTCATATTTCTTGGTTGAAAATGAACTACTCTGGTGGAAAAAATTTTACAAAAAAGTACAGAAAGCTAAAACTATTTTTACAGGAATCTATAAATAAATACAATAAATTACAACCAAAATTACAGGAAAGTACACTTTGTTCTATTATTGAGACGAATTTTGTACTTTTTTTTGTATTTTTATGTACATTGTTGTATTTTATTGTAGTTTTATTTTTACATGACAAGAATTTACAAAAAATTACAACTACAAGAATTGTTCACCGTCAATGAAATTAAAAGGTTCGAACTCTTGAAGATAACAATTTTTTCATTTAAAGTTATAAAAACTAAACCGCTTAAGACACTCAAAATGAAATACATACTTCTGAATTTTAATCCTTTAAAATTAAAGCTTAAAAAAATGTTAATTGAAACGCTCAATAATTTACGCGTATAAAATGGAAGCTTTTAATACTTTTCATCTGACAAAATCTGCAACATTTTAACTTTTATACTTTTAATTTATAAATTTTCAAAATTATATTATTTTAAGCAATTTTAAGCTAGAAAAATTAATTTATACATTAAAATTTGTTTAGAAGTCTTTTTAAATATTCTCTTAAAAATTTGGTTTAAAAAATAATTAAAAAAATCTCGAGGAATCTAATAATAATATTATACCTTGGAACTCGAATTTTTCCTACAATTTTTTTTTCCTGCAAAAGTAAAAAAAAACTACCTTAAAATCATCCAGATTATTTTTTGACAATTTTGGAAATCTTATTAAATATTCTTTTAAAATTAATTTTTCAAAACTTCTAAATATATTTTAAATTTGCTCGATTATTTTCCAAATTAATAATTGTTCAGCTGTCATTTATTAATCAAAAAAGTTTGTTTTTAATCTTTTTAAATATTCTCTTGAAATTAATTTTTCAAAATAAAAAATCATTTTCATTTTTCCCAACAAACTTAAGAATTTATATTTTTATTTTCTTAAAACCTTTAAAGATCCTTGAAAAGCTTCAAAATTTTCTTTCGAAACCTTCAGAAATCTGCATTTAGTTTTTTATTTTTCGAAATATTTTCCAGTTTTAAATTAAGTATGGATTTTCTCAAAACAATTGAGAAAGAATTGATCACGGTCATTGAAATTAAAAGGTTAGAACTCTTGAAGATACAAAATTTTTGATTTAAAGTTATAAAAACTGAAAAGCAAATTACGACGCTCAATAATGTACGCGTATAAAATGGAAGCTTTTAATACTTTTTAACTGAAATTTTTTTTTAATTAAAAGACTTTAAACTGCAAAATTTTAACTTTTACACTTTTAATTTATAAATTTTCAAAATTATATCATTTTAAGCAATTTTAAGCTAGAAAAATTAATTTATACATCAAAATTTGTTTAGAAGTCTTTTTAAATACTTTCTTGAAAATTTGGTTTAAAAAATAATTTAAAAAATCTCGAGGAATCTAATAATAATATTATACCTTGGAACTCGAATTTATCCTACAATTTTTTTAAAATCCTGCAAAAGTAAAAAAAACTACCTTAAAATCATCCAGATTCTTTTTTGTCAATTTTGGAAATCTTATTAAATATTCTTTTAAAATTAATTTTTTAAAACTTCTAAATATATTTTAAATTTGCTCGATTATTTTCCAAATTAATAATTGTTCACCTGTCATTTATCAATCAAAAAAGTTTGTTTTAAATCTTTTTAAATATTCTCTTAAAATTAATTTTTCAAAATAAAAAATTATTTTGATTTTTCCCAACAAACTTAAGTATTTATTTTTATTTGCTTAAAACCTTTAAAGATCCTTGAAAAGCTTCAAAATTTTGTTTCGAAACCTTCAGAAATCTGCATTTAGTTTTTTATTTTTCAAAATATTTTCCAGTTTTAAATTAAGTATGGATTTCCTCAAAACAATTGAGAAAGATTTGATACTTTTAATTTATAAATTTTTAAAATATCATTTTAAGCAATTTTATGCTCGAAAAATTAATTTGTACATTAAAATTTGTTTAGAAGTCTTTTCAAATATTTTCTGAAAAATTTTGTTTAAAAAATAATTTTAAAAATCTCCAGGAATCTAATAATAATATTATCTTGGAACTCGAATTTTTCCTACATTTTTTTTAAATCCTGAAAAAGTAAAAAAACTACCTTAAAATCATCCAGATTCTTTTTTTACAATTTTGGAAATCTTATTAAATATTCTTTTTTAATTGATTTTTCAAACAAAAAAAATTATTGTTAGTTTTTCTAAGAATTTTGATACACATTTGTTATTCATTTAAAACCTTTTAAATTGGTTAAAAAGTTGGAAATCTTTTCACGTTTTAAATTATTTTGGAATCTTTTCAAAACTTCTAAATATAATATTTAAACTTGCTCGATTATTTTCCAAATTGATAATTGTTTAATTGTCATTTCTTAATCAAAAGATTTTTTTTAAATCTTTTTAAATATTCTCTTAAAATTAATTTTTCAAAATAAAAAATCATTTTAAATTTTCCTAGCAAACATAAGAATTTTTTTATTTTCTTAAAACCTTTAAAGATACCTGAAAACCTTAAAAATTTTATTTCGAAACCTTCAGAAATCTTTAGTTTTTTAAAAATATTTTCTAGTTTTAAATTAAGTTTGGATTTTCTCAAAGCTTTTAAATATCTCTTAAACTAACTCAAATTTTTTCTGAATTGATAATTGTTCAAAATTAAGATAGAACAGAAATCCATTTTATCATGAATAATTTTATGCAAAATGAGC
>CAKNYM010051346.1:207194-223451 GCA_932195095.1 Andricus curvator | reverse complement strand
TTTCTTTAACTGTCAAGAAATTTCTAAGAGTTTTAATATGTTTCAAGTGATTTCAAACATTTTCAAAGGATTTTTAATATTTTAGGGTATTTTAATAGATTTCAAGAAATTTTTAATAAATTTCAATAATTTGGAAATATTCCACAGAATTTTAAAGAGTTTAAAGTATTCTTAAAATTCTTTAAAATATTTCAAAGGATTTGAAATATTTTAGGGTATTTTAAAAGATTCCAAGAAATTTTTAATATATTTCAATAATTTCATGGGATTTCAAAGGCGTTTTTAAAAATCCAAAGATTTTATAAGGATTTTGAAATATTTTAGGATATCTTAAAAGATTCCAAGGAATTTTCGATAGTATTCAATAATTTCAAGGTATTCCTAAGGAATAAAAAAATTTTAGGGTATTTTTAAAACTGCCAAGGAATTTTCAAAAGCTTAAAAATTTTCCGAGGGATTTCAAAATATTTCAAAGGATTTTAAATATTTGAGGGTATTTTAAAAAAGCTATACAAAATTTGTAATAGATTTCAATGATTTGAAGAAATTCCAAAAGATTTGAAAGATTTTAGGGGATTTCTAAAAATTTCAAGGGATTTTCCATAGCTTTAAAAAGTTAATAATGGATTTCAAAGGATTTAAAATATTTTAGGTTATTTTAAAAGATTGGAGGAATTTTTTAGTAGATTTCAATAATTTGAAGAGATTCCAAAGGATTTTAAAGTTTTTAGGGTATTTTAAAAAATTACAAGGAATTTTTAAGTGTTTAAAAAATTTCAAGAGATTTCAAAGGATTTTAAATATTTTAGGGGATGTTAAAAGATTTCAAAGAATTTTGAAAATTTTAAAAAGTTGCAAGGGATTTCAACAGATTTCAAAGATTTTTAAATATTTTAGGGTGTTTTAAAAGATTTTAAAGAATTTTTTATAGATTTCAATAATTTGAAGAAAGATTGAAGGATTTTGAAGATTTTCGGGTGTTTTAACAAATTTCCAGGGATTTTCCATAGCTTTATAAAGTTATAATGGATTTCAAAGGTTTTTCAATATTTTAGGGTATTTTACAAGATTATAAGGAATTTTTATTAGATTTCAATAATTTGAAGAGATTCCAAAGAATTTTGAAGATTTTAGGGTATTTTTAACAATTTCAAGGCTTTTTCAAGGATTTTGGAATTTTCAAGGAATTTCCAAAAATTTGGATGGCTTGAAGAGATTCAAAAGAATTTTCATGGGGTTTGAAGAATTTCCTGGAATTTCGGAAGATATGGAACGACTTTATAGGACCTATAAGGTTTTAGCATATTTTAAAAGCTTCCAAAAGAATTTTATGATATTTCCTAGGATTTCAATGATTTTACGGGATTTTAAAGAATTTATTTACAAGAATTGAGGAATTTCATAAGATTTCAAAGATTTTCGAATATTTCAAAGTATTTTCAAAGATTTTCAAGAATTTTAAAGATTTTAGGATATTTTAAAAGATTCCAAAGAATTTGATCAGATTTTAAAGAATTTTAATGATTTTAAGAGCTTAGAAATATTTTAAGCTATTTTTAATATATTTCAATAATTTGAAGTTATTCTAAAGTATTTTAAAGATTTTAGGGCATTTTTAAAAATTCCCAGGAATCTTCAAACGTTTTAAAAAGTTTAAAGAGATTTTAAAAGATCTCAAAGGATTGGGAATATTTTAGGTTTTTTTTTCTTCAAAAATCCTAAGAATTTCCAAAAGTTTCAAAAGATTGCAAGAGATTTCAAAAGATTTCAAAGGGTTTAAAATATTTTAGGTAATTTAAAAAGATTCCAAGGTATTTGCAATTGATTTCAGTAATTTAATGGGATTACGAAGAATTTGAAATAATTTACGTTTTTTTAAATAGATTTCAATAATTTAAAGTAATTCTAAAGTATTTTAAAGATTTTAGGGAATTTTTTTAAATTCCAAGAAATTTTTAAACGCTTTAAAAAGTTTGAAGAGATTTTAAAAGGTATGAAAGGATTCGAAATTTGTTAGGTTTTTTTTTTAATTCCAAGGAATTTACAAGAGCTTTAAGAAATTTCAAGGGTTTCTAAATATTTTAAAAGGTTTGAAATATTTCATGGTGTTTTAAAGGATTCCAAGGAATTATAATTGATTTTTATTTTGTGCAACTCATTTTAATTCATTCGGAATTCACCCTGAATTCTTATTAATTTATCCTGAATTCTTTTTCATTTTTTGGAATTGTCTTAAATTTTTTTAAGTTTTTTTTTTAGTTGTTTAATTTATCTTTTAAAGCCAACTTGAATTCTTAGACATTTGATCACATTCTTTTGAATTCGCTTGAATTTTTCTAAACTCATTTCAAACTTTCTAAACTCAATGAATTTGTTCGTACTTTTGAATTGTTTACAATTCACCTAAAATTTTTTTAATTCACCTTGAATTTCTAGGAATTTAATCAATCTCTTTTCATTTCCCTTAAATTCCTCTAAATTTATAGTAATTTTTCTGAAATCAATGGAATTTTTTAATTTTTTTATAATTCTACTGAATTCTATTAAATTTAACTTGAATAGTTTTGAAGTGTTACTAATTTATCCTGAATTAGTTCAAATTCGCCTAGAAATTCTTATAATACCATCGAATTCTTTAAAATTCAATAGAATTTATTAATTAATAAAACCACCTTATTAATTCACAATAGTCACTTTTTCGGGGCAAATCGAATTTTAAATATTTTAGGGTATTTTTAATATATTTCAATCATTTGAAGTTATTCTAAAGTATTTTCAAGATTTTGGGGCATTTTAAAAAATTGCAAGGAATTTTCAGATGTTTTGAAAAGTTTAAAGAGATTTTAAATGATGAGAAAGGATTCAAAATATTTTAGGTTCTTTTTTTAAATTCCAAGGAATTTTCAAAAGCTTTAAGAAATTTCAAGGAGTTGAAAGTAAATTGAAGTAAATTGGCTGTGGCAGCCCTGAGAATAATAAATTTGAAATTAAAAAATTCAAGTTTCAGACTATTTTATTCCATTGATAAAATATTCCATATTGAAAATGTTACAAGATGAGAATTTTGGTCTTTAAATATTAATGGTCAGGGAAAATGAGTCAGGGACAAATCAGTGAAAATTATTTTGAAAATTAAGTTTTGTGGCCACCCTGCGTTTTATCCCCATTTTGATGGCTGCGTTTTCAAGTGTCAAATTTGTGTGAATTTAATCTGCCTTCGGATCTGATTTTGCAAATCTGATTCCACTTTGGTGTCTGTTCTAGACACCTAGCTACTAATAATTGTGCTCTTATGCTTCTATGTAATTTAACTCACTTCCTATGACTGCTTATGTAACAAGCTGATGATTTATTTAGAAAGTCAGCATTTTCTGTGAGCTGGATTCCACGCCGAACTCACACAAACAAGACTTTTACATAATTAATTTTTTTTTACTCTGGCTACTTATTTGTTTAATAGAGAAAATATAGATTGCCAAAGATTTCAATTTAAAAATTTTTTGTTTTTTGTTTTTTTTTGTTAATGTATTGCACTTTTTTTATTTTGGAAAAATGATTACAATCAAAGATGATTACAGGATGTTTACTCACGTGGAAAACCTGGAAATGTCAAGGAATTTTTATATACCCGGAAAAACTTGGAAATGTCAGGGAATTTTTATATACCCGGAAAAACTTGGAAATGTCAGAGAATTTCTTTTTAAGTCAGGGAATTTTTCGAGAGCGTGCTTAATTTTTTTAAGATTCGTAATATAAAATTAAACAACAGTGTTTCTTCATTTGCAAAAGTAGCTTTATATTACTGGATTTAACTATTTTGTTGAAAATTCGTTTTTTGTTTGGTTGGAAATTAATTTTTGTTTTAATTAAAAATTTAACTTCTATTTTTGATTTAAAATTTATATTTTTAGGTGAAAATTCATGTATTTTGCTGAAAATTTCTCTTTTTAGGTAGAAAAATAATCTTCTTGATTGAAAATTCATGTTTTTGTTTCAAAGGTCATCTCCATTGCCTTAAAAATTCAACAGTTTGGTTGAAATTGTTTATTATTATTATTTATTTTTTATTTTTTATCTCTCTCTTGACAGAAAAATCTTCCTTAGTTGAAAATTCGTATTTTTCGTTTAATTCAACTTTTTTGACTTAAAATTTTAATCTATTTTGGTTGAAATATGAACTATTACATTTTTCTTTGAGAATTCATCTTTTTTGGATAAAAATTCAACTACTTGATTGAAAGTTAGACTCTTTCGTTAAAAATTAATTTTTTTGGTTAAAGATTCATCATCTTAATTGAAAATTTAACTATCTTTTTCAAAATTAGTTTTTTTTGTTGGAAATTCATTTTTTTATGAAAATTTAACTATTCCAGTTCAAACTTTAACTATTTTGTTGAAAATTCGCGTTTTTTTAGTTGAAAGTTAATTTTTTTTACTGAAAATTTAACTATTCCTGTTAAAAATTATTTTTTTCTTGGTTGATATTTAACTTTTTTGACTGAGAATTGAATTATTCTATTTTTAATATAAAAAAAATAATATAAAATTAAATAACAGTGTTTCTTCATTTGTAAAAGTAGTTTTATATTACTGGATTTAACTATTTTGTTGAAAATTCGTTTTTTGTTTGGTTGGAAGTTAATTTTTTTTTAATTTAAAATTTGACTTCTATTTTTGATTGAAAATTTATATTTTTAGGTGAAAATTCAATTTTTTGGTTTAAAATTCATGTATTTTGCCGAAAATTTGTCCTTTTAGGTAGAAAAATAATCTTCTTGATTGAAAATTCATGTTTTTGATTCAAAGTTCATCTCCATTTACTTAAAAATTCAACAGTTTGGTTGAAATTGTTTATTATTATTATTTTTTTTTTCACTTTCGACAGAAAAATCTTTCTTAGTTGAAAATTCGTATTTTTCGTTGAATTCAACTTTTTTGACTTAAAATTTTAATCTATTTTGGTTGAAATATGAACTATTACATTTTTCTTTGAGAATTCATCTTTTTTGGATAAAAATTCAACTACTTGATTGAAAGTTAGACTCTTTCGTTAAAAATTAATTTTTTTGGTTAAAGATTCATCATCTTAATTGAAAATTTAACTATCTTTTTCAAAATTAGTTTTTTTTGTTGGAAATTCATTTTTTTATGAAAATTTAACTATTCCAGTTCAAACTTTAACTATTTTGTTGAAAATTCGCGTTTTTTTAGTTGAAAGTTAATTTTTTTTACTGAAAATTTAACTATTCCTGTTAAAAATTATTTTTTTCTTGGTTGATATTTAACTTTTTTGACTGAAAATTGAATTATTCCATTTTTGGTTCAAAATTGATCTTTTCTAGTTCAAAATTCAACTATTTGGTTGAAAAATGATATTTTTCAGTTGAAAATTCATGTAATTTGTTAAAATATCTTCTTTTATGGTAGGAAATTGATCGTCTTGTTTGAAAATTCACCTTTTTGGTTGAAAATTCAACTATTCGAATCAAAGATTCATCATTTTAGTTGAAAATTCATCTTTTTGGTTTAAAATTTAAATATTCCAGTAAAATTAATTTTTTTAACTGAAAAAGTAACTATTATATTTTTTTGTAGAAAATTAACCCCTTTAGCTAAACATTCATCTTTTTTCTCAAAAATTTAACAATTTGGTTTAAATTGTTTCTCTCTTGACAGAAAAATCTTTCTTAGTCGAAAATTCGTATTTTTGGTTGAATTCAACTTTTTTTACTTAAAATTTAAATCTATTTTGGTTGAAATAAGAATTATTACATTTTTTTTAGAATTTATCTTTTTTGGATGAAAATTCAACTACTTGGTGAAAAGTTAGACTCTTTTGTTAAAAATAAATTTTTTTGTTTAAAGATTCATCATTTTAATTGAAAATTTATCTCTGGTTTAAAATTTAACCAGATTTTATTGGAAATTCGTTCTTTTTGTGTTCAACATTAATTTTGTTTTACTGAAAATTTAACTATTCTAGTTGAAACGTTAACTATTTTGTTGAAAATTCGTTTTCTTTTAATTTAAATTTTTGTAACTGGAAATTTCATTATTCCTGTTGAATATTCCATGATCTTAGTTGAAAATTCATCTCTTTGGTTGAAAATTAACTTTTTTAACTGAGAATTTCACTATTCAATTTCTGGTTGAAAACTTTTTTTTTTAGTAAAAATGTATGTATTTTGTTTAAAATTCAACTATTCCAGTTGAATATTCATCATTTTAGTTGAAGATTCATCACTCTTATTGAGAATTTAACTATTTCGTTTAAAAATCTTTTTTTTTTGGTTGATAATAATTAATGTTTTAACTGAGAATTTATTAATTCAATTTTTTGTTGAAAACTTATCTTTTTTAGTTAGAAATCCATGTATTTCGTTTAAAATTCAACTATTCCAGTTGAATATCGTTATTTTAGTTGAAAATTAATCACTTTGATTGAAAATTTAACCATTTTGTTAAAATTTCCTTTTTTTTCTTTTGTTGATAATTAATTTTTTGTAACTGAAAATTTAACTATTCCATTTTTGGTTGAAAATTGATTTCTTTTAGTTCAAAATTCAACTATTTGTTTGAAAATTTATCGTTTTTAGTTGGAAATTGATGTATTTTGTTTAAAATTCACCTATTTCAGTTGAATATTCATCATTTTAGTTGAAAATTCATCACTTTTATTGAGAATTCAACTATTTTGTTTAAGAATCTTTTTTTTTTCTTGGTCGATAATTAATTTTTTGTCTGAGAATTTAACTATTTTGTTAAAAATTATTTTCTTTTTTTTTTATAGTTGATAATTATTAATTTTTTAACTGAAAATTTAACTATTCAATCTGTGTTTCAAAATTGATTTTTTTAGTTCAAAATTCAAATATTCGATTGAAAATTCATCATTTTTAGTTCAAATTTCAACTATTTGCTTGAAAATGTATGTGATTTGCTGAAAAATCGTCTTTTTCGGTAGAAAATTAATCTTTTTGTTTGAAAATTCACCTTTCTGGTTGAAAATTTTACTGTTCCAGTTAAAAATTCATCATTTTAGTTAAAACTTAAACTAATTGGTTGAAAGTTAAACTCTTTTGTGAAAAACTCATCTTTTTGGTTGAAAATTCAACTATTCCAGTTGAATATTTATTGAATTACATAGTAAAAAATGACATTCAGAACAAATAAAAATAAAGTTGTTTAAAAGAATTTATGTAAAGCTTATAGGTTTTTATTTTTTTTCTCTAAACGACATTTTGTAGTAGAAAATGAAGAAGTATAAAGAAAATCAGAGTAGGTTTTTTTTGGGAATCGAGTTTTTAAAATAAATAAAAAATTGTTGTGTACTAAAAAAAAAGTTTCAGTTAATTAGATTGAAACCGAGCCTAGCTTGTGTTTTAGAGACTCAAAAAGTGTTTAAAATAGAAAGAGTGCAATAACTCAACAAAATTTTTTGAAGCGAAATCTTTGGAAAACTGTATTTTCTCTACTAAAAAAAATCTACTAAAAAAAAAGTTAAAAAAAAATTAATGATGTAGTAAATATTAAATGTAGTAAAAATAAAAATAAGTAGTAAAAATTCCAGGACAGCCTTTTAATTTTGATTTTGATTTATCTAAATTTCAGATGCATTCTCTGATTTCAGACTCTGAACGTTTCAATTGTACCCATTGCTTCAATGGAGAAATTTAACACTATTCGAGGAAAAAATGATTGAAAGTTGATCTTTAGCTTCTTTCACAATGAGCATAAGTACCATCTAGAGCCTAATAGAGAAAATAAATCATTCTTGTTTCACTCTAAAATCGATGCTTTAAATCCAGCACTAATCATGATTTTCTAATTGATACTTTTTTTATTATATATTTTTGTCTTTCGTTTTAAGGAAATTTGGAATAATTGCCAAGATTAGGTTTTTTATTTAGGAATAAAAATAAATTTGCGAGGATTAGCAATTAATTTTCTTCGGAGGCAAATTATATACTTCATTCCACTCATGGTGATTAATTAAAAATTTAATTATCTGAGGAATTGCTAAATTAAATACAAAATTGGTACAGAATTTTTATGGTTATTTTAGAAAAAGGGGATTGTTTAAATATTTATCCTTAACCCTAATTTCAAGTGATTCTTTGTTGCTTTCAGCCTGTAATTCCTAGCCGGCATTTAACCAACATTGCTGAAGATTTACGTGTTTTGTTAAACTATTTGTTTGAAAAAAACTGGATTTAATTAAAAAACTAATTATTTATTTTTTTATATTGCAGACCCTACACCGGACTGACTCGATGGTATCTCTTTGCTACCGAAACCTCACCAGTTATATTACTGACGACAACCTCGCGGGTCTTCAGAACTATCTCGAAAACAAGAGGGTTCAAGTCGACGATCGAGATGAGGTACGAATCTTTATAGTAAATTAAAATACAAATTTCGGAAAATGAAAGACCCTATGGTCATGTTATTTTCCTCTTTATGTAAAAAGGAACTGTGAAATTTGGTTCCAATTAAAACAAAAATTTTCTGAGAAACATGTTTTTCTGGATTTACTTCAAAATTATTGTCTTTTGGTTGAAAATTTAATTCTTTTGTTGAAAATGTGACTATTTTGTTAAAAAGTTATATTTTTTGGCTGAAAATTCAACTACTTGATTAAAAGTTGAACAACTTGGGAAAAAATTCATTTTTTTGGTAATAGATTTATTTATTTGGTCTAAAATGAACTTTTTTTTTGAAGATTTGACTTTTGTGTAGAAATTTCGCCTTTTTGGATTAAAAATGTCACAATTTTCTTGAATTTTTTTTCTTTTTAGATTGAACAATCTTTGTTGCAAATTTGTCTTTTTGGTTTAAAATTAATTTTCTTTTGGTTAAAAATGGAACTGTTTAAATGGAAATTCAACTATTTTGTTTGAAAATTAACTTTTTGGTTGAAAATTCAGATTTTCAGCTTGAAAAGTCAACTGTTTTGTTGAAAGATCGCCTTTTTGGTCTGAAAATTTCACAGTTTGGTTGAAATTTTTTTTTTACTGAAAAATCTTCGTTAGTTGCAAATTTGTCTTTTTGGTTTAAAATTCATTTTCTTTTGGTTGAAAATGGAACTGTTTAGTTGAAAATCCAACTATTTTGTTGAAAATTAACTTTTTGGTTAAAATTAATATTTTCAGCTTGAAAAGTCAACTGTTTTGTGTTGAAAGATCGCCTTTTTGGTCTGAAAATTTCACAATTTGGTTGAAATTTTTTTTTTTACTGGAAAATCTTTCTTAATTGAAAATTTGTGTTTTTGGTTTGAACAATTATTTATTTTGGTTAAAAATGGAACTGTTTAGTTTATAATTCAACTATTTTGTTGAAAATTAACTTTTTGGTTGAAAATTCAGATTCCGGCTTGAAAAATCAACTGTTTTATAGAAAATTCGCCTTTTTAGTTTGAAAATTTCACAATTTGGTTGACATTTTTTTTCGTTTTTGACTGAAAAATCTTTCTTGATTAAAAATTTGTGTTTTTGGTTTAAACAATTATTTCTTTTGGTTAAAAATGGACCTGTTCAGTTGAAAATTCAACTGTTTTGTCTGAAAATCAACTTTTTGGTTGATAATTCAGATTTTTAGTTTGAAAAGTCAACTGTTTTATACAAAATTCGCCTTTTTAGTTTAAAAATTTCACAATTTGGTTGTCATTTTTTTTCTTTTTTAACTGAAAAGTCTTTCTTAATTAAAAATTTTTGTTTTTGATTTGAACAATTATTATTTCTTTTGGTTAAAAATGAAACTGTTTCGTTGAAAATTTATCTAGTTTGTTGAAAATTAACTTTTTGGTTGAAAATTCAACTACTTCGTTAAAAGTTGAACAGATTGGAAAAAAGTTCATTTTTTTGGTAATAGATTTATTTCTTTGTTCTAAAATGAACTTTTTTTGGAAAATTCATATTTTCAGCTTGAAAATTCGACTTTTTTTTAGAAAATTCGCCTTTTTGGTCTAAAAATTTCAAACTTTTGTTGAATTTTTTTTTTTTTTTTACTGAAAAATCTTCGTTAGTTGCAAATTCGTCTTTTTGCTTTAAAATTCATTTTCTGTTGGTTAAAAATGGAACTAGTTGAAAATCCAACTATTTTGTTGAAAATTAACTTTTTAGTTAAAATTAATATTTTCATCTTGAAAAGTCAACTGTTTTGTTGAAAGATCGCCTTTTTGGTCTGAAAATTTCACAATTTGGTTGAAATTTTTTTTTTTACTGGAATATCTTTCTTAATTGAAAATTTGTGTTTTTGGTTTGAACAATTATTTATTTTGGTTAAAAATGGAACTGTTTAGTTGATAATTCAACTTTTTTTTTTTGAAAATTAACTTTTTGGTTGAAAATTCAGATTTCCGGCTTGAAAAATCAACTGTTTTTTAGAAAATTCGATGAAATTTTTTTTCTTTTTTGACTAAAAATTTTTCTTAATAGAAAATGTGTGTTTTTTTGGTTTGAACAATTATTTGTTTTGGTTAAAAATCAAATTTTTTTTAGTTGAAAATTCATCTATTTTGTTGAAAATTAACTTTATGGTTAAAAATTCAGATTTTCGAGTTGAAAAGTCAACTGTTTTTGTAGAGAATTCGCCTTTTTGGTTTAAAAATTGCAAAATTTGCTTGACATTTTTTTTTCTTTTTTGACTAAAAAATATTTTTTAATGGAAAATTTTTGTTTTTGGTTTGATAATTAATTTATTTTGATTAAAAAGGCAACTGTTGGGTTTAAAATTAATCTATTTTGGTTCAGGATTCAACTGTTTTGTTGAAAACAAAAAAAGATTAACCAAAAGATAAAAAATTCATCTCTTTTGGCAGAAATGTAATCTTTTGTCTTTTTTAGTTAAATTCGACTGTTTTTGATTTAAAATTAAAATCTTTTTGGTTGAAGTGTCAACTATTACATTTTTTGATAATAATTCATCTTTATTGGTTGGAAATTAGTTTTGAAACTGTAAACTACACTATTCCATTTTTGATTAAAAATTGATCTTTTTTAGTTGAAAATTAAACTATTTGTTTGAAAATTCACGTATTTTGTTGAAAATTAAACTGTTTTGTATAAAATTGGTCTTTTAGGGTTGAAAATTCATCTCTTTTGGTTGAAAAGTTAATTATTTGGTTGAAAATTCAACTCTGTTGTTGAAAATTAACTTTTTTGTTGAATATTCATATATTGGCGTTGAAAATTCAACTGTTGTGTATAAAATTAGTCTTTGTTAAAAATTCATCATTTTCGTAGCAAATTTATCTCTTTGGTTAATAATTTGACTATTTTTTTGTAAAGTAATTTATTTATTAAAAATCTAGCTTTTCCATTTTTGCTTGAAAATTAATCTTTTTAGTTGAAAATTCTTTTCTTTTAATGAACATTTAACTACTAACAGTCTGCAAGTTAAACTCTTTTGTTAAAAATTAATTTGTTTCGGTTGAAGATTCATAATTTTGATTGAAAATTCATTTCTTTGATTTAACATTTACCTATTTTGTTGGCAATTTGTCTCTTTTTAAAAACAGAATTAATTTTTTTAACTAAAAATTTAACCATTCAATTTTTGGTTGAAAAATTATTTTTTTAGTTAAAAATTCATGCATTTTGTTGAAAATTATTTTTTTTCTTGCTTGTTAATTAATTATTTTAACTGAAAATTTATCTATTCCATTTTTAGTTGAAAATTGATCTTTTTTAGTTCAAAATTCAACTATTTGGTTGAAAATATGTGTTTTTGAGAAGAAATTAATCTTCTTGGTTCAAAATTTATCTTTTTGGTGGAAAATTCAACTATTCCAGTTGAAGGTACATCATTTTAGTTAAAAATTCATCAGTTTAGTTGAAAATTAATTTTTTTAACTGAAAAATTATGTATTTCATTTTTGGTTGCAAATTGGCCATTTTAGTTCAAAATTCGACTATTTGGTTGAAAATTAATTTTTTTAGTTGAAAATTCAACTATATGATGAAGAATTCGTGTATTTTATTGAAAATTTGTCTTTTATGGTAGAAAATTCATCTTTTTGTTTGAAAATTAATCTTCTTGTTTGAAAATTCATCATTTTGATTGAAAATTCAAGTATTCCAGTTAAATAATCATCATTTTAGTTTAAAAATTCATCTTTTCGGTTGAAAATAAAACTACTTGATTGAAAGTTAAACTCTTTTGTTAAAAACTCATCTTTATATTTGAAAATTTAAGTATTCCAGTTAAATATTCATAATTTTAGTTGAAAATTCATCACTTTGGTTAAAAATTGAACTATTTTGTTGAAAATCCTTTTTTTTTGTCGGTTGAAAATTAATTTTTTTAACTGAAAGTTTTGACTATTCCATTTTTTGTACAAAAATTACATTTTTTAGTGGAAAATTTAAGTCGTTTTTTCAAAATTCATTTGTTTTTGCAATTTGTTTGACCGGGAATTTTGAAATCGTCCGCCGAATTCAATTTGCAGGAAACTGTTTTATAAAAAGTATTTTTAATTCCATTTTGAAAGACTTGAATTAAATAATAAATTCAAGTAAATTCAAATGATTTTTTTTATTAATGAATTAGTCTCTAATACAAAATTTAAATTTCAGAATGGAAGTACGGCCCTCGTATTTGCAGCGAGCAAAGGAAAGTTACACTTTGTGCGGGAGCTTATTAACCATGGAGCAGATGTCAATGCCGAGGACGCAGTAAGTGTGTCATGTGTCTTCTATTGTGTCAATGACGCATTTTCCATATTTTTTTATACGCATGACAGAATTTTTTATCATTTCAAATTGAACACTTGTAGTTTTAAACTGTCCAATTAAAATCGCATGATTTAAAGACAATCAGGGTGGCTAAATGACCAGGAAACCAGAAAATCACCGGGAATTTTATTGACCGGGAAATGGCCGGGAATTTAATTTAAAAACCGGGAATTTACTTCTGATCGTAGCAAAATTCAAGAAATATAATTTCACTTGGAAGATGAAATTTTTTACATGAAACGGGAATTTTTTTAAAGAATTATAATTCAGATTTAGAAGAAAAGAATTTTAAAAAGCCCCTCGTCCAAATCAGAATTCGTCACAATTTAAATTTTCCCTCTTCTAAATGTTAGATAAAGAAATTTCTTCAAGCAGTTTTTAAAGTAGAAGTAGTATTTCAAAGAAGAAATATTTCTATTTTATAATATAATTTTTTTTACATTGTTCGTTGCGAATTCATCTTTTTTTTAGTTAAAAATTCAACTACTTGGTTACAAGTTAAACTCTTTTGTTAAAAATTAATTTTTTTGGTTGAAGATTCATCATTTTAATTTAAAATTCATCTCTGGTTGAAAATGTAAATACTTCGTTGAAAATGAACTTATCTTTTTTTGGTGAAAATTCAAGTATTTGGTTGCAAATTGATATTTTGCATTTAAAAATCAAACTGTTCGCAAATTTATGTACTATGTGGAAAATTCTTATTTTTTTTAGAAAATTAATCTTTATGGTTGAAAATTCATCTTTTTGGCATAAAATTCAACTATTGCAGTTGAAGATTCATCATTTTAGTTGAAAATTCATCAGTTTGGTTGAAAATGAATTTCTTTAACTGAAAATTTAACTGTTCCATTTTTAGATGAAAATCGATCTTTTCTAGTTAAAAATTCAACAATTTGGATAAAAATTATTCTTTTTAATTGAAAATTGAACTATTTCGTTGAAAATTCACGTATTTTGTTGAAAAAATCAATTTTTTTTGTAGAAAATTATCTTTTTCTTTGAAAGCTAATCTTCTTGTTTAAAAATGCTTCTTTTCGGTTAAAAGTTCGAGTATTCCAGTTAAACCTTTATCATTTTAGTTGAAAATTCATGTTTTAGGTTGGAAATAAAATTATTTGGTTGAAAGTTAAACTCTTTTGTTAAAAATCAATTTTTTGGTTGAAGATTCACCGTTTTAATTAAAAATTCGTTTCTTTGATTGAAAAATTCAACTATTTCTGGTAAAGATTCAGCGTTTTAGTTTGAAAATTAATCTTTTTGGTTGAAAAATCAAATCCTTGGTGGAAAGTTAAAATCTTTTGTTAAAAATTCACATTTTTGTTTAAAGATTCAAAATTTTATTTGAAAATTCATCACTTTATTTGGAAAGTTAACTGTTATGTTGAAAATTCATTTTTTTGGTGGAAAATTCAACTATTTACTTGAAAATTCATGTATTTTCCTGAAAATTCGTCTTTTTGGTATATAATTAAATGAAATTAATCATCTTGATTGAAAATGTATATCTTTTTTGAACATTGAAATATTTTGTTGAAAAATTCGTGTTCTTTTTTGTTAAACAATAATTTTTCAACTGAAAATTTAACTACATATTCAATTTCTGGTTTCAAATTAATTTTTTTGTTTCAAGATTCAACTATGTCAGTTGAAGATTCATTGTTTTAGTTGAAAACTCTTATGTTTGGTTTAAAATTAATTTTTTTTAACTAAGAATGTTACTATTACATTTTCGGTTGAAAATTATTATTTTTTAGTTCAAAATTCAACTATATAGTTGAAAATTTGTCTTCTTTAATTCAAAATTCATGTATTTTGTTGAAAAATTGTATTTTTGGGTAGAAAATTAATCTTTTTATTTGAAAATTAATCTTCTTATTTAAAAATTAATCTTTTTGGTTTAAAATTTAACTATTTTTGATTTAAAATTTAATATATTCGATTACAAAGTCTACTATTATATTTTTGTTTCCGAATTCATCTCTTTTGGTTAAAAATTCTACCATTTAGTTAAAAATTTAATTATTTTGTTGAAAATTTAACTAGTTTGATCAACTGTTTTGTTAAAAAGTTATCCTCTTGGCTTGAAAATTTAACTGTTTGCTTAAAATTGCAACTGCTTTTGATTGGAGTTAAATTTTTTTGTTTGAAAAATCGACCATTTGGTTGAAAATTCATCTTTGTAGGATGAAAATTAAACTAGTTTTTTCAAAATTAACTTTTCTGTTGAAAATTGATCTTTTTGATTAAAAATTCACATCTGGGTGAAAGTTGAACTATTTTTTGAAAATGGATTTTTTTTAGATTAAAACTTCATTTTTTTAACTGAAATTTTATTATTCCATTTCTGGTTGAAAATGTATCTTTCTTAGTTGGAAATTCAACTGATTGATTGAAAATTTATGTATTTTGTTAAAAATTCGTGTTTTTTGGTAGAAAAGTAATGTTTTTTGTTTTAAAATTCAGCTTTTTTGTAAAAATTAATTTTTTTAGTTAATGAATCATTATT
The DNA here is from genome assembly GCA_932195095.1 of Andricus curvator. Lineage (NCBI taxonomy): Eukaryota > Metazoa > Arthropoda > Insecta > Hymenoptera > Cynipidae > Andricus > Andricus curvator. Next base: position 208,208 of record CAKNYM010051346.1, on the reverse strand, counting down.
TTAGTTAAAAATTTACCTCTGGTTGAAAATTTAACTACTTGGTTGAAAGTTAAATTACTTTGTCAAAACTTTATTTTCTTGTTGAAAATATTTTTTTTAAATACACTTTTTTGGTTACATATTAATTTTTTTAAGTGAAAATTCAACTATTCCAGTTGATGATTCGTCATTTTAGTTAAAAATTCATCTCTTTTGGTAGGAAATTAATCTTTTTTTGTCGAAAATTCATGCTTTTGGGATTAAAAGTCAAAGGTTTTCGAAAACATTAAAATTTTTAGCTTGGAAAATGAAGTCTTTTGTGAAAAATTCATCTCTTTCAGTATAAACTTAATCTTTTTTGGTTTGAAATTCAGTTTTTTTGTAAAAATTCATTTTTTTAATTAAAGAATCATTATTTCAGTTAAAAATTCACCTCTGGTTGAAAATTTAACTAGTTTTTTTAAAGTTACTACTTTGTCAAAACTTCATTTTCTTGTTGAAAATATTTTGTTGGTAATAAATTTTCGTTGGTTACATATTAATTTTTTTAACTGAAAATTTAACTATTCCAGATGATGATTTATCATTTTAGTTGAAAATTCATCTCTTTTGTTAGGAAATTAATCTTTTTCGGTCAAAAATTCATATTTTTGGGATTCAAATTCAAATTTTTTCTAAAACATTAAAATGTTTAGCTTGGAAACTCAAGTCTTTTGTGAAAAATTCAGCTTTATTGTAAAAATTCATTTTTGTAGTTAATGAATCATTATCTTAGTTAAAAATTCTCCTATGGTTGAAAATTGAACTGTTTTGTTGAAAATTATTTTGTTTTTGTTAAAAATTCAGCTTTCTTGTGTGGATATTAACTTTTTTGTTGAAAATTCATCTTTTCGGGATTAAAAGACACATTTTTTCTGATAAATTGCTTTATTAAAAATGTATTTTCTTGTTTGAAAAATCATCTCTGGTTGAAAATTCAACTATTTTGTTGAAAATTCATTTTTTTTTTTCATAGTTCAAAAGTTAATTTTTTTT
>CAKNYM010051346.1:175691-207094 GCA_932195095.1 Andricus curvator | reverse complement strand
TAAAAATGTATTTTCTTGTTTGAAAAATCATCTAAGTTTGAAACTCTAAACATTTTTTTTAAAATTCATTTTTTTTTTTCATAGTTCAAAAGTTAATTTTTTTTAAATGTAAATTTAATTATTCCATTTTTGGTTAAAAATTTATCTTTTTTAGTAGAATATACAACTGTTTCTATGAAAATTCATGTATATTGTTACAAATTTGTCTTTTTTGGTAAACAATTATTCTTCTTGGTTGAAAAATCATCTTTTCGGGATTAAAAGACCAATATTTTCAGAAACATTTGAATTTTTAGCTTGAAAACTCAAGTCTTTTGAGGAAAATTCATCTCTTTTAATAGAAAATTCATCTTTTTTTTGTTGAAAATTAAACTTTCTTTTATGGAAAATGAATTTTTTTCTTTGAAGATTCATTATTTTAGTTAAAAATTCCTCTCCTGTTGAAAATTGAACTCCTTGGTTGAAAGTTAACTATTTTGTTAAGAACTCATTTTTTTGAGAATTAATCTTCTTGGTTAAAATTTCATTTATTTGGTTAAAATTTTAATTACTTGGTTGAAAGTTAAATTGCTTTGTTAAAAATTTCCTTTCTTATTAAAAATTCATCTCTTTGGTTAAAAATTTATTGAACATTCTTTTTTTTCTGGGTTCAAAAGTTCTTTTTTTAATGTAAATTTAATTATTCCATTTTTTGTTAACAATTTATCTATTTTAGTAGAAAATTTAACCATTTGGTACCTAAATGAATTTTATTTAACTATTTTATTCCCCTATTTTGGTGAAAAGCACCGTAATCCCCCTGTTTTGAGAGAATTTTGGGCTCTCAAGCCTGAAAATTTCCAATTTTTGAATTTTTCTTTTAATGTTTAAGTGAATAATGTTCAATATTTTGTTTTTCAGGACAACTGGACCGCGTTATTGTTTGCGGCAAAGGAAGGATACGTGGACGTCTGTCTCGAACTGCTCGATCATGGAGCCGACCTCGAGCACCGCGATATGGTAAGACCATTCATCTTGCTCTCCATTTTCAAATTTTCATGGCCAGGGTCAACTTAAAATTCTAGGCAAAGAGCCAAAAAGTTGTACGACGATAGGCGAGAAACCGTAAATTTTAATCCTGATATTTTGAAACTTTTCCAAGACACGTCTCATTAATTTCGATTATATTCACGTTGACTACAAAGCGGAAACAAAGTTCATTCTTCATGTTTCAAAATAAATTTGGACAAATTATAAATAATTTAAAAAGAATTTTGAAACTTCATCTTTTAACGAACTTCCTTATAAACTTGGTTCCAAGATTCTAAAATAAGAAAAGAACAGGCCTCGGACTCACCACACTATTGACACTATTTGGCACTTTTATTGAACAAAAATTTCATTTAAAATGTTGAATTTTAAAGTCAAAAAGATGAGCTTTAAACAAAACATTTGAATTTTTAACCAAATAGTTACATTTTCTACCAAAAAGATGAATTTTCAACTTTTAATTTTCTAACATTTTAAACTGAATAGTTGAATTTTTAAACTAAAGAGAGCAATTTTTAACAAAAAATGAAGTAATTAAATTTACCAAATAGTTTAATTTTATTCCAAAACAAAAACGAATTTTTAGCTAAAATTATGAACCATCAACCAAAAAAATTAACTTTTAAGAAAGTAGTTCCACGAAGAATGTAATAGTTTATATTTCGACAAAAATAGTTTAAATTTAAAATAAAAAACAGTTGGATTTAGCCAACGAAGATGATTTTTCAACTAAATACTTGAATCCTCAATTAAAACAGATCAATTTTCAATCAAAACGGTTGCATTTTTAACCAAATGAATTGATTTATTTCCAAAATAGGCGAATTTCGAACAAAATGAAAAAAATTTCAACTAAAATGTTGCATTTTCGAGCCGAAAATACGAATTTTCTACAAAAAAGTTCAATTTTCATCCCGAAAATGTGAATTTCTAACAAAGTAGTTCATTTTCAAACGAAAAAAATTAATTATTAACCACAAAGTTGCATTTTTAACAAAAAAAGATGATATTTCTATAGAAAGAGATGAATTTTCAACAAAATAGTTGGATTTTCAATCAATGAAATATTTGTTAGTCAAGAAAGAAAAAAAAAATCAAATTGTTTAATTTTCAACCAAAAAGATGAATTCTCAACTAAGAAGATTAATTTTCTACCGAAAAATTGAATACTCGACAAAATACGTAAATAATTTTAACCAAATAGTTAAATGTTCAACCAAGAAGATTAACTTTCTACGAGAAAAGTCAAATTTTCAACAAAATAAATAAATTTTTAGCCAAATAGTTAAATTTTCAACCTAGAGGATTACTTTTTTCCATAAAGGCGAATGTTCAACAAATTACATAAATTTTCAACAAAATAGTAGAATTTTCAATAAAAATAAAATTGGTTTGTCATGAAAGAAAAAAAAGTATAATCAAATCTTTGAATTTGCATGCAAAAAGATGAATTTTCAACTAAGAAGATTAATTTTCTACCAAAAAAAGTTGGATTCTCAACAAAAGACATAAATTTTTGGCCAAACAGTTAAATTTGCAACAAAATAGTATAATTTTCAATAAAAATACAAATTTTTATTAAAGAAAAATAAATGTTATAAATTGTTGAATTTTCATCCAAAAAGATGAATTTTCAACTAAGAGGATTAATTTTCTTGCAAAAAAAGTTGGATTCTCAACAAAAGACATACATTTTTAGCCAAATAATTAAATTTTCCACCTAGAAAATTAACTTTTTCCAAAAAGACGAATTTCCAACAAATTACATAAATTTTCAACTAAATAGTTTGAACAATGGATATGTTAGTCTGAATTTTATTTGATTAATTTTTATATTGTATTTTTTTCGTTTCTAACAATTTTTAACTAAAAATGAAGTAGTTACATTTTTAATGAGAAGTAATTTTCAATTTGAAAAACTAATTTTCTACAAGACAGTTTAATTTTGTACCAAGTTGTTTACTTTTATAACAAATTGTTGAATTTTCAAACTAAAAAGACGAATTTTCTATAAAATAGTTGAATTTCCAATCGCGGAATATAAATTTCGAACAAAAAATTTAATTTTAAACCAAAATAAAAGCGAATTTTCAACTGAAATTATGAACGTTCAACCAAAAAAATTAACTTTTAAGAAAGTAGTTCTACTTTCAACCAAGGTGTTTAATTTTCAACCTAAAATATGAATTTTCAAGGAATAACGTAATAGTTGATATTTCAACATGAAAAGATTTTATTTTAAAATAAAAAACAGTTGGATTTTACCAACAAAAATGAATTTTCAACAAAATACTTGAAGCCTCAATTAAGACAGATTAATTTTCAACGAAATGGTTGCATTTTCAACCAAAACAAAATATATTTCCTGCCAGAAAAGACGATTTTTGGACAAATAACCAAAATTTGCAATCAAATTGTTGAATTTTCGAGCCGAAAATACGAATTTTCTACGAAGAAGTTCAATTTTCATCCCGAAAATGTGAATTTCTAACAAAATAGTTAATTTTGAACCGAGACAAATTAATATTCAACCACACAGTTGCATTTTTAATAAAAAAAATGCTACAGAAAGAGATAATTTTCGAAAAAATACTTAAATTTTCAATGGAAAAAAAATTTGCTAGTCAAGAAAAAAATTGGTTCAAAATTTTCAATTTAGTAGCCAAAGAGACGATTTCTGTATAAAATAGTTGAATTTTCAATCCCAAAATATGAATTTTCAACAAAAAAGTTCCTTTTTCAACCAAAACGAAATAATTTTCGACCACACAATTGACTTTTAAACCAAAAAGAATGAAATTTCTACTAAAAAAATTGATTTTTCTGGTTGAAGAATATTATTTTAATTAAAATTAACCTCTGGTTGAAAATTTAAGTTTCTTGTTTGAAAGTTAACTTTTTGGTTGAAAATTCATTTTTTCGGGATTAAAAGACAAATTCTTTCTGAAACATGCCTCTTTTTAGCTTGAAAACTAAACTCTTCTGTTGATAATTCAACTCTTCAATTGAAAATTTAACTAATTTATTAATAATTCCTCTTCTTTTTGTAAAAAACTATCGTCTTGGTTAAAAATTTACCTTTTTCATTGAAAATTTAAGCACTTTGTTGAAAGTTAAATTGCTTTGTTAAAAATATATTCTCTTGTTGAAAATTCATCCCTTTGGTTGAAAGTTTAAATATTTTGTTGAAGGTATGTTTTTTTGGCTACAAATTAATTTTCTTAACTGAAAAAGTTGAAGATTCATCATTTTAGTTAAAAATTCACCTCTGGTTGAAACTTCATTTTTTTTGTTCAAACGTCATTTTTTTAACTGTATATTTAATTATTCCATTTTTGGCTAAAAATTTATGAAAAAATTGACTATTTAGTTGAAAATTAGTTTTTTTCTTGTTGTAAATTAATATAATAATAGCCGAAATTACGAATTTTATACAAAACAGTTCAATTTTCACCCCGAAAATGTGAATTTCTAACCAAATATTAATTTTACACGGAAACAAATTACTTTCCAATTACAAAGTTGCATTTTTAAACCAAAAAAATGACATTTCTACAGACAGAGATCAATTTTCAACAAAATAGTTAGATTTTCAACCAAGAAGACTTTTTTTTAAACTTTTGAATATTCAACAAGATAATTCAATTTTGATCCCAATAATAAATTTTTAAAATAAAAAAGATAAATAGAAAAATAGTTGGATTTTCTTGCTAGGTTCTATTAATTCTTTTCGAATTTAAGTGGAAAATGAGAAAAGGGAGAAAGACATTAAAGGCTGCGATAAATGAATAGGAATTTTGATCTATAGTCGAAAGAATTAACATTTTAAATATACATTTTAAGTCATTTTTGATACATGAAATATTTTATATTGACACTATTTTTAAACATTGGTTACATTGTTTAAACTATTTTTTATCTCTAATGTGAGTCCGGCAATTTTAAAAGACCGGGAAAATGACAGCGAATTTATTTTTTGACTAGAAATTTTACAAATTTTTATGAAAAAAAAAATCTGTCCAACGTTGATTTCAAACGTTTTTTTAAAATAATTAGTTAAATTGTTATCTCTTTCAATTATGATATGATTCAGTTTATAATGCGTAATTCGAAAATCTTTCACTTTAAAAATTTTCCATTTTATATTTTAATTTTTAAGCGTACATTTTAATTAAAAGAATTTTAAAATTCAGTTTTAAAGACTTAAACAATTAAAAATTAGAAGCGTTTGACATCGACGATTTTGGATACAAAATATTTTTAGTTGATCAACTGTGAATATAAATTAATTAATGATTTTTAAAATTAAAATGCACTTTCAGGATTAAAAAAGTGAAAAATAATTGATTTTACGAAACGATTCGGAATCAGTTTACAATTTGAGAATTTCTAGATTATAACGTAAAAAAATTAAATTGTTTCAATTGTAAACGCCCGATTGAAACTTTATAAACTATTTTCCATTTTAAAATAACTTCAAAATAATATATTCATAATTAAAGGCTTTTATTAAATTACAAATATTGTTTCAGTCTAAAATGTTCAATTTTTAAACCATTCAATTTGAAATTTTTTAATTAAGAAAAAGAAAAATTACTCAGTATATAGAAATATCTGACTTTTCATTTGAAATCAGTAATTATAAATCAAATATTCAAAACTAAAAACAAAAAAAAACTAAAGTTTGAACGTTACATTTTTAATTTTTCTATTTAAAAAAACGTAATTTGTAAGTCAAATTGTTGAAATTTGAAATGATTTCAAATAATTTAAACAAAGTGTCTACGTGTTCCAAAGAATCCGGCTATTCGTACAGAAATTTCGGTGCAAATAGCCCACGGCCTAATTTAAAACAAAATATAAATTTTTGCATATTTCGAACAAAAAATTTAGAAGCTTTTTAAGAATTTTAAAAGGCTTTATAAGAATAAAAAACATTTCCTTAAGATTCCTAGGAAAATTGAAAATGATTTTTTATTTTCAAAAATTAATTTCAAGAGAATATTTAAAAACATTTAGAAAGATTTACAAAATTTTGAAAAATGAATGTGGAAGATTTCAAGGAATTTTTTTTTATTTGGCAGGATTTTAAAAAAAATTAGGAAAACTTAGAATCATTTTAAAAGATGTTTAGAAGTTGTGAAAAATTTTTAAAAATAATATGAAATTTGAAAAAATTGTAAAACAACACGATTCTTCCAGATTATGAAATAAAATTTTCAAGCATTGTAAGGATTTTATAAACTATTTAAAATAAAAATAATGTATCTTGTAATTTAAGATGTGTTCAGTTTATAAAAAAATATAATCGTTCAATTTTTAATGTTTACATCTTAAAATTGCTTAAAATTATATAATTTTGAAAATTTTTCAATTCATTGATTCTTCAATTTAGAGCATGGAAAATTATAACGTGGATTTATATTTTTGGAACTGAAACTATTTGGCTGAAAATTTATCTTTTTGAATTACAAATGCTTGTATTTTAATTTTCTTGGTTAAAATTTCATGTTTTCGTTTGAAAACTCAATTATTTGGTTGACAATTAACTTTTTTTCTTGACGATTTATGTATTTGTTTGAAAATTCGTCTTTTCTGGTAGAAGATTATTCTTTTTAGTTGAAAATTCATGTTTTCGGTTGAAAATTCAATTATTTGGTTAAAAACTAATCTATTTTGTAAAACATTTAACAAAGTTGTGAAAAGATCATTTTTTTGGTTGAAAATTTACCTGTTTTGTTGGAAGTTCGTCTTTTTGGGTTCAAAATTCAACCATTTAGTTGACAATTGACTTTTTATGTTGAAGATTCATGTATTTAGTTGAAACATCGTCTTTTTGGTAGAAAATTAATTTTTACAAATTTTTAGGAGTTCCACTTTGGGTGTAATTTCATTGACCGTGAAAAATGTTTGCGAGCCGGGAAATGACCGGGAATTTTTTTTCTTTGAAATAAACGGCCACCCTGAATGTCTTATTTCGAAATTGAAAGCATAAACCTAATTTGTTATTAATTATTGTTTAAAGGGTGGATGGTCAGCCCTCATGTGGGCGACTTACAAAGGCAAAACGACCACAGTCTCGCTTTTGCTGTCAAAAGGTGCGGATGTCAATGCTCATGGGAATTACCACATATCGTCCCTATTGTGGGCATCGGGTAGAGGATACCCCGAAATTGTCAAGGATCTCCTCGCACACGGCGCGAAGGTCAACGTCGGCGATAAGGTGATTATTTCATTTTTATTATTAAATAGAAAATATACAGTAGGTAGTGTAAACAGGGTGTCAACTCACCTGGAAAACCTGGAAAACCTGCAATTATCAGGGATTTTTTTTTTAAAGTCAGGGAATTCTTTCGTGAGCATGCCAAATTTTTCTTTATGTAATATAAAATTAAATAACAATGTTTTTTCATTTGTAAAAGTTGCTTTATGTTACTGAATTTTACTATTTTGTTGAAAATTTGATTTGTTTATGGTTCGAAATTAAATTTTTTAACTGAAAATTTAATTTTTCTATTTTTGCTTGGAACTTGATTTTTTTTTAGTTGAAAATTCATGTATTTTTGTTTTGAAAATTTGTCCTTTTTTGTAGAAAAATAATCTCCTTGGTTGGACATTTATCTTTTTGTTTTAAAATTCAACAGTTTGGTTGCAATTCTTGTCCTCTGTTGACTGACAAATCTTTCTTAGTTGAAAATTCAGATCTTGTTGAAATTTTGTATTTTATGGTCGAGTTCAACTGTTTTTAATTTAAAATTTTAAGCTTTTTTGGTTGAAATATCAACTAACACATTTTTTGTTGACAATTCGTCTTTTTTGATTGAAAGTTAAAATCTTTTGTTAAAAATGCATTTCTGTTGTTGTTTAAGATTCATCATTTTAATTGAAAATTCATTGCTTTGGTTGAAATTTAAACCATTTTATTGAAAATTCGACTTTTTTGGTTGAAAATTCAACTATTCCAGTTGAAGATTCATTATTTTAGTTAAAAATGTATCTTTTTGGTTGAAAATTCAACTGTTTGGTTGAACAATTTTTTTTAGTTGAAAATTAATTTTTTTAACTGAATATTTAACTACTCAAGTTGAAAATTTAACAATTTCCTTGAAAATTCGTTTTTTTTTTGTTCAAAAATTTACTGTTTTGTTTTGAAATTCACCTTTTAATATAATATTGAAATATTTGGTTGAAAGTTAAACTCTTTTGTTCAAAATTAATTTGTTTGCTTTAAGATTCATTATTTTAATTGGAAATTCATCTCTTTGGTTGAAAATGTAACCATTTTTTTGCAAACTCGTTTTTTTTTCGTCGAAAATTATTTTGATTAGCTGAAAATTGAACTATTCCAGGTGAAAATTTTACTTTTTTGTTGAATTTTTTTTTTGAAAATTCGTCTTTTTTGGTTGAAAATTAATCTTCTTGGTTGCATATTATTATGTTTTTAGCTGAAAAATTAACTACCGTAATTGGAAATATAACAATTTTGTTGAAAGTCCGTTTTTTTGGTGAAAATTAATTTTTCTAACAAAAAAATTGAACTATTCCAGTTGAAAATTGTACTATTTTGTTGAAAATTTTTTTTTTGGTTGAATTTTTTTTTTAAATTCGTCTTTTTTGGTTGAAAATTAATCTTCTTGATTGAAAATTCTTCTTTTTGATATTAATATTCAACTGTTTGGTTGAAAGTTGAACTCTTTTGTTCAAAATTAATTCTTTTGGTTTAAGATTCATCATTTTAATTGCAAATTCATCTCTTTGGTTCAAAATTTAACCATTGCGTTGAAAATTAGTTTTTTTTGCATACAAATTAATTTTTTAGATTAAAAATTAAATACCGTAGTTGAAAATGTAACAATTTGGTTGAAAATTCGTTTTGTTTGTTTAAAATTGATTTTTTTATACTGAAAACTGAACAATTCCAGTTGAAAATTTTACTATTTTGTTGAAAATTTCTTTTTTAGTTTGAAATTTAATTTTTTTTACTGAAAACTTAACTAATCCAGTTAAATATTCCATCATTTTATTTGAAAATGTATTTATTTTGTTAAAAATTCGTTTTTTTTTTGGTAGAAAATTTATCTTCGTGGTTGAAAATTCGTTTTTTTTTTTGGTAGAAAATTTATCTTCGTGGTTGAAAATTAAACAATATCAGTTAAAAATTCACCATTTTAGTTGAAAAATCATATTTTTGTCTAAATTTCAAGTATTGTTGAAAATTAAACTAATTTTTGCAAAATTCATCTTTATTTTTGGTTGAAAATTAATTTTCTTTAAACTGAAAATTTAACTATTCCATTTTTGGTTGAAGCTTTATCTTTTTTAATTGATAATTCAACTATTTATTTGAAAATTCATCTTTTGTAGAAAATTCATCACTTTGGTTGAAAATTTAACCTTTTTATTGAAAATTAATTTTTATTTTGGGATGAAAATTAACTTTTTTCAACTATTCCATTATTATTTGTCTTATTTAGTCGAAAATTCATGTATGTTGTTGAAAAATCGTCTTTTTTGGTAAAAAATGAATCTTCCTGTTTGGAAATTCATCTTTTTGGTTGAAAATAAAACTAATTGGTTGAAAGTTAAACTCTTTTGTTAAAAATGCATCTTTTTGGTTTAAAATTGATCTATTTCAGTTGAAGATTCCTCATTTCAGTTGAAAGTTGTTTTTAAAAAATGCGACATATTTAAATAGCTCCATACTATAAAAAATTATACCTGGAAAAAACTTGAGATACCTGAAAAAAAACGCGGAATTGTCAGGGAATTTTTTTCCAGGATTTGAGTAGACACCTTGGTTCAAAATAGTAGCGTGGATTTATATATTTAAACCAAAAATCTGTGAACTGTTTAATGTACAAAAGTTAAAAATTTAAATTTTTGTAGTTTAATGACATTTATTTTTGAATTGTTCAGTTTTAAAAGTTTAAAATTTCAAAAAAATTCCTCCGATTACTGCAAATGAAAAAGTTTTCAGTTTTAAGAGTTCAAATTTTTTAATTTGTATTTTATTTTCGGAAATTTGTATTTTACGCTACGATCTAATTTACAGAGCAGTTCGAAAAATACTCAAATTGAACCTATTTTTCATTCTCTTTAATTTAAAATTATAGTATGGAACGACAGCACTCACCTGGGCATGCAGAAAAGGAAACATAGAGATAGTAGACACTCTTCTGAAGGCTGGAGCTACTGTCGACACAGCAGGCATGGTATGTGATATATTAATTAAAAGTTCCTAATGACCCTAATAATATTTTTACAAAATACGGGTATCATAGTCAGTCTCCTATTTCCCCTTTTCTCCCTATTTTTCTAAAAATTCCCTGTAAACCCTATATTTGAGAGCTTTGTCGATTTTTTCCCCTTTTTTTAAACTAGAATCCAAAGAAAAAATTCCAGAATATTGTCGATGATTTGCGCAAAAAACCAAATAAATAAATCTAACTTCATTGATTCAACAGTGTCACAAAAAAAAGAGATCTCACATTTAATTGAGATAATGCCGTTCTTTTAACATTTAATTTATAAATAAAATTTTATTTTCTTATCCAAAAAAATTTCGCAATCATTGTTGTTAAAAACCTGCTTGGTTTTTTTATTAATTTGAAGTTGTTTTATATCTTAAATTTGAAATATTGAACATTTAATCTATAAATAAAAAAAATCGTAGAAAACTTCTTGCGAATTGAGAAAAATTTGTGCTTTTTAAATGCCCTTGCGCGGTTAAATTAAAACTTTCAAATTATCTAGTAAATATTATTGAAATTTTCTTATGTTTATGCGTTTCGCTGGAAAATAGTATTTAAAAAAAAATAATTTTGATATAAAGTCATAAAGTTTTCCCAATTTTCAACAATTTTAGGTTATATTAGCGTTTTACATTACAACATTTTGCAACAATTTATGTTACTTGGTTTAGTTAGCATTTTGTACCGGAAATTAACATTTTCAAACAAAAATCATTATAGTTCGAACAAGATTTGCAATTTTGGAACATTTTCAGGTTATATTAACGTTTTACACAGGAAATCGGTTATTTTAAACAAAAATCATTCATTTTTAAGAAATTAAATTCAGAATTTATCAAAATTTTAATTCTTCTTTCTTTAAAATTAGATTTTAAAGAATATTAATAATTTTTGAACAATAATTTACGCGTATAAAATGGAAACTTTTAACACTTTTCAACTGAAAATTTTTTAATTGAAAGCCTTTAAACTGCAAATTTGTAACTTTTATACTTTTAATTTATAATTTTTCAAAATTATATCATTTTAAGCAATTTTAGGCTAGAAACATTAATTTATACATTAAAATTTGTTTTCAAGTCTTTTTAAATATTCTCTTAAAAATTTGTTTTAAACAAATAATTTAAAAAATCTCCAGGAATATAATAATAATATTATTAACTTGGAACTCGAATTTTTCCTACAATTTTTTTAAAATCCTGCAACACTAAAAAAACTACTTTCAAATCATCCATATTCTTTTTTGACAATTTTGGAAATATTATTAAATTATCTTTAAAATTAATTAAAAAAAATATATATTGTTAGTTTTTCTAGAAATTTTGATACTCATTTTTTATTCATTTAAAACCTTTTAAATTGCTTAAAAAGCTTATCAATTTTGTGTTCAAAATCTTCAAAAATCTACATTGTGTATTAAATGGTTTGAAATGTTTACACGTTTTAAATTATTTTGGAATCTTTTCAAAATTTCTGAATTATTTTAAATTTGCTCGATTATTTTCCAAATTAATAATTGTTCAACTATCATTTATTAATCAAAAAAGTTTGTTTTAAATCTTTTTAAATATTCTCTTAAAATTAATCTTTCAAAATGAAAAATCATTTTAAATTTTCCCAGCAAAATTAAGATTTTTATTTTTTATTTTCTTTAAATCTTTCAATATCCTTGAAAAGCATCAACATTTCATTTCGAAACCTTCAGAAATCTAAATTTAGTTTTTTATTTTTGTAAATATTTTCCAGTTTTAAATTAAGTATGGATTTTCTCAAAACAATTGAGAAAGAATTGATCACGGTCATTGAAATTTAAAGGTTAGAACTCTTGAAGGTAAAAAATTTATCATTTAAAGTTATAAAAACTGAAACGCAAATTAAGACGCTCAATAATTTACGCGTATAAAATGGAAGCTTTTAACACTTTTCAACTGAACATTTTTTATTTAAAACATTTAAACTGCAAAATTTTAACTTTTATACTTTTAATTTATAAATTTTCAAAATTATATCATTTTAAACAATTTTAAGCTAGAATCATTCATGTATACATTAAAATTTGTTTAGAAGCCTTTTTAAATATTCTCTTAAAAATTTGGTTTAAAAAAAAAATAATTTTAAAAATCTCCAGGAATCTAATAATAATATTATTATCTTGGAACTCCAATTTTTCCTACTATTTTTTTTAAATTCTGCAAAATTAAAAAAAACTACCTTAAAATCACGTAGATTCATTTTTGACAATTTTGGAAATCTTATTAAATATTCTTTTTAAATTAATTTTTGAAATGGAATCTTTTCAAAACTTCTAAATATATTTTAAATTTACTCGATTATTTTCCAAATTAATAATTGTTCAACTGTCATTTATTAATCAAAAAAGTTTGTTTTAAATCTTTTTAAATATTCTCTTAAAATTAATTTTTCAAAATAAAAAATCATTTTCAATTTTCCCAACAAACTTAAGAATTTATTTTTATTTTCTTAAAACCTTTAAAGATCCTTGAAAAGCTTCAACATTTTATTTCGAAAACATCAGAAATCTAAATTTAGTTTTTTATTTTTCAAAATATTTTCCAGTTTTAAATTAAGTTTGGATTTTCTCAAAACTTGTAAATATCTCTTAAACTAACTCAGTTTTTTCCAAATTGATAATTGTTCAATTGTTATTTATGCATCAAATTCAATAATTTTACTTACATTTATTAAAAATTTGTTAAATAGAACAATTAAAATTGTAACGTTCAAAGTTTAAATTTAACACTCTGAAATATTAATGATTCAAGGCTTTCTATTTGAAATACTTCAGTTTAAAATTGTTTAGTTTTTGATATTTGATTTATAATTGCTCATTTTAAATAAAAAAGTAAAATATTACTAAAGATTCAAAAAAAATGTCATCCTTAATTTAAAAATTTCAAATTAAATGGTTAAAAATGTAATATTTTAGATTGAAACAATATTTGAATAGGATTTGGAATTGAATAAGAGCGTTTAATTATAAATCTGTTAATTTGAAAATGTTTTAAAATTAAGAATAGTGTCTAAAGTTTCAAACGAACGTTTGCATTTATTTAACTACTGAGGCTTTCAAATTGAAAAATTTCTATTTTTAACGTAAAAATCTGTTATTTGCTTAATTTTGAACAAATTCAGAATCGTCCTGTAAAATCAATTATTGTTCAATTTTCAATAATGGAAATACAGTTCAATGTGATTTATTATAATACAGGGTGTCCAGCGACCTTGAAAACCTGGAAATCTCCTTGAACTTGAATTTTGTTTTGCTTCTAAAACAGTTATTTTATTGAAATGCGGAGAGTGATTTAAATCTTTTAATCTATTTTGAAAGAATCATCTCGTTTAGAAGAAATCTTTCAACTGAAAAGTTTGTTATTTATCGAGATATAATTTATCTTTTGTTCATTACAGAATAAATAAAGAGATTTCAAGGCTTTTATGAATATACTTTAATATTGCGAATAATTCCATATGTTTTTAATTTCTTCTCCGCTAATATAGAATGTTGAAATATACATTTTTTGTGATATTTAACTTACAATTTATGAAAATTATCTGTTGTAAATTTCAATGTTAATTCAATTTCAGAATTAGAAGGTGTTATGGCCATACAATGGATTTTTCGAGAGGTTGACACTCGGTTTTTGAGTGTATACTAGATTTCAAAAGGTTACAAAATATTTTTAAAGATTTCAAAAGATTTAAAGGATTGAAATTATTTGAAAAAGGATACAGTATACCAGATTTCAAAGATTTCAAAACATTTCGAAAGGTTGCAAAACATTTTAGAAAGATTCACAAAAATTTCAAATAATTCAGTGATTTCAACGAATACAAAAGATTTCAAAGATTTCAAGGATTTTGAAGATTCAAAAAAGGCGTGTACATTATATTAAAAAAATGGTACAAAAATTTCTTAAATATTTCGAAGATTTCATAAAGGTTTTAAGGAATTCAAAGATTTGAAAAAGGCGTGTACACCAGATTACTAAGATTTCAAAGCATTTCAAAGAATTAAAACGATTTCAAATTTTTTTAGAGGATTTCAAAAGATTTCAAATATTTTAATGATTTCAAATTAATACAAAATATTTCACAAATATCTCAAAGATTTCTTAAAGATTTTAAAAGAATACAAGAATTTCAAAGATTTTAAAAAGGGTACGGTACACTAGATTTCAAAGATTTCAAAACATTTCAAAGATTGTAAACCATTACAAAATTTTCTAGAAGATTTCACAGAGATTAAAAATATTCCAGTGATTTCAAGAGAATACAAAAGATTTCAGAAAGATTTCACAAATATTTCAAGGAATTCATAGAGATTCCAGAAGATTTTAAGAATTTCGAAAATTTCAAAAAGGGTACAACACACCAGATTTTGAAGGTTTCAAAAAATTTCAATGATTTTAAACGATTTCAAATTTCTTCAAAGATTTCAAATATTCCAGTGATTTCGAATAAATAAAAAATATTTTAGAAATATTTCAAAGAATGCTTAAGGATTTCAAAAGATTTCAAGAATTTCAAAGATTTCAACAAGGTACACACAACAAGGTACAAAGTACACCAGATTTTAAATATTTCAAAACATTTCAAGATTTCATAGATTTCATAAAGATTTCAAAATTTTTCACAAAAATTTCAAGGATTTCAAGAATTGTACCAAAAGTTTAAAAGATTTCTCAAAGATTTCACAGAAATTTCACAAAGACGATTTACACTCGCAAAAAATTAGGAAATTTGTTCATATATGGTTCTGCTTTCTTTAGAAATTGTTGGCCAATAAAAAATGAAATTTTTCATTTTTCACATGCATAACAATTGATTATTTCATTGTTTAATGTAAAAAAGGAGATCTGGAAAAACTTGATTTCTTGACCTTGAAAACCTGGAAAAGACCTTGAATTTTGTTCCTAAGAATCGTTGGACACCCTGTAATAGCAAAAATTCTTGGTAAAAGTGTATTATTTTTTTAAATTGCAGTTTCTTGTAGAAACTTATATATTACATATCTTACACAAATTTACAGTAAAGTACAAGTCGAAATGTTGATGCAGATTCTAGAAGTATTCTTTGTAAAAATTTATATTTTTTTGTTATTTTCTATAATAATTTAGGTAAAATTAAAAGTGTTTTTGTGACGTCAAGCACCTAAATTAAAAAAATGTAAAATCCTGTAGTTTTCTGTAATACCTTGTAGATTTTTACAAAAAAGAAAAAAAAATCTCAATAGAAAGTTATACAAATTTTTTAATTGTAGAAACTCATACTTTATTGTTAATTTTTTTACTTTTCTACAGGAAAATACAAGAAAAAAATAGCTATTTGTATTTAACTATATTTTTTTGTTAAATTTTGTACATTTTTTTACAAAAAAGTACAGATTTTAACCAAAAATTACAGTTGTAGAAATGTTTTGCTTTCTTGTAAAAATTTTTTCCACCAGGGTTGCAAAGATTTTAAAATAATCCCAAAGGTTTCACAAAGACGACTTATGGTCGAAAAAAATTAAGGATTTGTTTATTTATAAACAAATTTAAAAACAAATTTAAAAAGGAGACCAGGAAAAACTTGATTTATTGACCTGGAAAAGACCTTGAATTTTGTTTCTAAGAATCGCTGGACACCCTGAGTTAGATACAAATCTCTGGAAATACTCTCTTCTAATAATGAATTCTCTTTTATTTGCAGTATTCCTGGACACCCCTGCTGGTCGCAACCCTTGGCAATCACATCGATGTAGTACTTTTACTTCTAGAGCATAAACCTAACGTAAATGCACTCGACAAGGACGGTGCCACCGCTCTTATGATCGCTTGCAGAGAAGGTTACCATGAAATAGTCAATGCACTTGTAAACGCGGGTGCCTATATAAATGTTCAGGATAGATCTGGCGACACGAATCTGATTCATGCCGTCAAAGGTGGACACAGAGGAGTAGTTGAATCGCTTTTGAAAAAATACGCCGACGTTGACATCGCCGGCAAGGTATATTTCTTTCAATTCGAATTCTAAATCTATTTATTAGCTCGTTTTCTTATTTTTGGTTTTGGACCAAATCACCACATCCAGGGTGGCCACTGGACCGGGAAATGACCGGGAATTTTATGAGACCGGGAAAAACCGGGAACTGACAGTAAATTTATTTTTTGACCGGGAATTTTACAAATTTTTAGAAAAAAAATCTACCCAAGTTTGATTTTAACATTTTAAAAAATAATTAGCAGGGTGTCTATTACGGTGGTTCTTATTTATACTTGGTGGATTTTATTTCGAATTTCTCTGCTCTCACCCCCCAGTTTTGTTCGAATGCCCAAAAAAAAAATCTCCAAATTTGAGCAAAATCGGTTAATATTTAGGGGTGCCGCAAAGACCATGAAGTTTCCCATTGATTTCACATGGGGAAAAGTCAGCTTTTTGTAAATCTAATATTTAAACGCGATAATATGTTAAAAATAATTCCGTGTTTCAGTATATTGTTCAGAATTCGTCAGAGAATAAGAATCAATCATAAATTTTGAGGTTGAATAATTTTAAGCCACTCTTATGGGTCCCCAAAGAAAACCCCATAAGTGACAAATTTGAGTTATACGTAATATTGCGGTTTATTGACGCTTTTTAAAAGTTAAAAAAAAAAAAATAATCATGAATCGGTAATTTAAGAATACCCAGTCATTTGTTAACTAATATTCAATTGCTTAAACAATTTTATTTAAATAACAATACAAATTTAAATTTTGTAAACATCTACGAGTATTCATAATAAACAAATTAGTACTTAAAAATATTAAAATTTGTCGAAAATTTAGTGATATAAAATGTTCCTCCTGCTTTTTTTTAGGTAAAATATATGCTTGAATAAATACGTATTATTTAAACAAATCAT
Source organism: Andricus curvator (assembly GCA_932195095.1). Lineage (NCBI taxonomy): Eukaryota > Metazoa > Arthropoda > Insecta > Hymenoptera > Cynipidae > Andricus > Andricus curvator. The sequence continues at coordinate 189,907 of CAKNYM010051346.1, read as the reverse complement.
TTTATTGTTAATATTGATTAAATAACTCATAAAGTCTAGAAAATACATTCATTTCGCGAGTTAACTGAAGAAAACAAATATTTAAACAAATTAATATTGTTTAAACAATTGAATATTAGTTAACAAATGACTGGGTATTCTTAAATTACCGATTAATGATGATTTATTTTTTAAAAACTTTTAAAAAGCGTCAATAAACCGCAATATTACGTATAATTCAAATTTGTCACTTACGGGGTTTTCTTTGGGGACCCATAAGAGTGGCTTAAAATTATTCAAAGTCAAAATTTATGATTGATTCTTATTCTCTGACGAATTCTGAACAATATACTGAAACACGGAATTATTTGTAACATATTATCGCGTTTAAATATTAGATTTACAAAAGCTGACTTTTTCCCATGTTAAATCAATGGGAAACTTCATGGTCTTTGCGATTTTTCTCGATTTGGCGGAGATTTTTTTTTGGGCATTCGAACAAAACTGGGGAGTGAGAGCAGAGAAATTCGAAAAGTGAAAAATAAGGGCCACCCTAGTGTCTATCCTACCTGGAAAACTTGGAATTGACAGGAAATTTTTATATACCTGGAAAAACCTCAAAATGTCAGGCAATTTTTTTTTTTGTCAGGAAATTTTTTCTCTAGCGTTTAGTTTTTTTTTCGAAATTGCAATATTAAATTGAAAAATAATGATCCTTCGGTTGTGAAAGTAGCTTTATGTTACTTTATTGAACTATTTTCTTGAAAATTTGTTTTTTTTTAGTTTGAAATCAATTTTTTGAACTGAAAATTCAACTATTCTGTTTTTGGTTGGAAATTGATCGGTTTTAGTTGAATATTCAAGTATCAGGTTGAAAATTCATGTATTTTGTTAAAAATTCGTTCTTTTTAGTTGAATTTTATTGTATTTTATTCAAAAGTTTAATCTTTTTTGTTTCAAATATCAACTACAAGATTTTTCGTTCCGAATTCATTTTTTTTAAATGAAGATTCAATTACTTGGTTGAGAGTTACGCTATTGTTAAAAATTAATTTTTTGTTGTTAAATCTCCTTGGCTGAAAAATGAGCTATTTTGTTGAAAACTCATTCTTTTCTTTGGTTAAAAATGAATTTTTTTACTGAAAATTTAACTATTCCAGTCGCAACTTCAACTATTTTGTTAAAAAAAATTGGTTTGGAAATTAAATATTTTACGGACTTTTTTGGTAGAATTTAATCTTCTGGGTTTAAAATTAATCTTTTTGTTTGAAATTTAATGATTCTAGTTAAAGACTCATCATTTTACTTGAAAATTCATGTTTTTGGTTTCAAATTCAAATATTTTAGTTGAAGATTCATCATTTTAGTTGAAAATTCATCGCTTCGTTTGAAAGTGTAACTATTTTTTTGAAGATAAGTTTTGTTTTTGTTGCAAATTAGTTTTTTTTACCGGAATTGAAAATTCATGTATTTTCTTGAAAATTCATGTATTTTCTTGAAAATTCATCTCCTTCGGTAAAAAATAATCTTCTTGGTTGAAAATTAATCTTTTTGGTTAAAAGATCAACTATTTCAGTTAAAGATTGATCATTTCAGTTGAAAATTTATCTTTTTTGTTTAAAATTAAACTATTCCATTTTTAGTTGAAACTTGATCTTTTTTCTGTTCAAAATTCTACTATTTGGTTGAAAATTTATCCTTTTGTAGTTGATAATTCAAATATTTCGTTGAAAAATCATGTATTTGGTTGAAAAATCGTCTTTGTGGCAGAAAATTCATCTGTTTGGTTGAAAATTAAAGTATTCCAGATTAAAGTATTCCAGTTAAATATCCATAATTTTAATTGAAAATTAATCTTTTTGGTTGAAAATAAAACTACTTGGTTGAAAATGAAATTAAAGTTGTTTTTCGAATAAATCTGTTCTTTTTATGGAAAATTAATTTTTTTATCTGAAAATTTAACTATTCCATTATTGGTTTAAAAATGATCTTTTTTGGTTCAAAATTCAGTTATTTGTTTGAAAATTGATCTTTTTCAGTTGAAAATTCAATTGCTTGATTGAGAATTAACGTATTTTTTTGAAAAATTGTCTTCTTGGTACAAAATTAATCTTATTGGTTGAAAATTCAACTATTTTTTTAAAGTTCATCCATCAAATTTGAAAATACAAATTTTTACTTGAAAAGGTAGGAATTTTAAGAGGTTTAAATTGAATTTAATATAGTACTCACCTTAATTTCACCTAATTATTTTTTTAGTTGATCAACTGTGAATATAAATTGTAATGATTTTTAAAATTGAACTCTACATTAAGGGTTAACAAGTGAATACTACTTGATTTTACAAGACGATTCGAAATCAGTTCAAAATTTAAGAATTTTCAGATTTTAACATTAAAAATTAAATTGTTTCAATTGGAAAGTCTTAGTAGTTAAACAAATTTAAACGCCCGATTGAAACTTTATGAACTATTTTCAATTTAAAAATAACTTTGAAATAATATATATATATATTTATAATTAAAGGCTGTTATTAAATTTTAAATATTGTTCCAGTCTAAAACTTGAAAGTTTAAAATTTGAAATTTTTCAATTAAGAAAAAGAACAATTGCTTAGTATTTAGAAATATTTGACTGTACATTTAGAATCAGTAATTAATAATTATAGATCAAATATTCAAACCTAAACATTGAGTGTCACAATTTTAATTGTTTTATTTAAAAAAACTTTAATTTGTGAGTAAAATTGTTCAATTTTGATGTATAAATAAATATTGAACACTTATTATTTCTAGAAAAAATTCGAGTAAGCTGAGGAGCTATTTAGAAGTTTTCAAAAGATTCAAAATGAATTAAAATTTTGTAATGATTTCCAATAATTTAAACGAAGTGTCTACGTATACCGACAAAATCCGGTTATTCGTACCGAAATTTCTGTGAAAATAGCCCACGGCCTAATTTAAAATAAAATATAGATTTTTGCAGATTTCAAATAAAAAATTTAGAAGCTTTTTAAGAATTGTGAAAAGCCTAAAAAAAAAATATGTTCTTAAGATTCCTAGGAATTAAAAAAAAAAGAATTAATTAATTGAAAATTAAAAAGATTTGCAAAATTATCAGAAATGAATCTGGAATATTTTAAGGAAATATTTTTTATTTTGCAGGATTTAAAAACAAAACTGGAAAAATTTGAGGAAAAATTCGAATCATTTTAAAAGATGTTTAGAAGTTCTGAAAAAATTTCAGAAATAATTTAAAATTTGAAAAAATGTAAAACAATATGTAGGTTTTTCAAGATTTTGAAATTTAAGGATTTTAAAACTTTTAAAAATAAAAATAATTTAACTTCTAATTTAAGAAGAGTTCAGTTTATAAAAAAATGTAATCGATGAATTTTTAATGTTTCTAGTTTTAAATTGCTTAAAATAATTTGCAGCTCAGTTTTTATTACTTTAAATGGACAAATTTTTAGCTTTAGATTTCGAATTTTTTAATTTCATTGACCGTGAAAAATGTTTGCGAACCGGGAAATGACCGAGAATTTTTTTTTTTTATTAAAACGGCCACCCTGCATATCCCCTCTAACTGAGAAGCAAGAGCAGACTTCACACTCTTTCCCCTATTCCCCTCTTCTTCCCTTTTTTAAAAAATTCCTCTTTTTTTCTCCTATTTTCAAGAAATTTCCCCTTTTGCTTGTTTTTTCCCTTAAATTAGAACTGAATTAATAGAAAACAGTAAGAAAATTCAATTATTTTTGGTTAAAAATTCATTCTTTTTGGTTGAAAATTTATCTTTTTGGCTGAAAATGCTATTATTTTGTTAAAAATTCATCAGTTTTGTTAAAAAATCATCCTTTTTAGTTGAAAATTTAACTATTTCGGTAAAAAATTCAACTATTTGGTTAAAAATGAGCTTTTTTGTTGACAATTCATATTTTCGGGTTGAAAATTCAAGGTTTTGCTAGAAAAGTCTTTTTTTTTCGCTTGAAAATTCAAGGTTTTGCTAGAAAAGTCTTTTTTTTTCGCTTGAAAATTCAACAATGTGGTTCACATTTTTTTCCATGGTTGAGAAATCTTTTTTAGTTGAAAATTCAAAAGTTTTGTTCAACATTTGTTTTCTTGGATGGTAAATTCACCCTTTTGGATTGAAAATTCATGTTTTGGTAGAAAAATCATTTTTTGTTGTGTTAAAAGTTCATTCTTTTTAATGTAAAGGTCTACTATTATATTTTTGGTTCAGAATTCAATTCTTTTGGTTGAAAATTGAACTATTTTGTTAAAAAGAAATGTTTTTTTATTGAAAGTTCAACTGTTTCGTTAAGCATTCGTCTCTTTGGATAGAAGATCCTTTTTTCGGATAGGAAATTCTTCCTTTTGGTTTAAAAATTCATCTTTTGATAGAAAAGTCCTTTTTTTGTTGTTAAAAGTTCATTCTTTCTATTTGAAAAGTCTAATATTATATTTTTGGTTCAGAATTAATCTATTTTATTGAAAATTCTTTTTTTTGTTGTTTAAGAATTAATTTTTTTAACTGAAAATGTAACTATTGCAATTTTTCATTACAAACTTATATTTTAAATTGAAAATTGATCTTTTCTAGTTGAAAATTCTACTATTTGGTTGAAAATTCATGTATTTTGTTGAAAATTCGTCTTTTTTTCGTAGAAAATTAATCTTTTTGATTGAAAATGCAATTGCTTCTTGTTGAAAATTTAATTATTTTGTTAGAAATTTATCAATTGTGTGAAAAATTCGTCTTTTTGATAGAAAATTAAACTTTTGATAGATGTTTCATCATTCTTGGTTAAAAATGCAACTGGTTCGTTAAACATTAATCTTTTTTGATGAAGGATTCGACTGTTTTGTTGAAATTTGTTGTATTTTGGTTGAATTTAACTTTTTTTTATTAAATAAAAATCTTTCTTGGTTGAAATATCTACTATTGCATTTTTGGTTGACAATTGAAATTCTTTTTTGAAAATTCATCTACTTGGTTGAAAGTTGAACTGTTTTGTTAAAAATTTATTTTTTTGTTGATTCATCATTTTAATTGAAAAGTCATCTCTTTTGTTAAAAATTTACCTCTTCAGTTTGAAATCTAACTATTTTGTTGAAAATTTTTTGTTTTGTTATAAATAATTTTTTTTCTGAAAATGTAATTATTCCATTTTTGGTTGAAAAGTTATATTTTTAATTGAAAATTGATCTTTTCTAGTTAAAAATTTAACTATGTGGTTGAAAAATCATGTATTTTGTTGAAAATTAAATTTTTTTGTAGAAAATTAATCTATTTGGTTTGAAAATTTTTGTATTTGGTTGAAATTTCGGCTTTTTTGGTAGAAAGTTAATCTTCTTGGGTAAAAATTCAGCTGTTTGGTCAAAAATTTAATTATTTTGTTGAAAACTTAATTATTTTATTGAAAATTTAACTGTTTTGTTGAACGTTCGTCTTTTTATATAGAAAGTAATATTTTTTGGCAGGACAGTCATCTTTATTGGTTGAAAATGAACTTTTTTGTTGAAAATTCAATTGTTCGGGTTGAAAATTCAACTATCTTATAAGAAATTAGTATTTTTTTTGAAATTTCAACTTTTTTGTTTTGAAATTCGTTCTTTTGGATTGAAAATTCATCTTTTTTCATAGCAGAGTCTATGCAACTGTTTATGCAACTGTTTTTGGTTGTAGTCCAATTTTTTTTTTTATTGAAAATTCGATCATTTGGTTCAAAATTTTTCTTTGTAGGTTGAAAATGCAACTATTTGGTTAAAAGTTCAATTGTTTTGTTGGAAATTTGTCTTCTTTGCTTGAAAGTTCAACTACTTAGTTGTAAATGCAACTGTTTGGTTAAAAATTAATTTTTTTGGTTGAAATTTGAACTACGTTGTTGAAAATTTATCTGTTATGATTGAAAATTAACTTTTTTCTTGGAAATTCATATTTTTGGGTCTAAAAATTAACTGTTTTCTAAAACATTCCACTTTTCAGCTTAAAAGCTAAACTCTTTTTTTGAAAATTCATCTTTGTAGTTTGAAAATTCAGCTGTTTGTTCAAAAATTCAATTATTTTATTGAAAATTTAATTATTTGGTCGAAAATTTAGCTGTTTTGTTGAACGTTCGTTTTTTCGTATAAAAAATTCATCTTTTGGTAGGAAGTTAATCATCTTGGTTGGAAAATCAGCTATTTGGCAACAAATTAAACTATTTTTCTGAAAATTAGATTAATTTTGTTTAGAAATTCATTTATTAGGTTAAAAATTAATATTTTTTGGTCAAAACTTCAAGTGTTTTGTTGAACATTCATCTTTTTAGATGGATAATTTATCTTACATGTTTGAAAATTTGTCTTTCCTACTGTTTTCTACAAAGTTCCACTTTTTCGCTTAAAATCTAAACTCATTTGTTGAAAATTCCACTTTTTGGGTTGGAAATTCATCTCTTTCGGTAGAAATTCTTTTCTGATTAAAAATTCAACTATTTTGTTGACAATGCAATACATTTTGACTTGAAATCTTAGGAATTTAAAGCGTGTCACATTGAATTCAATATGGTATCTACATTAATTTAATTGAAAACAATTTATTTTAGAAATTATTACAAAAATTATACAAATTATTATTCCTCTAATTTCGTGAAAAGTTCCCCTATTTCTCCCGTTTTTGGAGAGAAGTTTGGACTGTAAAGTCTGCAACAGATCCTACTAACTGCAGAATCGTGTATATTCTAGGATAAGAAAACCGCAACTTACATAGCAGTAGAGAAAGGCAATATAGCGATATTGAAATTGTTACTAAGCGCCAACCCAGACCTGGAAATTGCAACAAAGGATGGTGACACTCCACTGCTGAGGGCTGTCAGGTCGAGAAATGCTGAAATGGTTCAGCTTCTTCTGGACAAGAAAGCCAAGGTGTCGGCCACTGATAAGAAAGGCGACACGGTTCTTCACATTGCCATGCGCGCCAGGTCGAAAGGCATCGTGGAAATTCTCCTCAGGAATCCAAAGAATAGTCAATTGCTCTACCGACCCAATCGTCAAGGCGAGACGCCTTACAACATCGATGTCAATCATCCCAAGACAATTCTAGGACAAATTTTTGGTGCTCGTAAGTAGAGTTCTTGAATGATCAAGAATTTATGTTCAGCAAATGCTCTCGAGAATATGCTCAGGATTTAAGCTCAAACAGAGCATTTATAGAGCATTAAAGAGAATTTAAAGAATTTATTATTTAAACAAATATATATGATAATTCAGGGTGGCCGCTGGACCGGGAAACCGGGATATGACCGGGAATTTTTCGAGACCGGGAAAAAGCGGGAAATGACATTGAATTTATTTTTTGACCGGGAATTTTACAAATCTTTAGAAGAAAAATCTGTTCGATTTCAACAGATTTTAAAATAATTAGTTGAATTTTTATCTTTTTTAATTATGATATCATTCAGTTTACAATGCGTAATTCGAAAATCTTTTACTTTAAAAATTTTCCATTTTGGATTTTTATTTTTAAGCGTACATTTAAAAATGTTTAAATGCAGTCTTGAAGACTTGAACAATTAAAAATTAAAGCGTATGAAGTTGAAAATTTTTGATAAAAAACATGTTTATTTTATCAACTGTAAATACAAATAAATAAATTATTTTTTAAAAGGGTTGTGTACTTCAAGTATTAAAAAGTGTAAAATAATTGATCTGACAAAACGATTCTAAATCCGTTCAAAATTTAAAAATTTCCAGATTTTAACGTTAAAAATTAAACTGTTTCAATTCGAAAGTCTTTGTCATTAAAAAAATGTAAACGTCCGATTGAAACTTTGTAAACTATTTGCAACTTAAAAATAACTTCATAATAATATATTCGTAATTGAAGACTTTCATTAAATTTAAATTATTGTTTCAGCCTAAAATATTCAATTTTTAACCCATTCAATTTGACATTTTTAATTAAGAAAAAGAATAATTATTTAATATTCAATATTTGACTGTTCATTTAAGACGAGTAAATTGAAACCAAATATTTAAAAGTAAACAATTTGAAACTGAATTTTGAACGTTACAATTTAATTGTTACATTTAAAAAATGTTTAATTTGTAAGTGAAGTTGTTGAATTTTGATGTATAAATAACAGTTGAACACTTATTATTTTTAGAAAAAATTTCAGTAATTTTAAGAGATATTTTGAAGTTTTGAAAAGATTCAAAATTAATTTAAAACTTGAAAGGATTTCAAATCCTTTAAATGAAGTAAAGTTTACCGACAAAATTCGGCTATTCGTAACGAAATTTCGATGCAAATAGCCACAGCCTAATTTAAAACAAAATGTAGATTTTTACAGATTTCAAACAAAAAATTTAGAAGCTTTTTAAGAGTTGTGAAAGGCTTCAAAAGAATAAAAACATTTTCTTAAGATTCCTAGGTAAATTGACAATGGATTTTCATTTTGAAAAACTATTTTGAGAGAATATTTAAAAAGATTTCAAAAGATTTCCAAAATTGTCAAAAAAGAATCTGGAAGATTTTAAGGAAATTTTTTTAATATGCAGGATTTTCTAAAAATTGTAGGAAAAATTCGATTCATTTTAAAAGATATTTAGAAGTTCTGAAAAAATTTCAAAAATAATTTTAAATTTGAAAAAATTTAAAATAACTTCTAGATTTCACAAGATTTTGAAATAAAATTTTGAAGCTTTTCAAGTATGTTTAAACTATTTAAAATTAAAATAATTTAACTTCTAATGTAAGAAGTGTACAGTTTTAAAAAATCTCCATTTTTCAGTTCTTAATGGTTCTAGCTTAAAATTGCTTCAAATAATATAATTTTGAAAATTTTATAGATCATTGATTGATTCTTTAATTAAGAGCATTCAAAATGATAACGTGGATTTATATTTTTGGAATTGAATCTGAATCTTTGAACTCTATTCTAATTTTTGCAGCCTATCTGCATTTCATTTTAAATTTTGCAATTGAAAAGTATTAGTACCTTCCATTTTATATGTTTTTATTTTTGCTGAGCATTTGAATACAAAATTTTTTAATTAAAAAACTTTTAAACTTTAATTTTAAAAGTTTACAATTCTAGAGTTCCACTTTGAGTGCTGTAATTTGTATTTTTTTTATTACTTCGAATAGAAAAATGTTTAGCTTAGAGTTCGAATTTTTCAATTTTATCGACCTTGAAAAACGATTGCGAACCGGGAAAAAACCGGGAAATGACCGGGAATTTTTTTCTCCGAATAAAACGGCCACCCTGTAATTAATACATATATTTATAGAAAAACATTCTAGAGTGAAATAAACCTATACTTTTTTTAAATTTCAGAGTTGTTACAGGTCAGGCAATTCCAAAATGTCAGGGAAAACCTGACAGAGTTAGGGAATTTTCGATAAATTAAAGTTAAAGTTAATTTTTATTATTATGGTTGAAAATTAATCTGTTTTGGTTGAGGATTTAAACTATTTGGTTGAAAATTCATCTTTTTTGATCGAATTCAACTATTTTTGGTAAAAAATGAAAATCCTTTTTGTGGTTGAAATATAATATATCACGTTTTTCGTTGAGAATTTATCTTTTTTGGTAAAAAATTCAACTATTTAGTTGGTAGTGGAACTACTTTGTTAAAAATTCATTTATTTGGTTGATGTTTCATTATTTTAGTTAAAACCTTCTCTTGTTCAAAACTTAATTCTTTTGTTGACAATAATGTTTTCTAGATGAGAATTAATTGTTTTAACTGAAAATTTAACTCGTACATGTTTGGTTTAAAATTTATCTCCTTAAGTTGAAAATTAAAATATCTGGTTAAAAATTCCTGTATTTTATTGAAAACTCGAATTTTGTGGAAGAATATTTAATCTTCTTGGTGACTAATTCATCCTTTTGGTTGGAAATTCCTTTAAAAAATCAAGTGTTTGCTTGAAAATGTTGTTTTCTAGATGAGAATTAATTGTTTTAACTGAAAATTTAACTCGTACATGTTTGGTTCAAAATTTATCTTCTTAATTTGAAAATTCAAATATCTGGTTAAAAATTCCTGTATTTGATTGAAAACTCGAATTTTGTCGGAGAATATTTAATCTTCATGGTGACTAATTCATCCTTTTGGTTGGAAATTCCTTCAAAAATCAAATATTTGGTTGAAAATGTTGTTTTCAAGATGAGAATTAATTGTTTTAACTAAAAATTTAACTCGTAAATGTTTGGTTCAAAATTTATTTTCTTAAGTTGAAGATTCAAATATCTGGTTTAAAATTCCTGTATTTTATTGAAAATTAAAATTTTGTGGGAGAATATTTAATTTTCTTGGTGACTAATTCATCTTTCTGGTTGGAAATTCCTTCAAAAATTCAAGTATTTGGTTAAAATTTATGTTTTTTGTTAAAAATTCATCTATTTTGTTAGAAAATTCATCTTATGGGTTGAAAATTGATCTTTTTGGTTAAAAATGAGTTTTTTCTTATTTCGAATTAATTCTTTTAACTGGAAATGTATTATTATATATTTTTTGAAATCTTTTGGTTAAAAAAAAAAACATTTTTGTACTGTTTTTTTTTTTGCACTGTTCCATTTTTTGTCGAAAAATCTTTTTTAATAAAAATTTAATCTTCTTGGTTGAAAATTATACTATTTCGTTGAAAATTCAATTTAATTTGGTTGAAAATTCATGTACTTTGTTAAAAATTCATCTTATTGGTTAAAAATTGATCTTTTTGGTTAAAAATGAGATTTTTCTTATTTAGAATTAATTTTTTTAACTGGAAATATAACTTCCATTTTTTGGCGAAAATTCATCTTTTTTATAGAAATTTAATCTTCTTGGTTGAAAATTATACTATTTCGTTGAAAATTTACTTTAATTTGATTGAAAATGAATTTTTTTTTTACTGAAAATTAAACTATTCTATTTTTAGTTGAAAATTTATCTGTTTTCGGTGAAAATGTAACTATTCGTTGAAAATCCGTCTTTTTTTTTGTAAAAGAGTACTCTCTCATTAGTTGAAATTTCATCTTTTTGGTTAAAAATTTGTTTTACTGACTGAAAATTATCCTACTTTATTTTTGGTAGAAAATTTATCTTTTCAGTTTGAAATGCATGTATTTGGTTGAAAATTAAATTTTGTTTCAGTTGAAAATTCATCATTTTAGTTGAAAATTCACTTTAACTATTACATTTTTTGTGGAAAATTTACCTTTCTTGATAGAAATCTAATCTTTTTCGTTAAAAAATTATCTGTTCAGTAGAAAATTTAACTATTTTATTTTTTTTTAAGAAATAATTTCTTTCATTGAAAAAAAAACTGTTCAGTTGAAAATTCGTTTTTTTTTGTTGATAGAAAATTCGTCTTTTGGATTCAAAAATCCACTATTTCGACAAAATTCATTCATTTTCTTTGGCTGAAAATTCATTTCTTTTTAGTTGAAAATTAATTTTTTTAACTGAATATATAACTATTCCATTTTCGGTTGAAAATTTATATTTTTAATTGAAAATTAATTAATTTTGCGGAAAACTCGTTTTTTTTTTAATTTACTTTTCTAACTGCAAATTGAAATATGTATTATATTTTTGGTTTGTAAATTCATCTTTTTTAGTTTAATATTGAATTATTTTCTTGACAATTCATTTTTTTTAATTGATTGTCTTAACTGAGAATTTAATTCTTCTGTTTTTGGTTAAAAAAATCTTTTTTTTTTGTTAACAAAAAATTTTTTTTTTAGAAAATTCGTTTTTTTTTGGTTGAACATTTATTTTTCTGACATTTGAACTGTTCTAATTTTGGTTGAAAATTCATGTTTTTTAGATGAAAATTCATAACCTTTGTTGAAAAAATGTTGAAAAATTATTGATTTTTTTTAATACATTTCAATAATTTGAAGTTATTCTAAAAGATTTTGAAGATTTTAGGGTATTTTTTAAAATCCAAGGAATTTTCAGAAGCTTGTAAAAGTTTCAAGTGATTTCGAAAGATTTTCAAGGATTAGAAATATTTTAAGATTTTTAAAAAGTTTCTAATGCATTTTTAATAGATTTCAATAATTTGAAGGTATTCCAAAGGATTTCTAATATTTTCTTTTTAAAAATTCCAAGAAATTTTTAATTTATTTCAATAATTTTAAGGGATTCCAAAGCGTTTTAAATATTTTAAGGTATTTTCACAAAGTAGTATTTTTTTAAAAATCCGAGGAATTTCCAATAGATTTAAAAAGTTTTAAGGGATTTCGAAAGATTTCCAAGGATTAGAAGTATTTTAGGGTATTTTAAAAGTTTCTAAGGAATTTTTAATATATTTTAATAATTTGTATGTACGAGTATACCAAATAATTTTATAGTATTTTTAAAGCTTCTAAAGAATATTGAAGAGCTTTTAAAAGTTTCAAAGAATTTCAAAAAATTTCATAGGATTTTAAAGAAGTTCATAGAATTTCTGAAGATATGGAATGATTTTATAAGACCTATAGGGTTTCAGGGTATTTCTACAAATTCCAAGGAATTTTTTTTAAAGCTGCAAAAAACCTCAAGTGATTTCAAACGATTTTAAAGGATTTTAAATATCTTAGAGTATTTTTAATAGATTTCAATAATTTGAAGTGATTTCAAAGATTTATGAAGATTTTAGGGTATTCTTAAAAATTCCAAGTTCAAAAGATTTATGCAGTTAGAATGGATTTCAAAGTAGTTGAAATTTTTAAGGGTGTTTCAAAATTTTTTTAATAGATTTTAATAATTTGCAGAGAGTCCAACGGATTTGAAAGAAATTAGGATATTTTTAAAAATTCCAAGGAATTTTCAAGATTTTAAAAAAATTTCAAGGTATTTCGAAGGATTCGAAATACTTTGAAGAATTCAAAAAGAGTCCAGGAAATTTTCAATATATTTCAATAATTTAAAGGCATTCCAAAATATTTAAAAGATTTTAGGGTATTTTAAAAGATTCCAATGAATTTTTAATTAATTTCAGTAACTTGAATTAATTTCAAAGATTTTGAAATATTTTAGGGTATTTGATAAAATTCCAAAGCCTTTTTAAGAGCTTTAAAAAGTTTCAAAGTATTTCATTAGATTTCAAGGATTTGAAATATGTTAGGGTGTTTTAAAAGATTCCATGGTATTTCCAATTGAATTCAGTCATTTGCAGTAATTTTAAAGGGTTTGAAATATTTTAAGGTATTTTAAAAGATTTCAATTTAACAAAATTTTCATGCGGTTGCAAAGAATTTCTTAGAATTTCCGAAGATATGAAACGGTTTTATAGGTCCTATAAAGTTTTAGGACATTTACAAAGATTTTAAAGGATTTTATAAGATTTTCCAGGATTTTAGGAAATATCAAATGTCATAGAATTTTGCGGAATTTTATCATATTTTATGGGATTTCAATTAATTTATTCACGAGAAGTGAGGGATTTCGAAGGGTTTCAAAGATTCTTAGAGATTCTCAAATGCTTTTTGCAATTCAATTAAGAAATTATTAAATTAAATTATTAATTAAATCAATTATTATTTTTTCAAATAAATTAAATTAAGAACGTTATAATTATTTATTTCAGGTCGACTAAATACAAACGAGGACAACGAAAATATGCTGGGTTATGATCTCTACAGCAGTGCTTTAGCCGATATTCTTAGCGAACCTTCTTTATCAACACCAATCACTGTCGGTCTTTATGCCAAGTGGGGTTCCGGAAAGTCTTTTCTGCTTAATAAACTACGAGGTGAGTCGAAATTCAATTATTAATAATTACAAGGTGTGTAGCGACCTGAAAATAATTTAAATCCTGAAATTCAATCCGAATTGAATTAATAAAACCCAATTAGAAAATTCAACTATTTTTAGTTGAAAGTTCATTCTTTTTAGTTAAAAATTTGACTATTTGATTGAAAATTTAATTATTTTGTTGAAAATTCATCTTTTTTGGTCGAAAATTTAACTGTTTTGTTAAATTTTCGTCTTTTTGGATAGAAATTTCGTCATGTAGATTAAAAGTACATACTTTGGTAGAAAATTAATCTTTTTTTGTTTAAAATTCATCCTTTATGATTGAAGGTTAATTCTTCTTAATTAAAAAGTCTACCATCATATTTTTGGTCCAGAATTAATCTGTTTTGGTTAAAAATTTTATTATTTTTTTGAAAATTCAGCTTTTTTGTTAAAAAATCATCTTTTTTTGGTTAAAAAATCAACTACTTTGCTGAAAATTCTTCTTTTTGGATATAAAATTCTTCTTTTTGGATATAAAAT